>CAJHZI010000253.1:1962500-2350000 GCA_905160935.1 Enchytraeus crypticus | reverse complement strand
ATGAATCTGTACCTTGGATATACCACTGGGCAGAAAACATGAGAGAGAGAGAGAGAGAGAGAGAGAACGAGTGAAAGAGATCACGAGGGGAGGTTAGTTAAGTTTTCCAGAAAATCATACGTAAACACACAAATCGATTCCTGCAGTGCCCACAAATCATCAAAATAGAAAATTTTGAAATTGAACTTGCACACGGGGGTCCAACCCCTTTACATTTTCCAACATTTCGCCTCGTTTCGAGAAGTTGCAATATTTTTTAGTCTTGCACGTCACTGAATGTGCTCAATAATATATACGCCATAACAATGAATCCTAAAGAATACCAGCTAAAGCCAGAAAATTTAGCAATACGTTATCGCTAATAGCATACCAAATTAATGAACAGAGACATATGTATATATGTTCACAAATCACACAGCACAGCAGTCAACACACCTCGAACAACATAAAGGTACTTAAGTAAAACGCAAAGACAGGCACTCTAGAATACATGCAAAACCAGGCCATCAATGAGAGAGCATAACACCCTACTCTAGTTGACCATCTGGATACCAATCACCTTGCTAACAATCGTCCTACATGTTTAAATCAAATTTAAACATGTACAAATTTCGAACATAAAAATGCAATTAAGTAAAGCAAAAGTACTTTGCATTGTTTTATAAATTTCCAACTAGCAGGCGCTGATGATTAGTTGGAAAAACACTTGAAGATAAAAATAACAATAGTTGATTTGAAACTGAGGATGAAAAACAGAAACTACAGAAGAAGCCAAATTTTTCCCAGATGTGAATGAAACATTAGAGTGAAGAAAAGACAAAGGCGCTTTTGAAGGGATTTACCTTTTGATCGATGGAGCGCTCGTTATGGAGCCTGACTGCAGTCTGAGTAGGAATATATATCTTAGATTTACCACTTTGGTGAATACTATAAAAATAAAGAGACACAGAAGAAATTGTAGCAGTAAAGAGAGCAGTAAAATAACAACAACAACAACATCAACAATTAGAGTGCTACAGTCATCAATGACAACATCGAGCACTATTTAAACAAAATCAAGCCGGCGAGCAAAAAGCAGGTCCAAAAACGGTGCAAATTCCAAAACCCAGAAAATAATATTTGGAAAATAGGTATACTATCGTGCATTCACATAGTGATCAGTTGTCATTAACTACATTCAGCTACATTTTGATTTTTTATCTTCTTCAGTGCACTGCCAAGTGGCAGGTTCAAGGTACATATTCATACTCAAAGTCTGTTTTCTCGCTTCATAAGGGCACTTCTAAGATCAACAAGTTAATCCATTTACAAAGTCTATGCCTCATCTATACCTTATGTAGCCTATAGCTTGGGAAAAGCATGGCTTCTGAGGTTGTTTCCCGTTGCCTTCCTCGGCGATTGTACGTATTGTACGATTTAAGTATCATTTGTTATAACTTATCTAAATTATATAAATCCAGTTTTTGGCAAATCACCGAAAAACTCTGTAGGAAAAGTTATGATGTCTTTATAGATATACTGTACACTCACAATTATGTAGACCTACCTAATCAAAATATTTTATCATTTCAGAATAAACCTAAAATTCCATTGATAAAACACTAAACACTAAAGATTGAAGCTAAAATTTGTTGAAGTGTGATTTGAAAAAAAATTATGACATCAACATTTAAGTATAATTACGATTAATGCAGCTGGAAGAGAAATCGCTCTGATTTGAAGCTAATTATGAGATCTGAACTCAAGGACTAACTGATTTGCATTATAGAGGTTCCCATGTAAAAAAATAATGAAAGTTAAACAAAGCAAAACTAACTGACGCAAATTTTCAATTATCCCTAGACATATTCAATTATCACTAGACACACATCTATGGTGCAATGATCATGTGACGCATAAAACTCATACAATCACGTAATATGCTCCTCTTCTGCTAATCGGCTTTTTCTTCTTTACGAACAGTTTCATAAGCGGTTAAAAGCTTTTCTCGTCGATCTCTCCTTTCCACCCATAAAAAAGCTAAGGTTAACGTCAGCTTCCTCACTCGAAAGCGATGTCGGTGAAGGGCGCGCCCAGGATTTGAGCCCCTTACACATACTGATCCGCGGTTGAGTATCTTACCGACGTCGCCATTGGCTCCAGCCATTGTTCATGAACTGAGACCAAGACGTAAACCTCCACTCCATAAGTACCCTTTATTGGACTGAATATCCGGATTTTGGTTCGCACCGCTTACTGACCTCCACATTATGCTAATCGGTTGGATTTGGTTCCATAGTGAACACCGTTATCATGGATAACAGTATCACTCGAATTGTATGCATTGTATATTGTATAGTATCGTATTGTGTTAGTTATCCTGAAGTACTAATGATCGATTGGCCAGGGCAAACATTAAAGACATAGCGAAACAACAACAACAACAGTTGGTTTAGCAGCAGCGTGAGACTCAAAGAACCCAATAGAGATACAATCATAAAACTTGACGATATTTCTGCGATATAAAAACTGTAATAAGAGTTTTTATGCGAAGGCATGCAAGCATTGCTTTCAGAAGTGACGGCTTCCATGCAAAACTCTTTTGTATTATATAATGTTACAAATCGAAATGTCCCGTAATTCATTCTTTACACGGCTAGAATTTACTCACAGCGCTCTGCGAGCGTCTAGAGCATTTATTTTTGTTATAGGCGACAAATGTTCCTACTGAATGACGGCTGTCGAGCAAGCCTAGAGATCATTCCGCCTATGTCTATAGGAGAATAGTATTCTTGCAGACTTGTCTATTACTGGCAATAATGTTATGACAATGCGCGAAATAACATTGGAAGATTCAAATAGAGAAAAAAGTTGAATCACAACGAATATTTCAGCCATTATCTGTGCAGAGTATAGACAGAAAGTTAAGTATTGAAGAGTAGTAACACAGTGTACGAACCTACACTGTGCACCGTACGATCCGTGTACAGTGTAAGTTTCAAGAAATAAATTCTTACAAAACGTATATGTATAAACACATACACACACAGTTATATATATATATATATATATATATATATATATATATATATATATATATAGTATATAGACGTATATATATATACACGTGTACATCGATGGAGTGCTCTATGTGCAGCATGACAGCAGAGACTGCGAATAGGACTGTGTGCCTTGGGTCTGGCATTTGGCAGAACACTAGAGGGAGAGAATGAAACAGAGAGAGAGAGAGAGAGAGAGAATGGAGAGAGAGACAGATAGAGAGAGAGGGGAGAGAAGGGGAGATGCACTTAATTAATATTCTATTTTTATGAAGTCGTAAATATTAAAATAGAAAAACTTACGGCATTGGCTGCATTGATGTCAAGATCATATGAGTCAAGCAGATTCGTCAATCTGTCAATGTTACCACTGCGACAAGCTTTCAAAAACTCCTGAGTGACCTCCATCTGCGTGATGAACAAACATCAGGAAGACGTGAAAGAAAAGTAAATGAGTAAGACAATATAAATACAAACATGAAATAAGGTGACTAAAATGTTCGTACAATCTATATTCGTATATATATATATATATATATATATATATATATATATATATATATATATAAAATTATATACGTACATGTATATTATATATATATATATATATATATATATATATATATATATATATAGAGTGTATAACTGCATATATTATATATATATATATATATATATATATATATATATGCATGTATATATATTTATTTATTTAGTTATTTAGCCTATATTTTTCAGTTTACATTTTAGTTTCAGTAACCGACACAGCGCTCTCGGCGACACAGGCATACTGATTGATTGCGTCTAGTAGGCCTATCTTTTCATCGATAACATTAATACTGGGCGAAATAAAAGCGCATTATACAACATATAAGGGGCTTGAAATCAATCCTGCAGACTTTCGTACTATAAAACCACTTCTAGCATATGCATACTTTGCCCGTGGGAAGTTAACTCAATGACTTACGAAGTCTTTTCAAAAGTTTAAATACAGCATACCGATACGAGTGTAATTTATAGCTTAAACTTCTACCAAATTCACATTCATGCGTACAATAACCACGTAACTTATCGTCAGACACGGGCAAGTGCCACTACGATATCTAATAAATCTTCGAATCCTGATACGTTCATATTCTGTTAATATAGTTTTACTTTATTTTACTTTATTTGGTTAATACTTACT
Source organism: Enchytraeus crypticus (assembly GCA_905160935.1). Taxonomy (NCBI): domain Eukaryota; kingdom Metazoa; phylum Annelida; class Clitellata; order Enchytraeida; family Enchytraeidae; genus Enchytraeus; species Enchytraeus crypticus. The sequence goes on along the minus strand of CAJHZI010000253.1, from coordinate 2,345,776 downwards.
TGATTGTGAATACCCATTAAAGATGCAGAATTTTATTTTTAAGATTTAAGTTTTCAATATTGATGTTTATAATTACGGGCGAGAAATAAATAGATCTCGAAGTTCAGCTACAATGAATTACTTATATCTATTATTTAGCCCAAAAGATGACATTCTACCTACAAATCGATCACATAAGAACGGATCTTATTACAAGTGTTCTCTCTCTCTTTCTCTCTCTCTCTCCCCCCCTCTTTCTCGTATATTGAATATCTTGCGTATGAATAGTAAGTACATTTTTGTTGCCAATAACATTCTTACGCATACTACCAAATATTTTATCTTAGATACAAACTACAAACAAGAAAGATATAATTGCAGAACCCCAGAAAGAAAATGATGTTTCGTAAAACACAAAGTGGGACAGGCATTCATCATCATCATCATCTTCCCTTGAATCCCAGCTTAACTAGGGTCAGGATACGACTAGACAGTCTCAAATCTTCTCTGTCCTACATCATATCATCCATCAGTCAATCCCCTATGAGACTTTTCGATTCGTTTAAATTTTGTAGCAATATCTGGAGCCTAGGTGCTCACCAACCGAATGCCCTTTATGACGTTGAAAGTGGGAATGGCATTCATTTTGTTAAATACGTCTACATGCATACATGCATACTGAACCGTATCCAGTTGTCATTAATAGTTGCGTATCGTTACATGTAGAAATAATCGATAAAAACAATTCATATAAAACATCTGCAGCAATCGACAACACACCGCCAGCCTCTACAACTTGCATGTTTTCAATTAACGGCAGGAAGCAGTTACTCTGCCTTGCATACGAAATGTCACGCAAAACCGGTCGATCTAACCACTAAAAGCAGTCGACATTTATACTTGTAATATAGTACTAGGTATAGATAGCAAAGTAAAGCTGGTAAAGCTAACGTTAACGTCAGTTTCCTCACACGAAAGCGATGTCAGTGACGGGCGAGCTCCGGATTTGAACCCGCACATACTGATCCGCAGTCGAGTATCTTACCGACTTCGCCACTGGCTCCAGCCCTATAGTGTCTATGAAACTTAAGCTAAGGCCGAGTTCAAAGTCGGTTTCCTGCTCGACAGCATGTCAATGACGTGGAAGACACTGGATTAAGATGATGTGATGATGGTAAAAGATACAGCAGTAGCCTGTTTTATCTTTTAACAAGCAGTGACTGACAGACTGCACCCACGCCAGGTCACTAGTTCAGTCCATCCTCGCATCACTGCTTATCATTTAAATCATTTATCACTGATAATGCTTTCAGTATTTGTTGGCAACGTCATTATCAGAAACCTGTAGGACCATGCCAGACACAATTAAGAATTCTGATATAATGCTTTAATAGCATACGATTATAATTCGTGGTTATAAATCTAGACTGGTAACGTTTCAAAGTTCTTATCAGTTACCTTAGCCTCTCATTAGTCACTGTACTTATCGAGGTCTAAAAGTTACATAAGAATTCACTAGTACGTGTAGTTTTGCACAGAGAGTGAGAGAGAGAGAGAGAGAGAGAGAGAGAGAGAGAGAGAGAGAGAGAGAGAGAGAGAGAGATCTTAGATAAGACAGCTTTACTAATACAGTCAATGACAACAACGAGCCGCATGAAACCATCACCAATTCAATAATATACAAAATCAATTCTTATCAGATTGACTATCAATATAATAATTATTACAAATATTTGACTACGTAGTACACTAAAATAAGCAGTTAGTTACTCTTTAACCCTTCGCATTCTAAGCACACATTTGAAAAACGAGAAACATGAGAAACAAATGAAACATTTGAAACATTTGAAACATTGCAAAAAACTTCAAAGTATGTAATAAAACAAAATTACGATAAACAATATTACGATGGTATAAAACTTCACAATAATCTATTACATCAAAATATTAATAAATAATAATCATTAATCAAACTAATAATAATTAATAAACCTTATCACATCTACCAATATAAATTATAAACATTCTCACTCACTGTACTAAATACACATTCCATGCACATTCATGGCCTAAAACTCTTCCAACCAATACCGCCCTCAGCTTTCTCTTTCATCTCCATATACCTGTTATTAAATCATCTACAATTCTAACATGTTTATTGTTTAACATCCCTTATCTCAAACTGATTCAAACCTTTTCTCTCTCCCCGTAAACAAAATGCAAAAAACCACTATCTACATATTTCACTACAGAACGTATACTATTTTGCAAGCACAAACAGGTCGCCTAAGCCTCCATATAATGCCTCATAATGTTATATAATGGAGTAAGTCTGGCGCGTATCAACGGTTATTGTTGTAACGTCGTCATACTGTCACAGCAGCCGCTGTTAAATCGTTTTCACCAAGACAACCTAAAACAGCTGAACAAGGGGGGTTTCGTGCTGACAAATGTTTCTCTCATTTCTACCCTCTGAAACGGAGAGATCAAGGACTGTGTGCATGGCAGTATTGCATAATATTGTGAACCTAATTTGTATAGAACGTATAAAAGACATGCATGCAACGCATACAATGCAATTCAGCGTAAGTATATGATACAATGGTGATTTTGATACGAAGTTAATAGTGAGAACGCACAGTGAATATATGAATATCACCTGAAACATGATTAACTGATAACAGTATATACACAATATCTCTCCCTCGCTCTCTACCTACCTACCTACCTACCTTGCAATCCTACATACTGTAAATACATACAGGAAAATACATCTTTCTCTCTTTCCATTTCAAATGTATAATACATAACACACACACACACAGATATATATATATATATATATATATATATATATATACATAATTTGCCGTATATATATATATATATATATCATAAATATATATATATATCATAAATATATATATATATCATAAATATATATATATATATATATATATATATATATATATATATATATATCATAATCACCCTTGTCACTATTAAAGGCAAAACTGCGAGTCACAGAGCTGTTATTAGACGACACGTAGAGCGCCACGTCATAAAGTCAATAACTGCAATTAAACCCCAGACAGACAAACTCGTCACAGTTATTTCCGTTAAGAACCTGCCACGTTGTTAACCGCCAATAACATTCGAGTGATTTCTCTTTTGTTTCATAAAATGTTTTCCAATAGTCAGCTTTCGCTTCGGATTGATTTAATGTCTAGTATCTTTAGAGTGGACTATTGATGGATTGGTAGAGATCAGAGATATCCTTGTGTGTCTCTCTCCTGCTCTCTCGCTCTCTCTATCTACCTCTTTCGTGATCTGTCAATTGTGGCACGTCCAAGGTACATATTCACACTCAGTACTAGATTACAGCTTTCATGCTCTATTACCCCATAAATTTTCGATTGAGAATTCCGGTTAATTCTCTTCGAAGCAATATTTCTCTTTGCTCTCTTAACATCCGATCCCTCTCTAACTCAGACCATATCATTGCTTTGCATGATTTGGCTGAGACTCACAAGTTTGACTGTTTTGCTGTCAGTGAAACTTGGCTATCCTCTATAACCACTCCTTCTGAACTGATGTCTATTCTTCCTCCAGGTTATGATATGTTTATTGCAAATCGTGACTCTAGGATATCTGGTGCTAAGGGTGGTGGAGTTTCTCTCCTACTAAGAAACCCTTCTTAGCAATGACTGTCATAAATTTTCTTCATTTGAAGCAATTTCAGTCACTCGTAAATTTAACACATGTACTCTGCATGTTGTTGCAGTGTATCGACCACCATCTTCTTCCCCCTATGCCAAACCGTTCTCTCTTTTTATCGGAGTTTTCTACCCTACTCTCTTTCCTTACTACTTCTAAATCAGACTTTGTGATTACAGGTGACCTCAACATTCACCTTGATAATCCTCTTGATCCCTTAACTCAGCAGTTTAATACTTTGTGTCCTCTTGTAATGCTGTTCAACATGTGAATGTTGCTACTCATATTGACAATCATACACTTGATGTTATTACATCAAGTCTCTCTGCTATTGATCCTTTAAGTGTTACTATTTTATCTCACTCGCCGTCAGACCATTTTCCTGTTGTATTCACTTATAGTCATGTTAAGCCAGATACTATTAAAAATTCATCTACTGCTTCATTTAGGTGTGTAAATAACGCTGATCTTGATCTCTTGTGTTCTGATCTTGAAAATTCGACTTTGATCAAGTCTCCTGCTAATGATCTTGATGAATTAGTAAAACAGCACAACACTACTCTTTCATCTCTACTCGATAAGCATGCACCTCTAACTACCAAGAAGCTTAAGAAATCTAACCCTTGGTATACTTCTGGACTGAGACAGCTAAAGCTGCATGCTGTAGAGCTGAAAGAAAGTGGCGTAGCACCCATTCAGATTTTTTGAAAACTGTTTCTAATTTGCAACACAAGATTTATCGTACTGCTATTGCTAATGCTAAGAAAGAATACTACTCCTCTTTGGTCAGTAAGGCTGTGAATGTCAAGAGTTTATGGAAAACCGTTAATGATCTTTTACATAGATCTATTTCTCTATATCTTCCTTCTACTCCTGTGGAGTCACTGCCTGAACAATTTTCCAAATACTTTACAGATAAGATAAGCAATTTTAGAGAATCTATCACTCCAGCTCCAAACTCTACTCCTCATACTCCAGTAGAGAATCATTCCAAAGATGAGCTTTCTAATTTCATTCCAGTTACAATTGATGAGACTACTAAATTAGTTTTAGACTCTCCAGCTAAACATTGTGACTTGGATCCTATCCCAACCTCTCTTTTAAAGAAGTGTATTCAAATACTTGCTCCAGTAATAACATTATTGTTAACCTCTCTCTCTACTGGCAAATTTCCTCGCGCTTTTAAGCGTGCAGTTATTACTCCATTGCTTAAAAAGCCCACACTGGATAAGGAATTATTGTCGAATTACAGGCCTATATCTAATCTGTCATACATATCTAAGCTTACTGAAAGAATTGTTCTTCAGAGACTTTCTACTCATCTCTCTTACAATGATCTATTTAATAAGCATCAAGCTGCTTACACTAAGCATCGTTCAACTGAAACGGTGCTTCTATCTGTGTGCAATTCTATTGTTAATGCCATGTGCACACAACGCTTAACTGGATTATGTATGCTTGATCTTTCGGCCGCTTTTGATACCATTGATCACAATATTCTTCTGGAACGTCTTTCTTCCTGGTTTGGTGTTCGTGGAATTGTTCTTGATTGGTTTTCCTCCTATCTGACGGATCGTTCTTTTAGTGTGAAAGTGATGGAGTACATCTCTTCGCCTTCTCACTTAAAGTATGGTGTGCCTCAAGGCTCCGTTCTTGGTCTTATCCTCTTTAACCTCTATACAGCACACCTAAGCACTCTAATCTCTTCTCATTCTCTTGATCATGAACTATATGCTGATGACACTCAAATGTACACTTGTTTCACCCCTAACTCCTATTCTAATGCTGAAACCCCCCTGCAACAAAGTTTTCAGTCTATATCCTCTTGGATGTCTGCTAATTTATTGGCACTTAATCCATCTAAGACTGAATTCTTGTTGGTCGGGACACCTCAACAGCTTCTGAAGCTGAATGGGAAAACTCTTTCGTTATCTTCGGGTATTAAAATATCACCAGTTTCTTCTGTGAGAAATCTCGGTGTTATCCTTGATAAACATCTAACCTTCCACGAACACATAACTAAAACTTCACAAGCATGTTTCTTCCATACCCGTGATCTTCGTCGAATACGTCCATATTTGTCACGTGAGACAGCTGCTACAATTGGTGCTGCTCTTGTGCAATCGAAGTTGGACTACTGCAATTCCCTGTTTTTAAATCTACCTGGCTGTGAGATTGATCGGTTGCAGTTTGTTCAGAATTCTCTTGCGCGAGCAATTTTTGTAGTTCCAAGTACTCACATGTTACGCCTATTTTGAAGTCTTTGCACTGGCTAAAGATTAAAGAGCGTATCATTTACAAAACAGCTTCGTTAACCTATAAGTCCATCACCATAAGTCCCTGGACAAACTTGTATGTCTCACTTGATTAAAGTGATGCAGCCTGCTATTACTCGGTCTACTAAGTTAATTATTCTTGTGAGACCTAGCTTACCTTCACGCTCTAAGCTATCTAATCGTTCTTTCCAGCATGCTGCACCTCAGATCTGGAATTCTCTTCCATCCAATCATCGGAAATCTTCATTTGAATCACATCAGCCTTTTCTTTCCTATGAGCAGTTCCATAAGCAGTTGAAGACCTATGTTTTCCATCTCTCTTTTCCATCCAGTGTCCAAGAGCAGCGACCTGCGCCTAAACCACCTTTTCTTTAACTCCCTTTATTTCGACTGAATTTCTGGATTTTGGAATTTGCACCCTTTTTTGACCTTCTTTTTTGCTCGCCGGCTTGATTTTGTCTCAATAGTGCTTGATGTTGTCATTGATAACTGTAGCACTCTAATTGTTGTTATTATTATTATTAAATATACAAGTTAAATCCCGACACAAAAGGCTACGCCTTATCCATACCTTATGTTACCTATAGATTGGCGAACAAATTCAACTTCTGAGGTTGTTTCCTGGGGCCTTCCTCAGTTTTGCTTTGTCGCCCTTTGCGACATGCGCAGTTAACTGTTGGTCTATTCTTTAGTGTCCCAGACACAACACTAGAAACCCTCACATACAGATATACGTGTAAAGGACAGCTGTACATTAATTGTTTATTGCTACAGAAGTCATGAACCTGCCACAATACTGCGATGTTTGTGTATATACATACATACATATATATACATATCTATACATTTATATATATATATACTACATATAATATATACATATTATATATATATATATATATATATATATATATATATATGTATGTATATATATATATATATATATATATATATATATATATATATATATACATCGCCACTGGTTGGAGCCAGTGGCGATGTCGGTAAGATACTCGAACGCAGATCAGTATGTGCGGGGTTCCAATCCTGGGCTCTTCAGTCACTGACATCGCTTTCGAGTGAGGAAACTGACATTAACATTAGCTTTTTTGAGACTTACCAGTTGTTATGCATATTTGTTCATTAAAATTCTCTTATTTTGATATTTACTATCAAATAAAACCTTATGTCGTCCGAAGAAATGTTCAGAATTCAAAAGAACAAAAAGAATCTATTATTTTACGAAGTGACTAAACTTGAATAGAAAAATAAGAAAAAATCTCAGAAGCCATTCAACTTGAGCTGAGCAGTTGGTATAGCGTTAGTTATCCTGCTGTGAATCCTAGGTGCAGGATGAAATCCAATTTCTTCCTGTCACTAGCAGACTAAAAATTGACGTTAAACTAGGCTTTAGCTTTTAACTCTAGCCTTTTATTTCTAGCCTTTATCTACAGCCTTTACCCTTAGCCATTATCTTTGGCCTTTATCTTTAGCCTTTATCTTCTTTATCTTTAGCCTTTATCTTAAGCCTTTATCTTTAGCCTTTATCTTTAGCCTTTATCTTAAGCAACATGTTTTCTAAACAAAGGGATGCCTAAACATTTCTGTCGGTATAACCTTTAAATAGACGACTTTTAATTGGAAGAATAAATGCAGTCATGCATGTGGCACTAGTGAAAGCAAGTAACCTAAACGAGTAAGAATACGTGTCTGTGACCTGCTGTGTAGTAGAACATAGAAAAGAATTCTGACGATGCGGGTTTAGCGTCAAGCTCAAAAGCTCAAAGGGCTTATCATTAAGACGAGAGCTTGAAGCTGCTAATCAGGCCTCCGAAAATCTACCTGCGAAGTAACGACTTATGCGTTATACGCGTTGATCCAATTATATAGAAAGAAACATTGGCAGTTGGACGTTTAAATGAGAGAAATGACAGTCAAACAAGTTGTAATCTTGATTGATCGTCCACTACAAACATACGAACAAAATATAATAATCCATTAGTGAATTTGTTATACTTCCCGAACCCAACAAGGGCAATAAATTGGGTCATAGTACGTGACCCAGTGAAAATGGTTGGATTCATAGAATTCAATATTTAATTATTTAGTCCAATTGGTCATTCAAAACTAATGAAAACTTAATATTATTTAAACTATTAAATATTTAGTTGACTGCATTTGATCGTGGAAAGCTAAAACATGTAGAGAAGTAAACACGACACAATGCATTGCTGTAATGTTTTGGGCGCCTAGAAGTCTATTCGGCGTAAAGGCTTAGGCAAGAAATCAATATTTACAAAAAACAATAAGCTTGTAACTTTCAGATCTCTGAATGCCTAGTATTGTACATTGGGAAGAGAGATAAATAGCATACGGCAGCTGTTTACAAGCGCTTGTGTCAGCTATATAACATTTCAGCATACTAAACGTTAAGTCGAACGTCTGAGTAAACCTGAAATATAGACGTTACCTAAGCCTTTTACCAGCAATAAACCATTCACTTCATGTAAGTAAGAGATTGGCTGAGCGAAAGCGTAGTTAAAACCATCTCCAAAGAACAAAACTGGTTATATATATCAGCAGCAACGTCAAGAAAAACATAAGAAAATTGATTTTTCTAGATATAGATCACAATTGAAAGCTCTCACTCGCAACTCCTGTTTCTGTAATAATTTTTAGACGTATTACTGTAGACATGAACTATGAACTATTGGCTGGAGCCAGTGGCGAAGTCGGTAAGATACTCGACCGCGGATCAGTTGATGCGGGTTCAAATCCTGGGCTCGCCCGTCACTGACATCGCTTTCGAGTGAGAAAACTGACGTTAACCTTAGCTTTTTTAGCTTTTTACATGAACAAGATAGCGGCAAATGCCTGCTGAGATATTTATTACAGTTTACTTGCGGATTATCCGATCCAGCAACAATGACGATAAAAACCTCGAGAACAATTTAGTGAAGGCAGATCTTTGTTAAGATTTCATACAGTCAGAGTTTGTAATACCAAAATGAAGCCCAATGACGATGTCTACCTCTGGAAACACTTGAACTATATCTAAAAGTGTATACGGTAATTGTACCAAGCAACAAATTGTAAATTTCATGAAGGACTCTATATAACTGACCTACTAAATTGAGGGAGTCTACAGAGTTTTAGAATCAGCTATTATATATTGTAGTACAAAATAGTCTATTACTCTATGTAATATTGTAGTATGAAACCCTGAAGGTGTATGAGACTAGCTTCTCTAGGTTTGAAAAATAAAAATGTCAAGGAGTTTAAAGTTTAAACTTACCTTGTACCACGAAGTCTTACAAAGCAGGTACGACTTAAAAACCGGATCTAGGAAAGATCGGGTACTAAAGTACAGAGTACAGTACAAATTTAGTATAGACTGTACTAAATTACAGTCTGCACAGATAAGGACAATTATACATAGAAAAATGGTCTATGCATAATTGTCCTTATCTGTGCAGACTGTAATTTAGTACATACTACATAGTATTGTTAAACTGCACAGTGCACACAGTACTTTGAACTGGACAGTTAGTTACCTTTACAAATTAGAAGTTCATTACGTTGGAAATATGTAGTTTCTGGGGTAGTTTTACATTGTACTCTTCAGCTTTGGCTTTGTTCCTGTTAGTACATGTGCATTTTACGGATCTAATGCAACGATCGTGACGGGAAACAAGAACATTTCTCTAAACGTTCCAAATATAAAATTATAAAAGAAAAAAAGATAAGAATCTGAACTCCAGATAATCAATCAAAGGAATGCATTAAAGAAGTTGCGTTAGTCTTGCGAAGCAGAGGCTCAATTGATTGATCAATCGATGAATCAATTGATTGATCAATCTATGAATCAATTGATGAATCAATCAATGGATCAATTGATTTATCAATTGATTGATCAATCGATTGATCAGCTTTTCATCACCTTATCCATAACCAAATTATATAGGAGAATTCACAGAAAAGAACTCACCCAAGAGAACTCACACAAGAGTACTCACAAAGGAGAACTCATATAGGAGAACTCACATGGGAGCATTAACAGAGAACTCACACAGTAGAACTCCAAAGGAAGAACTCATATGGGAGCATTAACACAGAACTCACACAGTAGAACTCCTATGGAAGAACTCATATGGGAGCATTAACACAGAACTCACACAAGAGTACTCACAAAGGAGAACTCATATGGAGAAATTAACACAGAACTCACAAAGAGAACTCATATTGGAGACCTCATATAGCAGAACTCACATTATATGAGAACTAGCACAGGAGAATTAACACAGAACTCACAAAGAACTCGCACAAGAGGATATACACATGAAACCTGTCAGAGAAGAACCCACGAGGAAGAACATATGACCTAATTATACGGGAGTTCTGTTTGTTTTAACACGTACTCACCAGTCCATCTCCTACGATTTTATTAAGTTCCGCTTGATCGTTCACATAGCCGAGAATTTCACAACAGCCACTCAACAGATTTAAATGATACTTTCAAATGAACATAAATTCATAATAAAGATCATCATCATCATCAACATCATCATCATCATCGTCGTCATCATCATACTCATCATCCATCTTTCCATGAATCCCAGTTTAAATAGGGTCGAGATTAGAATTTCATAATACAATTACATCAAGAAATCCATGCCAGAAACTCAACGCAGTCAAACATGACATACCGCACGTGTTTACGGAGATACCTTGCTTAGTTTCTGTGTTTAGTAGTTTTCGTTAATTTTCTCCGTCAATCATGGTTATTATAAATCTTTGCCTTTTCATAGAGCATTCATTGCAGAGGACGAGGATATAAGAAAAACCTACAAGCACCCTAAGTTTTTATTCATTCAAGGCTGCCAGCACTCGAATAACCTAGGTGATCGCCCGTTCACGTTCTACACATAGCTGGCCGCTGGGGCCAGTGGCGAAGTCTGTAAGGTACTCGACCGCGGATCAGTAGGTGCGGTTTCAAATCCTGGGATCGCCCGTCGCTGACATCGCTTTCGAGGAAACTGACGTTAACCTTAGCTTTGTCAGTTTTTACTGTGCTAGGCATCATTCAATAATGCAAAGAATTTTAGCTAAAAGTGAAAATGTAACATTATAAAGAAATAGCAGACGTTTGTTAAACAGACAATTATTGGCTTATAATACGCTGCACAATATGTCAGTCCTCATGCATGATGTAATATATGACGTATTGTTTGCATGGTGTAATTTAACAGATCTCTCGTTAAACGTAACTGTCCTATATTTATACGTAATTACAACCGTAATAGACAGGGATAGGACGATCATAAAGCAATTTAAATATTCGTTGAATCTATCGGCTTCCAAACAAGCAGGTTTTAATGTAGAGCTACTTGTATTACCAATTACAATTCCCTTTAATAGCACCAGGGATATTAAAAACCAAAAGGAATATATTTCACTATATATTGTCTTATGCTGAGTGTTTATCTCGACCCTGGTTAAAATGGGATATTAAGGGAAGATGACTAGAAGATGATGATGATATATTGCCTTCTGCATTCTATAAGAGAAAGAAAGGGTACGTTCGAGTGGAAAATCAAGGCAAGGGATGTTAGATGATACGAATTTATGAAACAATTGAACGCATTAAAATGAAAGCAGACTCTATGAAATGGTTTAGAAGGGTCACATGCAACGAACCAGTCACTTGTCAAAATAATGAGAAAGAGAGAAAATGCTAATTATGCGGATACAACGTTTAATTGAACTAGAAAATAAGCCATTTGTACTTTTGAAATATAACGACACTAAAAACATTCAGCGTATTTAGAAACTGACTAATCAAAAGTTCAAATCAAATGTTCAAAAATTAAAATGCTCAAATCAAAAGATTCAAATTAAATGTTAGAATAGCGCGAAAATTAACTGAACTTTTCGTTTTCTTATTATTCATATAATTCAATCATTTACAGAGTTTTCAGAATCATTCGTTGTTATATTGGCTGTTATATTGGTTGTTATATTCGTTGTTATACTCGTTGTTATATTCGTTGTTATACTCGTTGTTATATTGGTTGTTATATTCGTTGTTATACTCGTTGTTATATTCGTTGTTATATTCGTTGTTATACTCGTTGTTATATTGGTTGTTATATTCGTTGTTATACTCGTTGTTATATTCGTTGTTATATTCGTTGTTATACTCGTTGTTATATTCGTTGTTATATTCGTTGTTATACTCGTTGTTATATTCGTTGTTATATTCGTTGTTATATTCGTTGTTATATTCGTTGTTACCTCTTTGACAGCCTAACGTATGTTATTGCATATTTGAGTGTTTTTTTAAATAAACATAGTTTTCTCTCTCTCTCTCAATATGCGTATATATATATATATATATATATATAGATATATATATATATATAATATATATATTATATATACATATATATATTATATATTTTCATGTATATATATATACATGTATATATACATATATATATATATATATATATATATATATATATATATATATATACATATATATATATATATATATATATATTTTTATATATACATATACCTAGTTTTCCAGAAAGCTACAGTCACATGTTTTGGATGTTTACGCTTATTTGCTTCAATATATACCAAATTAAACAACATGGTGGACAAGAGTCACTCCAGTTTTACATAAGATTTACACTAGATTAACACTGTCATAATGTACACATGGCAGATATAATGGTTATAAACTGGAAGACGCCCACCATTTTAGCGATTACACGTCTGTCATTTGCTGGCATTGATATGTTAAATATATCGTACTTTCTGTAAATGTTGCGCTTAGAATGCATATTCAACGCCTGAACTCACAGCTCATAATTAATCTGTATGTTCAAGTAATAGGAGACTCATTTCAATAAAATCCTAACTGAGCACATTTTATATCTCAACTAAGAACACATCACTGCGCTTTTAAATGAGAAAGAATAATTTTTACCATCCAAAACTGTACTAAAAGTCAAAAATTCGAATCCACAAAAGAAAAATTAAAATTTCTCAATAAAATTTATTAATTTAATCCAATACAATTATGATCAGATATACGCCGAAAGGTATTTAGGTATGTATTTTATGTATGTTGTTTTTAGGTATTTTTGTAACTAATCGCACATAATCAATATCATCTTCCCTTAAATCCCAGTTTAACTAAGGTCGGGAAACGAATAGACCTTCTCCAATCGTCTCTGTCCCGCACCATATCATCAGTCAACGCCTACTATAATAACAACTAAGAATAAATATTAATTTGCACTGGCTGGAGCCAGTGGCCAAGTCGGTAAGATACTCGACCGCGGATCAGTATGTGCGGGGTTCAAACCCTGGGCTCGCCCGTCACTGACATCGCTTTCTTGTGAGGAAACTGACTTTAACCTTATCTTTTAGCTTTTAATAATAAAATATAATAAACAAATACTAATAATACTAATTTCCTCAGTTTGGCACATATTCTCCCTCTCTCTCTCTCTCTCTCCCCTCTCTCTCCCTCTCTCTCTCTTAGTGCACTGCCTTCCGGCAAGTCCATGGCATATAAGGCCTCCACTCTTCAGTGTCTTCCGCTTTGTACATAATCACATACCTTTCCATTTGTCTGCCGTTAAACATATTATAATTAAATCATATCTACCACTTTGGTCATCGATATCTTCAGGATATCTATCATTCTAATGCTCGTAGGCTTATATCATGTACATTTGCCCTCGGTCCTGTGAATTTCGAATTTACGAATTATATTTTGAAGACTTTCTCTCTGTTCAATCCTGAGAGTCCAAAAATCTGGCAAAACTAATGTCAACGTCAGTTTCCTCACTTAAAAAAAGCGATGTCAGTGACGGGAGAGCCCAGGATTTGAACCCCGAACATACTGATCCGAAGTTGAGTACCTTATCGACATCGCCACTGGCTCCAGCCCAAACCACACACCGCAGGATCGACCTCTTAATACTTCCGGTGTTGCTTCTTAGGTATAAATAACATTGATAATAATCTCGGTATAGGGATATCTAAATTCGAATCGTTGAAGGAAGGACTTCAAGTATATGAAGGACATGTATCTTTGTATAATTAAACAGACGTAGTTTTCCAACAATACTTTAAAGTTATTGCCGTACATGATACGTCTTCTTCTTCATCAGTACCCTGCCAAGTGGCAGGTTCAAGGTACATATTCATACTCAAATTCTTTCTCGCTCCATAAGAGCACTCCTTAGATCAACAAGTTAATTCCTTCACAAAGTCTACGCCTTATCCATACCTTATGTATCCTATAGCTTGGGAAAAATTTGGCTTCTGAGGTGGTTTCCCGTTGCCTTCCTCAGTTAGGTGGATTAATAACCATTTAATCCTGGGGGAAAATATTTCATGGTGAGGTGGGTCACCTCTTGCCATCCTCAGCTCCTGCCTTTAGTCGCCTCTTACGTACACACATCAAATTGTTTGCGGTTGCCCTATTCTGCAGTGGTCAAACCTCACCCGAGCACAATACGGGATACGGGGTAAGCTATGTCTAACGTCTGTTTAATTACACAGTTATATTATAACTTTTATACATATACCGTTAGTGTTAATACATGTATATTGCAGCTTAATCCTACATAAGACTTAAGTAAATCGTAAACCGCCCTCAAATCTTTACACCGGATTTTCTCATGTCCTCGTTTAGTACTACTTGACACGCTCTTCAGCTCTGACTAAGAACTATCGCAAATATACTTAAATACTTCCTAAGCATACTTTACTTACAATAACAATATAATGAAGAACTGTAGTATAATTTAGCGTTTATGAATAGACTTAAAATCTGTACCAAGTAAGGTACAATAAGGCACAGTAAGGTACTCAATCACTAATTACCAGAAATATACCGGCTACACTTTAAACTTCATTTTTTTCTTTTCACCAGTACATATTTAAAGTAAAACATCAAACAATAGAATATTACAGGTCTTCCTAAGTTTATATTGCATAACAGTTAACAGAAAGTTCGGCTCACAGTGAGGCAGACGCAATAAATTATTTCTGATTTCTAGAAAGCTTCGAAATGTTAAGGATTTGCTTAAACCATTATTTTAACAGCAGGATATATGAATTCACATGTCGTTTGCTCATAGAATGGCAAGATATTTTAAAAATAGGTTTATTTAACAAAAACAGCAATAAGTAAAATGTTTTAAAATATTGAATGTCTGCTCTTTAAACAAAAACCAGCGCAACATGAGAATTCTAGTAGCTTACAATGTATATCAAGATCTCTATACACCAAAATAACCATACATGCAGGTCAACATAACCACACATACAGGTCAACATAACCACACATGCAGGTCAACATAACCATACATGCAGGGAAACATAACCATACATGCAGGGAAACATAACCATACAAGCAGATCAACATAACTATACAAGCATGCCATAATAAATTCTAAAAAATAGCGATAACAAAATTTAAGAATCACTCAAGCACAATTATTCGCATTTATATCCTCAATTGCTCTCTAGTTTATCTCATATCAAAAGCTTCAGAACAATCTCGTACAACAAAAGTATCTATTTATAGACGCCCTCATTCAGCTGGATCTTTCATTTCCCATTCCATGTACAAATCAATGCTTCACTCCAGCACACCTGAGCGCTCTTACATTGAGCAGCTACGCCGAGAACACTTCAGTTCGTGCATTGCACACAATGCAACACATCTTACATTACATCGCACGTTAAGCGGCCTCCAAAATAATTATAAGATACATTTTTATTGGTATTTATGTATGCAAGTAATGTACGTATACACATATAATAATGCATTGCATTATACATTTTTGTTCGGGATCCTTGCATAGATTAGTATCATTGGATTAACTATTATTTAACAGAATAACCTACTTACTACTTAAGATTAGACTAAGCAATAGCCCAAGAATAACCCGTAAATAAATCTAGAAAAATCCTGGAATAGATCACGCTCATACACTTAAAAATAAATATATTTGATTTGCCTCTCGACTCTTTTGCATTAGTTCATTCATAGCATGTACCTAAAGGTTGAGAATATCTGTAGTGGCATAGTTCACCTGAGACAACCCTCACATCGTCTCAGGGTTAGAAACCGGATGTTAATTCTTATTTGATTTCTTGACTTAAATATGAATATTTTCAGCAATTGAGTCAGTTGTAAAATGCAGAAATGAAGATTCAATAAATATCAATCAGTTAAGTTAAAACTCAGTTTTAAAGTCAGTTTTGTGTCTCTAAAGTAGGTAACGGAAGAGCACGGGCTTTGAACCCTGGACCTACTGATCCTCAGTAGACCAACCTTCCAACATGCTACCAGCTCAGCTCAACCGGCTTAATCAAGGCCTACACTGATTGCGTAATATTCCTACAGCTGTAACGTTCCTTAAAGACGTCTCTGACATCTTCTTCAGTTGGGGAATAGGACGATAAATTCTCTTCGAGTGAGCGTGTGCCTAAGGCACAGCGTAGGCATACGACATATGCATTTCATAATGCAGTATTGCACGAATTAAATAACGAATAAGTAGAATAATATTGTTCTGGACTCAAAAGACTACTAATTGCTTATAATTAAAAGTACTAATGTAATTCACTCACCGTTTCTGAATGCTGCCGTTTTGACATGATTGAAACCGTTTGCAACTTTCAATACAGTAAACAGTCGGATTTATTCCAAATTCGCACAGCTTAGAAATAACACTTAACAGTTAAAGTTAAAATATTCTTTTCTTAAAATATGCAGTATATATGGAAATATATATTTTTGAAATACATATTAAATAAGAAAAATCCGAACTGAACGTAGTCCACTTAAGAGGATATGATAACTATAACAGCCATCCGTAGAGTTTTGCTTCGAAAGGCATCACGCATCTGTATCGTTATCCATGTGTATTCTGACAGGGAAATCCAGGAGATTTGAATTCTGTGCGTCACCTGCCGTTACGCTGAACTTTTACATGATGTACGAAAATATATCCAAAAAGACTTAACCACAGCTAGCTTTGTCATCGACGATCTGTAAAATTGAATTCAGTTTTCTTTTAAAGTGATTTTAAAAACAAGTAAGAGATCACCTAAAGGAAGACTCGTTATAATATAGCCTACTTCTAGCCCGATAATAATTATAATTATCGATTGCATATAATCTACAGTATACTTATATGCCCACTTATTTAAAAGAAATATGTATTCTTGCTTAATCTCAACTTTTCTATAATTTATTTTTCTATATTTAAGCCACTACACTAGATTTTTTAATCGATTCTTCAAATATGACTTGCACAGAACTATAAACGAATAAGCCGTGCCTATGTTAAATGTAGAATTTAGAAATTGTGAATTTTTATGCATCTCTCATTCATATTAAAGACTACGATGCAAAATTTTTGAGATCATCCAGTAGCATGTAGGTAAGATTTCTTGCATTTTCGACTGCATATCACTAAGTGTATGGTTCAAATCCATTGTTTGACCCGTCACTGAAATGCTTTAGCGCCAATATACTAACATTAATCTAGTCCTAGACTTACACTGATTTAAAATTTATCAAACAACCACTGCATGTATTTAAGCATTTTGCAGTGGACAATTAGGCTATAAGAACATTATGTTCTATTAAATGTTATTAATTACAGATTAAGTAACAGTTTAAGAAACACTGAAGTACATGATGCTAAAAAATGATACACTAACTTGTCTATTACTTCAAACGAAAGAAACTAAACGTATAGCCAATTAATTGTAATTAAACTAGAACAGTTCTGCTTCACTTAATAGGGGCTGTCGTAGTGTCACAATTTCGTTCCTCTACCCAGATCGACACAGTCTCGAAAGCCCGATAGCCTGTAGAGGCTTTAGCCGCTGCGCTATTGAAGCGCTGAGGGGCCTACGACTGAGACCTCATGTCTATATTGCGCTACAGTACATGTGGCTAGAATACAGTACATGTACCCCATTCATTGGCGCCCAAACGTTAGGCCTACTCGTAACTCGTTATTAATAAACGTTATTAATATTAATATTAACTATTTATAGTTATTAATAATATTAATAAACGTTATTAATAAACGTTATTAATAAACGGTGTAAACGTTACTCGTGACACTTAGCTTATGCTCGTATTTCACGTGTTGTGTCCGGGACACTGAAGAATAGACCAATCGTAAACTGGATTTGTCGAAAGAAGCGCCTGAGCAAGAACTGAGGACTAAGCCAACGGAAATCAACACAGAAGCCATATTATCCAAACTATGTGCTAAGCTCTGGATAAAGCGTAGACGTTAATGAAGGGATTAACTCCTTAATCGATGGAGTGCTCTTTACAAGAGATAGGGATGCTTAGTAATAATGTTATCCCATATTGTATTTATTATTTTCTGTTCCTAGCCTAATATCACTGACACTCATGCAATTTTACTTTGTAATTCGCTAAACTTAGCTTTCATTATACTGTATCATTATTCTTTAATTGAACTACAACTGTGTAGCGAAAGAAAGGTACGAGACGGGGGTGTTTACGACCCGATGAGACGACTTGTTTACAGAATGTTGTTTGCGGCAGGCAGACCGCGTAATTGTTCGCCGAACATTTTGGCGCCAAGGGGTATTTTTAAGCTTTTGTGCTGCGACAAAACAAAACTCTTCACCGTCCAATGGAATAAGTTCACACAGATCATCTGAATAGGTTCTGCTCAGATTTGTAAAGGTAGAGGTATAGACTGCTTCAAAGGTCAGTATTGATTCCAAGACTATAGTATCCGATTCCGTTCATTTGCTCCATCAGAGTGCAGGTGATCGGGTGCTTCAGAACCCCTAGCGAATCTATATTTACTCTATCAGACTGCAGGGGCAGATCAGAAAATTTTAGCGGCCGGGGGGGGGGGGGTGGGGGGAGAGAAAAGCTTTGTAAGACCTCTTTACTCAAGAACAGACGTTTTGTTTGTTTCAGTACAATAGACAATATTCGACTAGCCAGTCTAGCTCCCCCCCCCCGCGTGGATCTGCACTGTTCACTGATTAATATAATTTAAATTTCTTTTTGTTAGGAAAACTTTTCTTACGTTAAAAAGAAATTGCACCGAGGTTTTTTTGGGGAGGGGCATGACCCCCTTGCTCCCTCTACTTGATCTGCCACTGTCTGCAGGTGATCGGGTACATCAGCACCCCTAGCGAATCACTGCTCACCAGAACTGTGATCAAATGCGATAAACGTATATCACGCATTCAGCACCGAGCATGAAAATGCGTTTATCGATAATTAGGGCCTAAATGACTGCATGTTCGTTCTAGAATACTGTTTCGAAACTGCTGCGTCAATGCAAGAAACAATGCAGTTGGATGAAACAATGTAGTTGGATGAAACAATGTAGTTGGATGAAAATGGAAGAATATAATATATTAGAACTTTAGAAATTTAAGATTAATGATTGCAAGATATATTTAAAATCATCTCTAGTAGTTGAATACATAGTGTACTCTTTTTCTTAAATTCCATTTTTCTTTGGACTGGTTTTCTGGATTTTGCTTTATTTTAGTCCTTTTTGCTAACCAGCTTGGGTTTATCTTAGTAGTGCTCGATGTTGTCATGGACGACAGTAGTACTGTAATTGCTATTATATGTTATGTTATAATAATAATAATAATAATAACAACAACAATTAGAGTGCTACAGTCATCAATGACAACATCGAGCATTATTGAGATAAAAATCAAGCGGGCGAGCAAAAAGAAGGTCCAAAAACGGTGCAAATTCCAAAATCCGGAAATTCAGTCCAAAGTAATCTTCTATATCTTGTTATCTTCTTAGTTATGTCTTCTTCTAGTGCACTGCCTAACGGCAGATCCAAAACTTTTCCAAACCAATTCTATCCTTAGCCTTCCTTTTCATGTCTATATATGACTTTGTTATCAGATATTGGTCTTCCTCTAACTATTTTCCCTTGCATTCTTCCTTCTAGTACATACTTTAGCGAGCCAATTCCTGTTATAAAATGTCCCTTCCGGCTTATCTTTCTTTTTCTTAGCAGATTTATTAACTGTCTATCTGTGCCGACTCTTTCAATAACTTCTTCATTTGTAATTTTGTCTTTTGTAGTCAGTGGCTGCGATCCTTGGGGCAGAGAGGGCGATTGCCCCATACTAATTTCTCGTGGACAAACTTTTCGTTTCGCCTCCCAATAATTTTGCATCTTATTAAGTTTGCCCCCCCCCCCCCCCCCCCCCACCAATAATTACGCTTCGTAGTGGGCTTGTGAATAATAATAGGACTATAAGTCCTATTATTATTAACAAATACGTTTTTTATTAAAAAAATTTATTTGGATAATGTAAAGGATCAGATGTAAATTCTGTAATGTAACTGATAGAATTATGCAGTCTGCAGATATCGTAGCTTTGTTTTGTTTAGTATATAATTTAATTCAAATAAAATAAAAATGCATGAAAATTTACAAATATATTGTTGTACCATGTAATTTTTGCTTAATAATGCATTACACTACTTAATTATTATAAATTATATATGTATCATAATTAAAATTGGTTCGCCCCCTAATATATTCATGAAGGGGCGGGGGCGAAAGTATCCCCCCAATAATGACAGCAATGTTGGAACTTTCTTGAGTTCGCCCCTAAATCCTAAAATCAGATCACTGCCCGTGCCCTCATCTACTCCTGATCAGCCTTTCCTACTTTGCGATCATAGGCGGCTAAATGCTTTTCTCTTCGAACTTTTCTATCCACATAATGTCCATGAACTGAGAACAACACACAAACCTTCATTCCGCTATAGTACCCTACTTCCTTGGACTGATTGCCCGGATTTTGGCTCGCATCGTTTATGGGCCACCCACATGCTGCTCATTGGTTTTGATTGGTGCCATACATGATCTTTGGTGCCACAGTGGTCGATGTTGTTGTAGATAACAGACTTTAACGGTAGACTAGTATTGTTGTTTTTTAGGATAACCGAAACAAGAATTTGAGTACTTCCGCCGCTGCCTCGTCGCCATCTTTGTAGAAATTGGTTTATTATTCATTTAGAAATATTTTAATCTATTCCAGACACTATTTAAGTTAAAATTAGCCTGCGCTTGCCGTAGTGGTAGAAAATGAGTGACAGAGGGGTATGTAAAAATTTTCAAGGCTATTTTTATTTGTAATTAATTACTTAATAGTTGACAATACTTTGGACTGATTTGCTGGATTTTGCACCGTTTTTGGACCTTTTTGCTTGCCGGCTTGATTTCGTCTCAATAGAGCTCGATGATGTCATTGATGACTGTAGCACTCTAATTTTTATTATTATTATTATACAACGCAAAGCTGCTGTTTCATCTTAAACTTTTATTTAATAGCCTATCAAAATGACTAATGGTGTAGATTACGAGGGGCGATATATATTTAAGAGATTTCTTAGCAATTTCATGTATAAATTGTGTGTCAATTCAACTGTTGTTTTTTGTTAGTACCAAGATATAAAAATTGTACATTTCACAATAGTTTCGATTACTTTTGATTAGCTTCTTTGTTAACTTTGTTGAGAGCTCTTGCATTAAATTTCGTCTCTTTGTTGAGAGCACTTGCATTAAATTTCGTCTCTGAGCTACTTGGTACGATTTTCACAAAATTTTCACAGGTAGGTATAAAATGACATTAGTATGGTTAGGATAATAATCATACTATTATTCTAATCTTACGTTTAAACTTCTGGAAGATTTAGCAATTAATTTCGTACTGTATGGAGTCTATGAATGGGATGGACTCATGAGGATTACGTCACAGTTTTCATGGTAAATATTTTGATCCTATATATATATGCTGTAGGTAATGTCTCGTCTAATTATTGTTTATTCAGGACAGCAGATCAGTTTCCCGTTCTCCCTCCAAGGAGAAATATTCAAGACATTCATCATCGAGATCTAGAAGCAGGTTTTGATTACTTTTTGTCATCATATCTTCGTATTAATCTTTAGGCTGTATAGACTATAGAGTTGTACAGAATTCCCGTTCCGGTTTGACCGGATTCCGGCACTTTTTGCAAATCCGGTTCCGGCAAATCTTGCAAAATCTGGCCGGATTTGGTAATCATTTTTAATATAAAAAGTAATAAAGTTACATTTCAAAATTTACTGCAAATTTACCTCAAAGAAGAAGAACATAAGACTTTTTGATGATTATTTGATTAAGCATGCACTAATAACCTAATTGAAGTCGCATGGTGATGCTTTGATGGAGTATTTAGTAATAGCTTAGTTAATGATTCAACGATTATTTGATTGAGGCAGTTAATGACTTCATTTCGATGACTTGATGGAGCATATACTGATATCCTAATTAATTAAATGACTTAATAAGATGACTGATTGAGCATAAATTTACAACCTAGTTAATGATTAATGATGATGAATTGATTGAGCATATATTGATAACCTAGTTAATGATTAATGATGATGAATTGATTATTAATTATTCAAGAATGATTTTATAGAACCTGTTAATGACTACACGATGTTTGAACGACTCTATTGAACTTACGCTTATAGCCTAGTAAATGGCTCAATGATGATGATTGATAGAGCAAACGCTGATAACGTAGTTAATAACTTAATGATGATGATGCTTCCAGCCGCAGATCAGTATGACTAGGTCAAATCTGGCTGGATTCGCGTTTGAAATCCGGTTCGGGTTCCTGTTCCATTTGCTTTGAAAAAATCTTATCTGATACAACTCAAATTAATTATAGATTTTACTTTGGCTTTTCAGTGCATCTGAAACTTAAGTAGAGCTTCCTTAATCGTTATATAATTTTTACTATAGTTCCAAAGTTATATCAATTGCAATATCAATTTGCAGTTCTCTTTTATGATTTCTTTTGTATTTTGTGACAACATATGTTGCAGCATTTGCTGTCGACACCTCTATTGAGGCTGACAATTCTAATACATTTGATGTTGAGCACAGGTCCATCTGTGCTTCCTGACCCTGTGTGCCTTTATGTTATGTTATATTGCACTCAGGTCCAGGAGCAAGAAGCGCTATTCGAGGTCAAGATCTCGTACTCCTCCTAGAAGATACTCCAGATCAAGGTAATTGCTTGTGTATCTTTAAGACCCGGGATTAATTTAGTCTTACTTATTTGCTGTCCATTGTTACAATATAAAATTTTACCTGTCAATATGATAGAAAATAAAAACTTCCTTTTACTGTGCTGTTAATCCCTATTCGGGCTCGACACGGAGGGGACTAGATTATTAATTATGATTAATTGTCAATATGAGCTTGTCATAGTGACAATGTAAAAATAAGCAAATATTGTTAAAGTCAAATCACTAAGTCATCGTAAAATAAAATAAGCTAAAAAATAGCGAAATGTAAATCTATGTCATCATTAAGTATCATATATGCAATTTATCTTTATTTGTTAGAAAATATTTCATAAATCAGCGACTGTCTTGCACTGATATGTTGACTGATGGTGCTGTAGGTCACGCAGCTATTTTCCTAAAGTAGCGACTGTCTTGCACTGATACATTGACCGATGGTGCTGTAGGTCAAGCAGCTATTTCCTAAAGTAGCGACTGTCTTGCACTGATATGTTGACTGCTGATGCTGTAGATCACGCAGCTATTTCCTAAATCAGCGACTGTCTTGCACTGATACATTGACTGCTGTAGGTCACGCAGCTATCGTCGAAGAGATTCAAGGTCAAGGTCACGCTCCAGGAGTTACGACCGCCGTCGTTCTAGTAGATAGTGAGTATTAGATTTGTTCAGTTCTGTGGATCAGTTACGTAAAGCAACACCCAGTAAATATCAGATTTGCACCATCCAGCTTTATGGATCGGATACAATATGCCATCATTCAGTTGGTGTGGTATAATCACTTTGGCACTTGGCTTAGAAGCATTGATTAATACTTGGCGCTTAGCTTAGAAGCGGTGATTAAAATTGGCGCTTAGCTTAAAAGCATTTATTAAAGCTTGGTGCTTAGTTTTGAAGCATTGATTACACTTTGGCATTTAGCTTAGAAGCGTTAGTGAAACCTTGGCATTTAGCTTAGAGGCGTTGATTAAGACTTGACACTTAACTTGGAAGCATTGATTAAAACTTGGCATAGAAACATTGACTAAGATTTTGACATCTTGTCTGTTTTGAATTGTTGGTTACGTACTAGTTATTTAACGGTGTGTACTGGCTGTTTAACGGTGTGTACTGGCTGTTTAACGGTGTGTACTGGCTGTTTAACGGTGTGTACTGGCTGTTTAACGGTGTGTACTGGCTGTTTAACCGTGTGTACTGGCTGTTTAACCGTGTGTACTGGCTGTTTAACTGTGTGTACTGGCTGTTTAACTGTGTGTACTGGCTGTTTAACCGTGTGTACTGGCTGTTTAACCGTGTGTACTGGCTGTTTAACCGTGTGTACTGGTTGTCTAACAGTGTACTGGTTGTCTAACGCTGTGTTTGAATGATTGCGACAGCGACAGAGATTACTACGATGACTACGACAGACGTGACAACAGAGGGCGTGACTTCAGGAGCCGTTCTAAATCTCCTTTTTCTCATCGGCGCAGACATCTCGGAGATAGGGTACGCTATGTTCTTTTCGTTACTCTTCTTTGTTAGGATATGTTATTCTTTCACCAGTTGATTGTTATAACTTCTTCTAATGTTTCTCTTTTTGACTATGACATTTATTTAAGAACTACTAAACACTCCATATTTGCCGTTAATCTGTTACTATACACTGTGGGTAGTTAACACTGCTTTAGGTTGGTGAGTATCCTCTCTTCTGCGTTTTATACTTGATAGAGCTGTCTGATTAGCACAACGCCTGATCTTATTTTGACTCCAATTTCAACTGTAAACTCTGTTTGCTGTTTACTTTGAAGCAAGAGTTTATTAAGTTGAGTCTAGAAATTTGCATAGATGAATAATTTGTATTGTTATATTTGTAAGGTTTATGAAGAAAGAGTTAAATGAAGTTATGAAGAATGAGAAAAATGAAGATGCTGAAGAAGGCTGACGTAATATAAATAGCTTTGGGTTACCTGATTATTGTTGTTGTCGTTATCGCAAGAGGCCTATATTCATTTAGTTTCTCGTGGTGTGTGAAGTTGCAACAAGTAGCAATATTTATAGTTTATGATATTAACCACATAACAAATGTCTAACTGAATAGCCTGTAACTGATTATAATTAGCTAGTTATGAATTGCCTTTTTCAGTTAGATAAAGTTACTATCTTGTATTTTACAATCAATGTATGCAAATTTTCTACCGATCATTTAGTACAGTATTTTCAAACATTAAAAGTTTACAAGCACTACGACTGATCTGCTTTCTGCAGATATTAAATGTTAGCTTTCTTCTTTATAATCTTTATATGCAATAAATATTGAAGTGATGGTTTAATTGACTTCGTAATGGAGTGGATATTGAGCTGATAAGGTTTAATTTGTAGTAATGTTAAAATATGAACATGCACAAATTGCAAAACCTATCTCTTATATAGTTAATATTTGCTGACTCATCAACTGATAAAATAATTATAATAATTTATATTATTAATTGATAATAATCCTAATGTATTATGGCAATACTAGATAAATAATCGTTTTCTTCCTCGGCTTTAATTTGTTTTATTGATTTGGCTACATGTATCCTTAATGACTATTTACTCTATATATATTTTAGTATTTATTCCTGTACATTTCTTTTGAAAACTTAAGCCTTCTCTGAATTGCTACTACTATTCTGCTTAAACCTTTTCAAATAAAAGCAGTTCGCGAGCAGTATTCCTGTTTCACGCAGAATTTGTTAAGGTTACCAGTGTAATGCTTTATTTAATGTAATTGATGATGATTGCACAGACTATGCTATAGATAGTTACTGTATATGATGCTGTGTTTAGGAGAACCCGGGCACTAGTCGCTGCATAGGAGTGTTTGGACTCAGTCTGCATACGAACGAGCGAGACCTGCGCGACGTATTTGAGCGCTTTGGACCCATCGAGGAGATACAGATTGTCTACGATCATCAGACTGGAAAGTCCCGCGGCTTTGGATTTGTCTATTTCAAAGACCTTGAAGATGCCGTTGAGGTAACTAACCTTATTAAGAGAGGTCTTTTGAATCCTGAATTTTGTTTGTTTTGTGAATTGGTGCAGAAATATAGCCTGATTTTGTGAAAGCCATTTTCTATTTTAAATTGCTTTTTAATTGAAATTGCAGTGGCATGCTAATCACTTTAAGGAGAAATTAAATTGTTGTAATATATATTTATTGGTTTCAAATTCCTGTGGATGACTGATTTGATAAACATTTTGAAGATTGCATGTAGCTTCTCAGATATCGACAACATTTCAACTTGAAACTCAAAGCTTAGAACTATACCAACATATGGACTGACAGAACTGTGTTTCTACGTCTTACCGTGGAAAAGAACCTTTTTTCTTAAAAAAATTTAGACTTTTGTTACGATTAGATTATTAGAAGGACATGAAAAATGGGGGATTGACTGATGATATGATGTGGGACAGGGAGGACTGGAGAAAGTCTTTTCTTTCGTATCCCAACCCTGGTTAAACTGGGATTTAAGGGAAGATGATGATGATGATGTTAAGATTAGATTGCTGTATTGTAGTGCTGGTTGTGCGCAGGCTAAGGAGACGGCAGTTGGAACGGAGATCGATGGACGTAAGATACGAGTGGACTACTCGATCACTAAGAGAGCTCACACTCCTACACCTGGCGTGTATCTGGGGCGCCCGTCGTAAGTAGTCTGCTTTTTTACCATATACATCGCTGGAGCCAGCGGTAAGATACTCATATACGATGTCGGTAAGATACTCGACTGCGGATCAGTATGTGTGGGGTTCAAATCCTGGGCTCGCCCTTCACTGACATCGCATTTAAGTGAGGAAACTGACGTTAGATTTTTAACATTGGCTTTTTCACGTCACGAGAACTGCACGCGAGGGTATCACTCTCTCATCTTTGAAATGTTCAGTAATGGAATTTTATTATCATCGTACATCACTCCTTGAATCCAAGTTTAACGTAGATCGGGATTAGAAGATTTTGTAGCAATTTGTTGTAGAGCCTAGGCGCTCACTGACCGAATACTTTTTCTGATGTTGGTAGTATTGAAATTTATATAAATTGTCAGTTTGATTGGTTTAATTTTGCCACAGAAATAATACAGACTACTGACTGCTAGCATACCATCAAAGTTAAAGAAAAATCTGCTGCTCTTGTGTTGCTGCAGCTACAAATTACTTAGAGTTTCTATTTTATTCTGGCTGGAGCCAGTGGCGAAGTTGGTAAGATACTCGATTGCGGATAAGTACGTGCTGGGTTCAAATCCTGGGCTCGTCCATCACTGACATCGCTTTTGATTGAGGAAACTGATGTTAACCTTAGCTTTACCAGCTTTCTTATATGCAATGTTAACTGTTATGTAATTTTTCAGATAGAACTGACTGTGACGTAGTGTCACTGACTGTAGTTTATGAAATGCTGTTTGTTGTGTAGCTGGAGTTATTGTTTGTTTGCGCAGTGACTCTGGCTATCATCACAGACGTTCAAGGTCACCGCACTACAAGTCGTCTAGACGTCGCTCTAGAAGCTACTCGCGCGACAGATCCTACTCTCCTCGTAAGTGCTCACTAGTAATTATAATAATAATCATTATTATAATTATTCATCATCTTCCCTTAAATCCCAGTTTAACCAGGGTTGGGATATGAATAGACTTTCTCCAGTCTAGTATTCAGAGACTTTCTCCAGTCTTGTAGTCAATCTGACTAGTAATTATAATAATTATTATTATTATTTATTATAATTAATAATAATAATAATATCTTCGATAGTTTCTGCAGTATTGTCATGGTGGGTGATCCACCTGATGCAGATCTACTATATCTGACGTCTGTGACAGTCAGTATGGCGGCCATTCGTATAAGAAAGTGGTTGAAAAACCTGTATTGTTACTTTTAGTTTCTTTAGAGTGTTGTACTACTTTAATTGTATTGCTATTTTATATTTTTAAGCTACTTCGTAATTCTTTACTACACATTGTGCTCTTCATCCACTGAGCTTTGTTGGATATTGTTCACAGACTTTTAAACTACTGTGATCAATTGTACATTTAAAATTTAGCCATTACATATCAATTGGCATAGAAAAATAAAGAAAAAGTTTAGAGAAGTGGGAAGGTCTATTCATATCCCGACCCTGGCTAAAATAAGATTCAAGAGAAGATTGTGATGATGATGATGATGAACATATATTTTCATAGATAAAGCCAAATATTTTGTTGTCTTGCTGGTGTGTATTATTAAGATGCTATGATATGCTATGATATACTATGATGTACTGTGATATACTATGATGTACTGTGATATACTATGATATACTGTGATATACTATGATATACTGTCCCTGACATCATCCCTGGATGAGGAAATGGACGTTAAACCATTATTATTATTATACTATGATATACTGTGATGTTGTTGTGTAGGACGCTACTGAGCTGCTGACAGCTGCTGGACAGACAGGGAACCAAGAGAATGTGCAGGTTATCTGAGAACAGTGTTCCGAGTGATCGTTACTGGACAGTTGTTGATGAAGAGCAGTTGAACTTTAAAGAATAATTTGACGTTGCTATAGACAGCGTTTTTGCTCTTTGAGCGGACAGTGGAAGATTGTGGAGATACGTTTTTATGTTACATTGACACTAGTACTGAATACTGAACAAATTAATTATTAGTATCAGAAAGTTTATTAATGTATGGATATAGCGAAAGAGTAAGCAAGACTCTTGCACAAATAGTTTTCTGTTTGCTTTTAATACTGGAAATTACATTTATAAGTTTGTACCACTTGATCTTACATTTCAGTGAAATTGTAGAGAACATGAATGAACATGATTTTGAAATGTCACTAGATATTAACAATCGTGTAGTAATTGTTATTTGATGAATTAGAATTGCAAATGACTAATTTACTTCATTTTCAACAAGGACATCAGAACTTCATTGTTTGCATCTGATAGGTCATTAGTATATTATTGTTTAGAAATTTAGTCTAGTTTTTTATAAAATCTCACGTGATTTACTTCTACAGCAGATATATGCAAGGCAGTAGTAGTATCCTATATATATAGCCTTATTTATGTAGTGCAAGTGTAAACCGGATGTTACAAAAATAGACACGTATGCATTTTATTGTGCTTTTTGTGTAATAAAAATTCATATTTGCTTTGTTCTTCACTCTATCTACGGGTTTTTGACTAGATTAGATTTTATATTAACTACTAGTGTGTTTTTACTATTCCTTTAATCTTTTTAATCTGTAAGTCATTTTTTGCAATTTATTTCTACCTTTGATATAATTTCTAGATTTTCTAGCGATATTTACTCATTAGTAAGATGTCCAGTGGTATTATTATGTTAGAAAGTAAACACGCATTATAATGAAATGATCAACTATGTTGATGTCTATCACTTTAACACCACATGTTCAAACCGTTAAGCAATTTAGACCATTTTCCGTGTATCCTGTCCAGTGAATGCCCGAGATTTTACTATCAGATCAGCGAGGCCAGGATTCGAACCCTCGAGGGCTCAATTCACCTCAGGATCTGTCATTTAAAACTTCATGACGTTAACCATTACGCTATTGAGACATTCAATAAAAAATAGAAGTTTCCAATATGCAGGCAAATTACCCATTGGATTCAGTAGCACTGCAGACTTAATCTAAACATGTAAAACGTAGCATCTGATGTTTCCTGTGCAGCACAAACTGCTGGTGGCTTAAGTTGTGTCTTATCTAACGTTATGGGTAGAGAAGAGCATTAATACAGAATAACTGCTAGAATGGCATACCTTAATTTAGGAAGAGAAATGTAGAATTGGCACTAGACACAAATTATACCTTTCAGCAGTTTCATTTAAGTTACGTCAAATAGGCGGATTGACGTAATTGCTTAAGATAATCTATTCCTTTTTATTTCCTTTATCAGTCTGACAAACCGCAGACTGTAAAATTAGATGAGGCTTACGTAAGTATTAACTTGTACGTGCAAGCTGCGTTTGTGTTAATTGCTTTTCTACATTCATCTGCTTGCAAGATTTAGCGAAAGTCGTAATTGGTTGAAAGTTCATGAAGTCCAAACTTTTCCTCTAAACCCAATTCCTGTCAACTCTAATGGTAGTATGGATAATTTCTACGTCCCTCCCCTTCTCACTTGTTCAGCCAATTTGCAGGTTTATGGTACATACTAATATTCACAGTCTGCTCTCGTGCTCCATAAAGAGCACTCCATTGATCAACAAGTTAATCCCTTCACAAAGGCTACGCTTTATCCGTAATTGATTATGGCCTACATCTTGAATATATGGTTTCTGCTCTATTACTATTAAGCATTAGTATTAATCAACTCTATTCCTCACATATAGTCAGATATGCCGAAGCAAACCCACTGCTCTTGATGATTTTGCTGTAGGTGCGTAGCATCTGGGTACCGTTAGAAATTTCTCACATTCCCCAGTGTTATGCCAAATGGCAAGTCCAGGTTAAAACTATTTATATTCACTGTTTGCTTTGACGCTTCGTAATTGCGATACTCCACAATCTGTGCAAGTTAGTCCACTGCTTGATGTATAGCCTATATTTGGGAAGCATATGCCTTAGCGTAGCTTTCTTTTGTGCTCCTCACTCTTCAGTTCATGCGTTGTCGATTGTTGGCTCTAACGACACGTGCAGTTTATGGTTGGTCAATCATTCACTGACTCGATCGGAAACAACACAGGAATTATTTCTATCATACAACTGTTTTCTGATGCTAGATTTAGTAATTTTATTAAGCACACGTGTCGTCAATTTCTAAAGATAATAATAAAATAATAATAATAGGGGGTTAAATTTTAAAATAATAGTAATAACAACAATTAGAGTGCTACAGTCATCAATGACAATGAACTCTCATATGAGTAAGCAGTAAATTAAATGATGGATGGCCGAACCACAGTAGATAAGGGTAGATGAACGCTCCGGAAGTCGTTTCAGGATCGAGCCAAATGGAGACCGACACGCTGACCCTGCTATGCCTCTTTTTTCTAAACCTCCTTTTCTTTAATTCCGTTTACTTCGGACTGATTTTGGAATTTGCACCGTTTTTGGACCTTTTTGCTTATCGGCTTGATTTCGACTCAATAGTTCTCGATGTTGTCATTGATGGTGACTGTAGCGTTCTAATTGTTATTATTATTATTACGTGCAGAGAATTTGGATTATAACTGGCACTGTTGTAATTCAAAAATCATCGACTGAGCTGGATTAAGCAACTTAAATACTTCTTTTGCTTTTTTGTTGATTCTTTTTGTATCGGGCAGATCGCAACAACACGGGTTTCCCGCGGAAGTAGGCGGGCCTCCCGAGGACGACCTGTGCCCCCGCAGAAATTCCTCCAGAACTTTTGTCTGGGAGCCCCGCGTCACCAGGGCTCGTTATTTTCCTTACTCATTAGTTTAAGGCATGAATTGCATCGCTAGAGGGAACAATAAATAGAATTTATAGGCGCAATCATTGCGGTGTTAAATGAATTCTTTTACTTTTTCCCATTGGCGTAGATAAAGCTCTTAACTACTAGGATGCTAGAATAAATATAGGATCCTTCCAAATTCTGGGAAATAAAAGATATGATATTTGCAGTTAAAATCGAGCATAAAGTGATTGTTTGAAATAGAACTAATTAATATTTTTAAATCAGCGCAAATATTTTAAAGTCGTGACATCTCTCGGATAAAGCAATATTAACATCAAAATTTAGAAGCAATTACATGCAAACGAAATATTAGAATCTTATTAATACTAGGGATTCTAATAAGCAACGACGGGTTTATGGAATCCTGCGAGAGGGATTTATTGTCCTTGTAGGCAAGCAGCTGGTTCCGGTGTGTCCAAAGGGTGTTATTAGTAGGGACTTCGTTTGAGCTGTGTTAAATCAATGTATTTAAAGGGAATATAATTTCCTGTTAAATTATGTTCACTTATAGTCTCCGAGAGTTAGATTACTCGGATTATTTTCCTTAGAATTGTTCCTAGACTTAGACTTGTCTCCAAGACTTAGACTAGTCTCCAAGACTTAAAGTAAGAGAGATAGAAAAGAGAAAGTAAGAGAGGGAGAGAGTGAGTTTACGAGATTGAGTGATAGGATAATTTAGCGATATTATGTGTATAAGCATGTGCAAAATTAGCTGGTAGTATCAATAAATCAGCTAAATTAATTTTACTGCAGAAGGAGATTATTAATTGATTACAAAAAATGTCAAACTATTCGTCGGTAAGTTTCTATTGCTAGCTGACGTTATGTTTAGTGCATGGCGATGATAACACCCAAACAAAAACATTGTATAAATATTTATTAATCTTAATAATTATTTTCTCTTCTTTATTTATATTTTAATAGCAAGAAAATTATTCATAAATTGTCTTTGATTAACCGCAGTTTAAGATCATCACGTTTATTGCACGTAATGTGATCTAGTAATCTCTCAATTGAACCATTAAATAACCACAATATCTTAAATTTGCTGATGACTAAATAAACTTCATGTCTTAAATTAAGATTAGTCCAACTTGTTGACTACTGAGAAAATACTTCGAAAGTATTCAAAAATTCTCAAGCTGTCTGTAAGTTTAGCTTAAATGAGCGAACTAGTACCGACTGATGAATTTAGTGCAGTTATGAGATGTAGGTCACAATACGTGTAACAAAATAAGCATGCCAGCACAGAGCAAAAATTTATGGTTAAAGATAATAATTATACTAGCAATAATGCCCGTTCACTTATCCAGATACAATGCTATATATAATACATTTAGCATGCATTCCTGAAAAGCAATTCATCAAAAAGATTCATAGATTCCCAGCTGCGCTGATTTGAGAGTAAAATCTCCGGCATTCACAGGACTGATTACACAAAAAGTGGAATAAATTGCTTAAGGGATTTAACATGTGGTATTAAATGTGCTAGATAGCAACGTAGTTGAACATTTCACTCTAATGTGAATTATTTTATTCCCAAAAATGGAATCATGAAAATATATTCTAGAGATAATGAGATATAATTTACTAAGTGGAATGATGCTGAGTCAGAAGAGAAATTAGATGGGTATTTAGAGCCTAGTGTAAGCTGAAAGTGGACAATGAACAACAGGATCTGTGATTGAAAATTAACAAGACTTTTTAAATCGTAATGCAGGATCATAATGAAGAACCTTAGTTAATATTTGTTAGTTAAATAAGAATTCTGAATGGTTAACATTTCTGTCAAAATATCTGAGCAACAATACTTGATTATATTAAATATCAGTGATATGGTGATAATTTATGTCCAATTATGTGTTGTTTTATTTTATTATTTCAGCCACATTTATCTGTCGGATAATATGTACTTTCAACAACAGTCTGGATTATTTCTAAGTAATGGCGTCTGTTCGAGAGATAAATTTTGATGACTTAGAGCTTAAGGAGCGTTGCGGTGGCGGTGCATACGGGTGTGTGTATCGTGCAATATGGCGGTCACAGGATAAAGTTGTAGCTGTAAAGAAGCTGCTGTCTCTGGACAAGGAGGTACAGTTTTAGTGAGAGCAAGTGTGAGCGAAAGAGTAGAAGTAATGGAAAATAATTTAAAATAATATTTATTGTATTTGATAAAATTGTCAGTGCTTTGTATCATTGGACGGTTGGTTGGAGAATTGGCTTATTAAATTGCATCTATAAATGCGATACAGTGCTCATCAGTCTCCAGTATGTGTAGCAAAATGAAATGTAACCGAGACTGACAGAGGAAGATTTTCTCTGAAACCGTACTTTTGCTATGGACGTCATTATGGTTTGGTGTTTAAAGAGCATAGCCTTTGTGTTAACATCAATAAGAAATAAAGGTGGTATTTATAGATAAACCACTGTTTAACATAGCAATTTTTAAACCACGGATTGGGTTGTTTAAATTTAATATTATGTAAGCATATTTGCAGTTTCAATGAAGGTGCAGCCAGCCGTTTCTCTCTATTCAGAGGTTTATACTGAGGTTTAGTTATACCATGGTTTAGGAAGTTAAATTTTAGTTTTGTTTACGAAGTAAGCCGATTGGTTGATCAGCCTGAAGGACAGCTTTGATTTTTGCTGAAGGATATAATTTTGTCAGGTGTCGTTGTAGTTAATAGACATTTTTCTAAAAGTACTAATTGAAACAGAGGCTTACGTAATACAGAGGTGCATCTAAGTCATGGTTTAAACCATGATTTATAAAATTTTGTAAATACCAATTTAGTCATTAAAATTAAAGCAATTCTCTCTAAGTGTGTATGCCTCTCTCTCTCTCTCTCTCTCTCTCTTTCTCCCTGTCATTCTCTCACTCTCTCTCACTCTCTCTCTCTCTCTTTGTGTACAAATAAATAAATTAAATTATATATATTATTTAAACTTCTTAATATAGAGTATTATTATTATTATCCTAGGTAAAATTGATACAAATGTGAATTTGTACATAATTATAATAATAATAATAATAATTATTATTATTATTATTATAATTTGTATAATTGATTTGCTTTTTCTGTCTGCAGACGGAAGTTCTTAGTTTTCTGAGTCATAGAAACATCATACAGTTCTTTGGAGCCGTTACAAAGGAACCTAACATTTGCCTCATTACTGGTTTGCCTGTTTTGTTTTTATTTATGTGTACAAGTTTATGTATCTTTCAAGTTCTGTTATGAGGTTTTGTATGATTCTTCTTCTCTAAGGCCTGTTCCAGGCCTGGGCGGTCATGGCCATATTCTTCCATATGTCTCTGTTCATTGTTGCTCTGATCATCTCTGTTTCAATTAACTGCATCCATTTGCTAAGCAAATTCTGTTAGCTGCATCCATTTTTATGATTACCATTTACGTAAAAAATTATTAAAAATCTTTGGATTAATTATATTATGAACTAAATAATAGGTACTACTAACAGCAATAAAATTCTGAGCTAAGAACAATCATAAGCACATTTTTAAAACTTTCTACTGAAGATTTGTAAATGACAATTTGTAATGACATTTGTAATGTAATTTGAAATGACATTTGTAGGATTGAATGATTTAATTGGTTAAACAGACAATTTTACAAAACAAAGAGAACAGAGTTGAATTCTTATTGATTGATTGAGTGATTGATTGACGATAAACCGGCGTGGTGGGTTTTAACAGACACCAAAGTATTCTAAGCTTCAGCACTTAGGCTGTATAGGCCTACAGAAAAAGCTTGCTGTGCAAAATTACTTATGCTCTGTTATTTTGAAATAATCGCAAGCATTTTTAGCAGTGAAAACCTTTAAAAAAATTCCAGTAATATTCCATCACAGGTAATACCAATAGAAGAGGAAAAGAATAAAGTTGCAAAACAGCTTTAAGTTTGGGCCTGCAGTGTTTGAATGCAACAGATGCAGGTAAAATCTAGTGAAGATAGGAGCATTCTATACGAAACTAAATGTATGGGATTGGCGGGTGTGTGGTATGGAATAGGGGAGTGTGATATGAGTATGTGATATGAATGTATGTGTGATATGAATAGTGTGATATGAGGTTTACAAATAAATACTATAAGAAATAAACGAATACTTGAAAAATCTTTTTATAATATAATATATAACATGCATATATAATATTATACAATTGTTTTATAATACTATTAATTTATATATATAATTTAAAAAAATATATAATCATGTATAATCTGGCATATCTGAATGTGATACGTTGCTGTTTATTCAAACACATCAGTTTCTTGTGTAAGCTTATGTTTTATGCCTTTATGAATGCTTCATTGTCTTTCCTTATTTTTCTCACAATTTTGTTTGAGAGGTTAATTATTATTCTTTTGTGATATTTAGATCAGTTTAAATCAAGTTAATGCTGTTTACTTATTGCAGAGTATGCAGAGAATGGATCACTCTATGACTATCTGCATGATCCAGACAGTGAGATTGACTTCTCTCAAATACTGCAGTGGTCTAGGGAAATAGCTCTAGGTTAGCTTCTGCTTTTTGTAGCCAAATGTACAACTGCTTAAATTGCAAGCTTTGTATTGTATGTAATACTTTTGTAAGCTTTAATGTTTATTATGGGTGGCATATATTGCCATGACGGTTTAGATGGATTTTTTATTATTTATATTTTTTGTAACGTTTGTTACATATTAATCTCTTTATGAAACTGATTTATGTTTCTTGAGTTTTTTGTTTTTGAAATTTTTGTAGCTTTGTATTTAAAAGTTTATGATTTTGTTGTATGTATATTCGTATTAAGAGGTTTGTTCTGACTCGTACAAAATCTTAATTTAAGTAGTCCTTTGATATGTTGTGTGGTTTCCATTTTGGCATGGGATATTATACTATAATTATAGCAGATAAATTTTGGTAAACAGGATAGTTTTCTCAGGGAATTACGCCCCTGCTCAGTAAATGTTAGTCAAAGCTGAGGAAGGCATAGGGGGCCCACCTCGTCATAAGTAGAATCCCCCCACAAAAATGGTATATATCAACAAGAATGAGTATTGATAGATGATTTAAAGTTCCACTCATATGTGGAAATGAAAAGGAAAGCAGAAGACAGAGAAGAGTGGAGGCGCTATATACCATGGACCTGCCAGTAGGCTGTGCACTAAGAGAGAGAGAGATGATTCTGAATAACCACTTTAGTAATTTATTGGTTTTTTTATTGAAGGAATGAATTACCTGCATGCTGAAGCTCCTATTAAGGTCATTCATCGGGACCTGAAATCTCGCAATGGTTTGTTCCTTTAAAAAATTTATTTGTAGAACATTTCTCTCAGAAACATGGATACTCTCCATTAATATTCTGATTTAGTTTGTTGACAAAAGCATTATTTAATAACTCTGTTCAACTAAGAATTCTACTGTGCAAATAAGAAAAGATTACTTGATGCTTAAGATGTGAAAAAAGTCAGTTTATCTTGATTAAAAGTAAGTTAAAAAATGCAGTCACTGTACAAATATACTCTGTGGACATAATTAATTACAATCAATTTTTTAAAGAATTTATTTAGTAGCCATATTTTAGTAAATGTTAATGTGGAGTATTTGATTGAAGGTAAATATTTGCTTTGTCATATAGAGGTCCTTAAAGCTGTCTGATATTATTTAATGGCGTAATATTACTTATTATCAGTATATAAACTTTCTGTCCTTAAGGAATTACAATATTTAATTTGTATCATTTTGTTTCTTACATAGGCATTATTTCATTTTCATCATTTTGTTCATTTTATAGGTAACAAACTTGCATAAATGTTTGATCTTTGTAATAATTAAACTTTACAGTTTAATTTAGGCCCTAATTTAAAGTAAAATTATTTAATTTAAAACCATGAAATTTGATTCTTAATTTTGTGTATGTGAAAACGTGATGTGATCTACATGTGCACTTATTTATTATTTGATTCAGCATGCCATTTCTACTGATACTGATATAATGCTCAAGTGTGTGGTACTTGTGTATTGTATATGTGTATTGCATTGTACACTGACCTTTACAAAAATACTAATTATATAATTACTTATTCTATGAATGTTTCCTGCTTAGGTTTAAGTGTTGCATGACTTAATAGTTCTCTCAACATTTTGCTGTATTAATTTTATTTAATTTCTACTGGTGATGCTATTTCAGTTGTGATAGCTGATAACTGGATATGCAAGGTAAGTACTATTAAAACTCACTAATGTTTACTGGACTTACTTATAATTAAGTCTGTAATTTAAGGAATTGATTTGTTTGATATCATGCTTATTATCATGTACACTACATTAAAAACTGCTGGAGGAAGTAACGCTATTTATTGCTAATATATTGCAAGTTGACTGATTGATTTAAATAGACCAATACTATGAATTTTCTATGAGAATCGTTGACGTTTTCAATGCTGTGTGGTGAACTTTGTATACAGAATTTTGTATATGACATTTTGTACATGTATACAAAAATTGTCTATGGGGGTCATATTTTAAGAACATTGTGTAATGACAAAACATTATTGAACTCTGTGTAGTTTTATGTGAAAGTCAAATTGCCAATATTAAAAACCTGAAGACCATGTGCAGTTTTCAGTTCCAATAGAAAAACACGAAGTGTATTGTTTTAAAGTTTTTTATGTTTGTGCATTTTTCTACAGATTTGTGATTTTGGAGCATCAAAGTTTATGAGCTGCACAACAAAGATGTCTGTCGTTGGAACGTATCCATGGATGGCTCCTGAGGTCTGATTCTAATCTTGACATTTTGTTTTATGTGCATTTTGTAGATTTGTATTTTCTTTGTTTATGGTGTATTTTTCTTCACTATGATGTGTTATGGTGCGCATTTTGCATCTACTTATCTCTCTATTTTAGTGTGGGATTATTCTGCATATAAAGTACATTATTGTTTGTGTATTTATTAGCTCTAATTGTGCACTTGAGAGAATTAGCCAATTTTCTCTAAAATGTTTATTAGTAGCTTTTATAATATGTATAAAAGTGATATTACATGTCTAAAGCATTTTCAGTTAAATGTACTTAGCTAATTATGATAAGCCAAATTAAAACAACTAGCTGTATTAGTTAATGTAGAGTAGAGAAAACCTGGATACCATTTGACGTAAAAGGCTTGCATTGTTAAAACAAGTAATAGTAAGTATAATGCACGAGAAAAGTAGTGAAGAAAGACCAAGGTTTTGATTATTAGGTGAATTGATAATTATTATATGTATAATGTATATGTCTTGAGATGCAGAGATAAAAGAGGGAATTGGAGTTTTAAGTCTTAGATCTATGTATAGACTCTAGTTAGTACACTTCGAAAAGAGTAATAAAAGCTATATATACCTTACTGGGAAGGTGATGATTGGTGTTGAATGTTTGAAATCTGTGTGTGAATGGTGTATGATTGGTATTTCGACAGGTGATTCAAAGTTTGCCGGTATCAGAACACTGTGATATATGGTCATACGGTGTTGTACGTATATTTCTACGTCTAATCATGTTTATGTTAAGAGTATGCAGGGGGACCCGTAATCATTTACTCTGTGGCCACAGTAAGAAGAGCAAATGTCACATTAACATATTCCGTAGCATAGAAGACAAGTAGTAAATGTATTTGTTATTCTTTGCAATTGCTACTGACTGTATTACCTCACAGAGCTTAGGCTCTTTTGTGGTAGCGCTCTTCCTGATCACGTCTCTGACATAATCCTTGTATGAGAAAAAGAATATTGGGTAATTTGAAATTTTGCTTTGTTCATACTCTGCTCTTTTGAAGGCGAATTATGACATGGAACTGCACTTGACTCAGTACCCTTAACCCTAAGGTCCCTAACCCTCTCCAGTGGTATATGATACATTATTGAGATATATATTATTCTTGCTTTGAGTCTCTAGGAAATTTAATTACCCTGTAGCCCTGTATATCTGACTTTGTTTATTAGCTTTCTTGTTGCTTGTGTTTAATACTAACTGTTTATTAATGTTTAAATTTCTAAAGGTAAAAGTAAATTAATATTTACTACTATTTCTCTTATAATTGATTTATATAATTGACTAATATAATAAATCATGGCCTTGTAGTGGTTTTTAGCAGAATGCCACAGAAAATTAATATTGAGTTAAATGGGGTGTCATTGATATACATTCAGCATCATCATCATCATCATCTTCCCTCGAATCCCAGTTTAAAAAGGGTCGGGATACGTCTAGACTGTCTAAAATCCTCTCCGTTATACATCATATCGTCAGTCAATCCCCTGTTTGAGACTTTTCTATTCGTTTAATTTTTTGTAGCAATTTCTGGAGTTTAGGCAGTGTCGTTGAAGTACATTGTGTCCAATATTTTAAATATTTGTTTGTTTGCAGGTGCTTTGGGAATTATTAACTCACGAGGTTCCGTTCAATGGGTTTGAAAGTTACAGGGTGGCGTGGCTGGTCGTTGAGAAGGGAGAGGTTATATTGAACACTTACAATATAGCAGTCTAAGATTTTTGCAATAATAAAATGTAAAAATGATAATCAAGGTTTAGGCTTCTCTTTTCCCATTCAAGAAAAATGTCAGGGACATCATATTTGATGTAGAAGTTGCTTTCTTATGCGCAATATTAATTTTTTATTATTTTTTAATAATATTTTACTACTATTTTATTACTTTTACTACTATTATTAATATTAATACTAGCTTAATTACTTAATAATAGCATAACAGTTTTTTAGAAGATTTTAATTAATAAATTATGGTGTTGAATAATAAATAATAATATAAAGGTTTAACGTCGTTTTCTTCATACCAGGATGATGTAAGGGACGTCCCCCCATCACATCACTACAAATCGATTCACCCCAAACGATCTGAAAAAATATGTGTTGCAGATTGACTGAAATTATTGTTTACCTGGTAAATTAATAATCATCGTCATTCGTTTTTAAGTGAAATATAATAAGATTATAGTATAGTCTTATTATATAATAAAATAAAACATTTGTTTTTGTGCAGCGCCTGACGATACCTACAACCTGTCCAGGGTCATTCTCTGAGCTGATGAAGAACTGTTGGGCAGTGGAGCCCAAGCAGAGGCCTTCATTCCACGATATCCTCAAGAGACTGGAGAAGATGCAGGCTGATGGTGTGTACTGGTGAAATCTTAATTTTGTCTTACAGTACTGGAAAAGTTAGATTTATTGGGACTTTTGCATGATGCAAAAGGCTTTGGACTGATTTTCTGGATTTTGGAATTTGCACCGTTTTTGGACCTTCTTTTTGCTCGCCGGCTTGATTTTGTCTCAATAGTGCTCGATGTTGTCATCGATGACTGTAGCACTCTAATTGTTATTATTATTATTATTATTATTGCACTAAGGCTAGGCTATTTGTGTCTTCAGTTTTTGTATAATTTAATGGAATGCCATTTGCTCCAGCAATATGGAACTCTCTGCCATAAGATTTTCAATCTAGTAATTGTATTGGTACTTTCCTTGGCAAGCTAAAAAACCATCTCTTTCGCCATGGGTCAAAATTTTGACCAGCTTGCCGTTGATCTTGGACTTGCACTGTTTTGATCTCGCTTTCTCTAGTGATCTATGTGTTCTCAGTGTGGTGTTTTGGCGCCTGTTTGTGAAGAGTCTGCAAGTGACGTTCCTGACATTGCCTTATGGCGAGGAATTGGAGATTAAATTCTTATTGGTTATAATTATTGATTGATTGAATTGGACACGTTTTTTCTTTTGGTTGTTGAGGGAATCCAGAGAGGGTTTTGGTAAATAGTATTTAAATTGTTGGGTTCTGAAGCGTCAGGATCTTGAACTAGATGACATTGATTACTGCCATATTTTAATTTTCATATTCATGATGATTGAAATAAACAGTAAATTACGTATTATACATTAAGTTGTTTGATTAATTAGGAAAAATTCTATTCAAGCTTGTGAAACATTTTTAGAAATATTAACATACTGCCATCTGTTAACTGCCCCCAATATTAAAAATAGAAAAAGACCGAGTATACTTTTGAATATTGGCTGAGAC
This sequence comes from Enchytraeus crypticus, assembly GCA_905160935.1. Lineage (NCBI taxonomy): Eukaryota > Metazoa > Annelida > Clitellata > Enchytraeida > Enchytraeidae > Enchytraeus > Enchytraeus crypticus. The sequence continues at coordinate 2,304,115 of CAJHZI010000253.1, read as the reverse complement.
TGAGGTTTGAATTGTACAGTATTGCATATTGCATAATTTTTGTATTGCATATTAAGTCTCATTGCATATTATACTATTGTTTTACAAATTCAGTCGTCAGATCCTGACAATAACGACGCAGATTATATTTTTATCTTGTCTAGATGTGTGGTTTTTTTGGTTTAGTTTAGTGAAAAAGATTTAATGCCTGTTTCTCTCTTAGTGCACTGCCTACTGGCAGGTCCTTCGTATACAACGCTTCAACTCTTCCTTGTCATCCGTTTTCTCTTCACGTCCACGTACCAATATCTGGTGTGTGGACGTGGATCTTTACATCTTCTAACATGATATACTTTTATTCTTAGGAGATTCTGCTTAGGAAGAGGTGGTCCCCCTATGCTATGCTTTCCTCAGCTAACGACTAATGATAAAAATGACACTATAATCTATGATGTTAATACTATATGAACTTAGCATTACTTTGTAGAATAATAATAGTAGTAGCATTCAAGTAGAAGAGCAAAATAATAGTGGCAATAATTGAAATAGTGGCAATAATTGAAATAGTGGCAATAATTGAAATAGTGGCAATAATTGAAATAGTGGCAATAATTGAAATAGTGGCAATAATTGAAATATTGACAGTAATTAAAGTTGCTACATGATTACAATATAGGCAATAATTAACGTAGAATCAAGTAGAAGAGCCAAATAATAGTGGATAAATAATAATATATGATAATAAAAAAATAAATAATAGCAATCATTAAAGTAAGTGCAATAATTGAATGATTCGCAGAATCACTCGGTGATGAAGTGGCGCTGTTCCTGGTGAACAGAGACAACTGGATCGCAGAAATATCTCAGCGTCTCGATGAATTGCACGATGCGGAGAATGAACTTGAGAACAAGAAACAAGAACTGAATGTGCGTGAATTGAAACTGAGGCAGCGAGAGAAGAAATTAGAAGAGCAATTTAAAGTCGTGGTATGTTAAACACACTTTGTTATGAGCATAGTCTCACTCTTAAGTAGAGTGAGATTATGTTTCTAAATCGATTTAATTGATTTGTAGTGACATGTGATGTGGGGCAACCCTGGCATCATCCTTATATGAGGAAACAGATGTCAAACCTTTACTTGTTTTTTTAATTGAATATTAAAGTTACTAGAAATTCATAATATATATATTAATTACAGAAACAAAAGCGAAATCATGAGTAATGAAATGATAATATTGAAGGTTGCGTTAGTATGCAGTTTTTCACAATACGCTGTTAACTATGATAAGGCATAACAGTAATTTGACAAGTTGTTGCCGTAGTTTTCTGCTGTTTCAAAATATTTTAAATTTTTTATTATCCCAGCACTGTGTAATTAGATCATTACTCTCTTCAGTGCACTGCCAAGTGGCAGGTTCAAGGTACGTATTCATACTCAAAGTCTGCTTTTTCTCTCCATTAGAGCACTCTTAGATCAATAAGTTAATCTCTCCACCAAGTCTCTGCCTTATCCATATCTTATGTAGCCTTTAGCTTGGGAAAAGTATTGCTTCTAAGGTGGTTGCCCGTTGCCTTCCTCATTTAGATGGATTAATTACCATTTAATCATGGGGGAAAATATTTAATGGTGAGGTGGGTCCCCTCTAGCCATCCTCAGCTCCTACCTTAGTCGCCTCTTACGTACACCCACAGATTGTTTGCGATTGCCTTATTGTGCAGTGGTCCAACCACACCCGAGCACAACACGGGGAAAATCATAGATCATTACAATAAGTTTAAATTACATGTATGTATATATATATATATATATATATATATATATATATATATATATATATATACATGTACATGTATATATATATAATATATATACATGTATATATATATGTCTATATATATGTATATATATATATATATATATATATATATATATATATAACTGTTGTGCTTTACTGGTAATTTAATTGGTTGTATACCCAGTTACATATGCAGGAGATGCAGAGTAAAGTCTAGTATTATTAGTTGCACTATTTGGCACTAAATTAAGTGGAAAAATTATTGATTTTACTCAAGAATCCTGTTGTTAACATTAACAACTGCACTAGTAAAATGTTTATTTTCTTCAACTTTTGTTGGTGCTTTATCAACAATGAGGTATTACCGATGTTTCTTAAATTGTTTACTTTGCAGAAGCTGGAATCTTATGATGTGAACAGTTGGAGAGAAGTTGATGTCGTGAGTATTAATTATATGTCCTTGTGATTGCAATCTGATTGTGATTAATTAATTACTCTAAATTAATTAATTAATAGACTAAAAAAGTGTAGAGTTAATTACACTATTTATATTTGATTGAAAATTATTAGATTAACGTTATTAGATTATCGGATTATTGAAAAAATAGTTTGTAATATGATAAATAATTCATTATCATTCGAAGTTTTTTCTGAGATTTCTTATGCATTTGACAGGAATCAGTAGCAACATGCACAGGACTTAGTCACAATTAAAACTATAGGTTTTTTGTTCGTATAGTTACACACATTATATACCGCATGTGCTACATAGTTTCCTTTCTTGGTTGCTGTTTTGGTAGTTTTCGTTATTTCCTCCATTCCTCTCCATGGGTATTTCAAGTAATCCTTAAAAGATACATATAAATATGTGTATAATATAAGTATAATATAAACATAAGTGTATGTAGTATATAGTGAAAGATGTGTAATGGAATTATTTGTTCTTTTAGTGTTGCAGGTAATTTTTGTTTGTACACACTATATACATAGTGTGTAATGTACTAAGTTTTTGCTATATTTAATGTGGTATTGTATTTTTTACAGCATCAGTGGATAGAGAAAATTGCCAGAGAGAGTAAGTATTGTAATGTCATTTCTATATATGAAATGAATTAAATATTATTATGTTTTTTAATGCTTACTCTTGATATCAATTTGTTGGTTTTCAATTAAAATACTGGATGAACTTTTTTAATGATGTTATATTAGATTCAATTAAAGACAATGACATTTTTGTTTTTTTCTGTAGAAATCATATGATTGAAATTTTACTGATTTCTTTTTAGAGTACAAATTTATGTTTGAATAGCCTATCGTTATTTCTTATCGCCAATAATTTTCTTCGTAACGGACTCTTAACCAAATCAATGTAAAACAAGTAACTTATAGTTGAAGAGCTCTGTTAAGACATCCCAGACTGTACACAACAATCCTGACGTTAAATAATAAAGAAAGATTCAGTGAATGTTAAAGACGACATAATCTTCAGCTCGGTTAATATGATCAATCCTGACTGTTGATCGGTCCTGACTGTTGATCAGTCCTGACGGTTGATCAGTCCTGACTACTGATCAATCCTGACTGTTGATCAGTCCTGACTGTTGATCAGTCCTGACTGTTGATCAGTCCTGACTGTTGATCAGTCCTGACTATTGATCAATCCTAACGGTTGATTAGTCCTGACTATTGATCAATCCTGACTGTTGATCAGTCCTGACTATTGATCAGTCCTGACTGTTGTTCAGTTCTGAATGTTTTTCAGTCCTGGGTGCTAGATCTCACTGTTATTGATCGCTCGTTTTCGTCAGACCGTGTCAGTACTTTTAATTTGCATTTGCCAGTAGTTTTTAATTGTGTAAAACGGCTTTGTTATTGCAGGTATCTTTAAGATGTTCCTTATATCTCATTTACACGAGGAACATATAAATCTTAGTATTTATTGTGTCGTAGACGCAGGTCTATCAGGACTGCAGCAGTATGCTGACCTCTTCCTGCGACACAACATCAGTGGAAAGAGATTGTTGTTGCTGACACAGGATGAGATAAGAAAACTGGGTGTTGAGTCTCTCGGACATGTGCTTGATTTACATGTACGTAGACAATTTCTCTACTGTATCAGGGAAGCTTGAGAATAGCGTAGCCAAAATATGTTTGTGTTTTGTAAGATTGTAAGAGAGAGAGAGAGAGATGTAGAGAGAACCATGATCATTTATTTGTAACCAAAATCCACACTAAACACTAATAGTATACAACGAGGCAGAATACAAACAAAACGGTCATCAGAAAGAGCACAATTGAGCTCTATCTAGCTGACTACCGGGAACATGGAAACATAGTTAGAGCCTACAAGCGCAGATACAGAGGACGACAATGGAAGATCTCTTTATAAATCAGATTTTTTTAAACAAATGGTAGTTATATTACGGTTTGTTAAAGGTGAATTGTCCCCACAAAGATTACTTTTCCCCTACATTTCCGACCGCGGATTAGTGTGTGGGTTCAAAACCATGGCTCTTCTCTCACTGATATCACTTTCAAAATATGAAATTGACGTTAACAACGGCTTTACAATTGGATCTACTAGTTGTATTGATAAAGCATTGTGGGACATCATAGTAAGTTACTATGATCTCCCACTAGATGTAGGATGTGCCATTTGAAACTACATTGTGATTTTGACTAAAGAGTGTGCGGTAGTATATTTTGACATTACTGCTGACTTTAACTAAATATTCTTGTGAATATTTGTTTGATGATAGAATTGAATTTGATCAGTAATTTTTTTACATTAGTAATAATTTTGTATTTTGTAAGTAATTTTTTTTGGTAAAAATCTTGGTATATGTATTATGATTATAGCATATATAAAATATATATAGAACAAAATATATATAGACACCTGTCCAGTGTTTTTTAGTTCTTAGTTTTAAAATTTATATTTCAAATCACTAGACAAATGTTTACTTGTCATGTACGTATAAACAGTGTACAAACTACTGAATAAGAGAGATAGCATATAGCCATGTAACGATTACATTAAAAAGCAATAGTAAATTACATTTTAGTGGTTCTAGGTTCCTTGAGGTGCCTTTCGGTCATCTAGCTGGATACCTAAAGCTTATTATGAACTTCATCATTCATTTGGATTTTTTGAGGGAGAAATTCTGACCCTAGCTGAACTAGGATATAAGGGAAGATGATGATGATGATTTCTTGGGAGAGAAATGACTTAAACAATTTTATAGTACCGACAGTGTCTTGCGTTGTCTTGTCGTAGCGATTAGTAAAATATATCAATTTGTTGTGCTGATGTCTGCTTGTATATCGTTTGGCTATTTTTAGATGGAAATTACGAATCTGAAAGCACACAACCATAGATTGCAGAATTTCCCGCCTCTGCAGGTTTGTATGGTGTCTCGTCCAAATATCTCTTTGCCATATATTTGCCTGTACTGTTTAAGATTTAGAAATATGTCTTTTCAATTATCCATTTTATTATCATTATGGAATTTGTCATAAATGAGTTTGTATTTTGTGAGTTATTATTTTTAAAGATCTTGGTATATATTTATCAGTATTTAGTAGTTTATGTTATGGAATTTGTAAAAGTTAATCTAGACGTTGTTTTAAGGTAGCTTTAGCGCTATTGCAATTTTAGTTTAGATATTGCTAATGTATTCTGAGCATGAAGAATTATGGAATTAATTCAAGTAAAAAAGTTACTTACAAATGTAATGTAATTCATAGACAGTTTCACATGGGATTCTGCGCTATGTTGGGCATTTGATACTTTCAAAATTGCCTAAATTAGGCAATTTTGATTTATGACAGTCGTGAAGTCCTGATGTGATTTAATATTTTGCTATATCATTTGCTGTTTTTTATTACATAATTTATTTTATTTCAATTTGATATTTATTCTTATTAATTGCTATAATAAATTGCTGTGGCTATTATTTCTGGGTTTTTATGTATAGTGCACTGTAAACAGTGATTTACAAAGGATTGTCTGTTTTTATTGTCAAATACTACGCACTGTATGCTATTTTAAAATGTTATATCTGCAGTACGCAGCAACGAGAGGTCATTCACCTTCATGTCGTACTGTCAATGTCACGCTACTCGTTGGATATCATATACGCTCTGCACAAAATCTTGAGGTATTGAAAATAGTAATAATATTAAAATACTATTAATTATTATAATAGTGTAGTAAATTATTACATCAGGTCCATTATTATCTTTAGTTAAACTGGGATTAATGGGAAGTTTGATATATAGCTCATTGCAGCTAATGAATGAATGAACCCACAGACATAATAGGAACGATAAAAAGGTAAAAAAGTGCAAGGCAAGAGATATCAGTGTGCAGAAAAAGGATCAGTCAACACCAAACATGCAAATTTAAATATTGTACATAATTAAACAGACCATACTAAAAACAAAACAGCTTATTTATTTATTTATTTATTTATGTTTGTGAAGGACGTGAAGTGGAAGCTGTATTTGGAGGTTGACGATGAGGAGGATGGAGATACTGAGAAGTTGATTAAAAGCGTCACGTTTGTCTGCGAGAAAATCAACTTTGAAATCAAATTAACTCAGGTACAGTAAAATTAAAATTAACTCTGGTACAAGCAAAATCAAAATCAGATTAATTCTGGTACTATTTTAATGAATATAACTAAGGGACCATCCAAATCATATTAACTGAGGTACAACAAAAAGTAATTTACTTAGGAACAATCATATTCATTTTAACTTAGATACGATCAAAATCAAATTAATTCGAGTGCAGTTATTATCAACATAATTCAGGTACAATAATTATCAACTTAATTCATGTACAATTATATTTAAATTCAATAAGGCAAATCAAAATCAAGTTGACTCTGAAATAAATAATCAAATTAACTCCCGAAGGTAAAGAAGTAATCAAATTAACTTGGACAGGGTCAAATAACAATCTTTCTAAAATTAGAAAATTGCTGTGATAGTAAGGTTAAACTGGGATTTAAGGGATGACGATGATGATGAAGATGATGCTGTGATAGTAAAGTTTCAAAATGATTTTGAGGGTATCTTTTAAAATAAATTGTGTAACTCTCGTAATTGAAATTAATATTATGCTAACTGTTAATTTTCTGTGATACGCATTTGAAAGCTACGTTGATTTACTTAAGAGATATTCAATTTTTAACATATTCGTTTACTTTAGATATATTCAAGGACCTACTGATTTGTTAACATGAACCTTTGCTTTTGGGACATGCTAAATTAAAGAAAATAATTTAACTATTTGATAGTTAATGGACTACCCGTGTTGTGCCTGGGTTGCTGAAAAATTGACCAACTGTAGACTGCGCGTGTCGTAAAGGGCGACAAAGCACAAAGAACAAAATAAAACGTCAGAAAAGACATTCGATTGGTGAGAGCCTGTGCTCCAGAAATTGCTCTAAAAATTTTATTTAAAAAACCCGACCCTAGTTAAAAAAGGAGAGATGTATTTTTGTGCAGGCTCCGTTTGTGATGGATAAATGGTCTCAAGGTGCCGTAACTGACATGGCTGTCGATTGCGTTGTAACGTTTGAGGTGAGTGATTTCTTTTAGTAATAATTTTATTTATAGTCAGTTACAAATTTCTGCTCATGATCTCTGGTTCGCTCACTATTGAGCACTGTCAGCGATAAAGTAATCCTGTCTTATACGCTTCATTTTATCTTGTTGATTTGATTTGAATTTAACTGTAAATAACGCAACTCATGCAGGTTTTGGTATATAGCGGCCTCCCAGAGTGTAGAGGAATTATTTTAAATATTTCTTTTTCGGCCCTGAACAGCCCAGGGCATTAAAAAATAACAGTAATAATAGTAGTAATAATAATAATAGTTCTAATAATAATAGTTCTAATAATAATTATAAGTATTATCATCATCACCATCTTCCCTTGAATCTCAATTTAGCTACGGTTGGGATGATTTTAATATAATTATAAGAAATGATATATAACATTGCTATAGTCTAATTATATCTTTAAAATAATAATAATTATAATAATAATAATAATAATAAAAGTTTAACGTCCATTCCTTATACAAGAGTGATGCCAAGGACGTCCCTTCAGTCTCGCTATAAAAAATCCACCGCACGTGGCTAACGTTATTTCGTGTCATGTGCATACAATTAAACTACGAAATATATATATATATATATATATATATATATATTATATATATATATATATTTTTTATATATATATTATATATATATATATATATTATATATAAATTATATAATATATTTATATATATATTATATATAATATATATATTTCTATAGATATATATATATATATATATATATATATATATATATGTATATATATATATATATATATATATATTTTTATATATATATATATATATATATATATATATATATATTTATTTATTTATATATATATATATTTATGACCCACTCATATGTGGAAATGAAGTGGAAAGCGGAAGACAGAGAAGACTGGAGGCGTTATATACCATGGACCTGCCAGTAGGCAGTGCACTAAGAGAGAAAGAGAGATACATATTATATAAAATATATATATACAGTATATATATCATATAAGTCATGGACAAAAGTTTGGAACCACTTAGATTTGTACATATATTTTGTTGTTTGGCAAGCTCTAAACTGCAAATAAAACATTTTATGGGCAGTATTTTATTAAAAACATAGACAGTTGTCACTTACTGTGTATTTAATGTCTTAATTAATATTTGAAGTAGCCTCCCTTATTGGCTAAGACCTCCTTGATGCAATCTGGCATAGAGGAAGCCAGAGAATTACAATACTCAGGTGTAATTTTCATTGTCCAAACTTTCTTAATGGCTTCGTGAAGGCCGGCCTCTGAAGTTGGTTTCTTTTCTGACACCTTCCTCTACATGAAAGTCCAAAGATTTTCGATTGAGTTGAGGTCTGGACTTGATCCTGGCCATGGTCCCAGAAGTTCTATACCCTCTTCTCCCAACCACCGGTTCACAGCAGCAGTTCTGTGACAGGGAGCTCCATCATGCTGGAAAACGATACAATTCAGTATCGGCATGTGTGCTGGGAGCTTATCTTGGAGAATAGTTAGATAAACTGCTCCGTTGATGGTGGTATTTTTGGTCATAAACCACAGTCCATCTCGCCCAGTTCCGGCAAAGCTGGCCCACACCATCGTTGTAGAAGCTTGCTTGACTGTTGGTACTACGTATCTCTTGTTGTATCTCTGATTTTTTGGCCTCCTGATGTTCCTAATGTATGACGAGAACTGCGAGAATGTTGACTCGTTAGAAAACATTACCTTTTGCCACATTTCTTTGGTCCAATCCTTGTACTTTCGACAAAACACAATGCCGTCTCTAATATTCTTAGCGCTAAGCTTAGCCTTCCTGGCAGGTTTGACGAACTTCAACCCAAAATCTTTGATCAAACGTCCACTGACTGTCCTAGGACTCACTCCTGCAGATTTACTGGCCACTATTTCTGCTGCAGACCATATAGGATGGGCCACAGCAGCACGATGAATACGACGATCAGCTGTGGCAGAAGTTGCTCGAGGTCGTCCTGAACGAGTTCTTGACTCAAATGAGCCAAGCTCTCGATCCCTAGCTATACTCTTAGTAACAGCAGAATGTGATATCTTTAATAAACCTGCAATTCGCCTATGAGAATAGTTTTGATCACTTAGAGCCTTAATTTTGGCCCTCACTTCTGCAGATAACTCCTGCCCGCGAACCATTATCTAAGACCAGCCTGTATTACTGCATCGACAAAGTGACTAATTTTTTTAAAATTTGACGTAAAACGATGTAATTTAACAAACTACAGTATTAAACACTCAAATGAACTGCAAATTGACGTTATCATTGACTTTATACGCCACTCCACCCTAAGGACCCACCACCTGGAGGGGAGGCTATGACTTATTGTTTGTCCATTGGTCGATTCATCAATTTGAGAATTCTAACGCTTGTTATGATGGTGCTCTATCATTGGGCAGCATGATATTTGCTAGTGCTGCAACGAGCGAGTCATTCACGCGAGAGAAAGTGACATGAATGGAAGCCGTGAATTAGCGCAAAGCTTGTTAGCATTAGGGTGTGAACCAATGCTGCCACCTAGTGACACGACAATGTAACGTATAAAAGTTGTCAGAACGAATTATTATAGCTAGAGAACTGCTATACCACATAATATATACTATACGTGCACTTATCTTACATTCACACCTATATAGTACAAGACCTGACAGCTCTTATAAATTTACATGAGTGGTTCCAAACTTTTGTCCACGACTTGTATACAGACTGGGGCAAAAAACAAATCCCCTAGCGAGATCTCAATAACTTTAAGAAAACTCAAAATTTCTCTGCGAAATTTGCGGAGCGTCTAGGAGAGGAATTTCTGCGTATATCCTGAAAATTTGATGAAAATCTATTGAGCAGGAAAAATATTACAGCGTTTCTATGAAAAATTGCAAAATCAGTTTTAACAAGGATTTTTTTGGCAAAAGTCTTAATAACTTGGACAAAACTCAAAATAGTTTTACAAAATTTTCGGAGCTTCCAGGGGAGGAATTTCTAAATATATTCTGTAAATTTGGTGAAAATATATTCAGAAGTAACAAAAATACAGCGTTTCTTCGAAAAAAATGTTAAAATCAATATTAACAAGGCTTTTTTAAACAAAAGTACTGGACATTTTCTTCAAAATTTAGGAATAATTTTAACATAAGAACGAATTTTAAGCATCATTTATTGGAGTAGCTAACAAGGTAGTGCAGGCTTAAACTCCACTTAAGTAAACGGCCCTTTTCAGGGTCGTTATTTTCTTTAAAAGGAACGACTGACATTTCGAAAAGCCTTGTTAAAATTGATTTTAGCACTTTTCGCGTAGAAATGCTGTAATTTCGTAACTAATGAAAATAGTTTCATCAAATTTGCAGGATATACGCAGAAATTCCTCCCCTAGAAGCTCCGAAAATTTCATAGAGATATTTTGAGTTTTCTTAAAGTTATTGAGATTTCGCTAGGGGATTACTTTTTTTCCCCAGTCTGTGTGTGTGTGTATATATATATATATATATATATATATATATATATATATATATATATATATATATATATATATATATATGGTATTATAGAATCATGTGAAGAAGCCACGAACGGTCAAACTCGTTCACCCACTCAGCTTCTCCAGAGTAGGGTCTGAGATGACGCAGAAGGTAGTAGCCTTAACTCTGGAGTCAGACAGTCCGGGTTCGAGTGGCTCCTCGGGCATCAGTCCAGGCAGCGGCTACATGACTCACAGCAAGAGTTCTCCGCTGCTGCAGATGAACAATGAGGGTGGAAGAGTTTGGGCGTGGAATAAGAGATTTATGGAAAATGCTGTTCCACCGGTAGACTCCAGACATCATCAGGGTATTCTGAGCTTGACGTTAAGCGATTTGACTTCAGTTTAAGTTTATCTGTTTGATATTAATTAGTATTAGTTATTGTTGTTATTATTTGGTATTAGTTAGCTGTGGATCTTAGTGTGGATCTTAATGCTTTGTCGTCTTTTACAACACGTGCTCTCCACAATTGGTCTGTTCTTCTGCAACTCACGCGCAATTAGAATAAACATTACATTACGATAATAATTTTTATAATAATTACGATAATTGCATAAGAACTAAATTACCCATGTCATCATCATCATCATCCTCCCTTGAATCTCAGTTTAACTAGGGTCAGGATACAAGTAGACTGTTTCAAATCCTCTCTGTCCTACACCACACCACCAGTCAATTCCCTATTTGAGACTTTCCATTCGTTTAAAGTGTAGCAATTTTGTAGCAATTTCTGGAGCCTAGGCGCTCACCAATCGAATGCCATTTCTGACATTGGTATGAATCTTAGTGCTTTAGTCGCCTTCCACAACACATGCAGTCACCAGTTGGTCAATTCTTCAAACAACCCGGACACAACACGGGGAAACTAAATTACACATGTACAGTAGATATATAACAGGATTCTCTTGACGTTGTATTTATAGAAACAGCGTGGGCGGGTGTTGTCCAGGGACGCACTCATGCAGCCTATCCTGCGTACATCCCCAAATTTGAACCCACGCCATCTCTGCGACCTCCGGCTCAAGAATCAAGCACTCTGTCGCCTCATCCATCATCCTCGTCATCACGAATCAGTTCTCTCTCATCGGTCTCTTCAGTATTCTCACCAGCTGTCGAGCAATCAACGAGAGGCAGACAGCGTCAGTTGAATCTGCCCATAGAGGGATTTCAGTTTCAGAGGCAGGGTAGCAGTCCGCGCTCGCTTCAGAGTGGAGGATGGAAAAAATCGTCGAAGTGCAGCAGCACTGGAACGACTCCATCTGGTGGCCCAGACAGTAGAAGAGCTTCTTTCATCATTAGCGACGATGGAGATTTAGGATTCGGTAGTAATTCCAGCGGCGAAGGCGATGCGGCGGATGTCATGGAAAAGATGAACGGCAGCGGAAGAAGTCGTAAGTCATTACCTTGCGAAGTTTCTGCGCACGAGTCAAACAATAGTACGTTAAAAATCCGCAATTCATTAAATTACGATTCCGCTTCCGCTCGGGAAAAGATTTCTCCTGTATCTTCCATGGCAGAACTTTCCAGAAGACTGTTGTCGTCGGGTTCCTTGCTGGATGGTGACTCATTGCAGTCAAATAAGTCAGAAGTTTTTAGCGAGTCGGGTAATATAAGCAGTATAAATAACAGGGAGACCATGCAATCACCTGCGGGTAAACTATCTCAGCGCAGATTTAGTTCTCCGCTGTCAGTTGTGACCGACAGATCGAGTTCTAGGCGTTTGACGACAGCGGTACACGAAGATGATGATGGTGAGAGTTCTGTAGAAAACGCTCGAAGAAATAGTGCTTCGAAATCATCCATTCCTCCGAGGACTAGTAGCTTAGTGTTGCCAAATACTCTAAATCTCCCGGGCTATACGGTAACTGTGTATAACAAATATCAGTCCGTCACGCCAGATGGCGTGATTCAAGAATCTGACAAGCTCGATGAACTTCCGGCCAAGAATTGGAAGAAGAATAAGAAGAAACGTTCTAGTGCCAAGGATTCTAATATAGTTGTTCATGGCGGTAATCAGAAATGGATGTACAGGAGTTAGGAAAAGTGTCTAAATCGTCGGAAATTGTTTTCTTAGAGCTTAACTGTGAACGTGTACTATGTAGTGAGCAGAGTTAGTACCATTTTCTTTAAGAGCTTCAGTTTGTAATGAACAATTTTATCTGTGTTGGGTTCATTAGATCCAGTTTGGTTTATTTGTATGCATAGATGGGCGAGTTATACATAAACTATTGAACTCTAAAAACTAAGATTGACTAATAGAACCTGTTGTTAATAATAGCCTTTGCTCTTTTTCCAGGAAGATGAACGAATTATTAATTGTGATTAAAATTCTGTTTTAATCTTTCACTCTGCTAGTGCACAAAATAAAATTTAGTGCTGAGCCATTGCAGTTGAAGTGAAACATGGCTAATTAATAATTAGTACACAAAGGTTGATTAATACAAAGATACACAGACTCAATAGTAGATAAAATGCTCATTATTTACTTGTTGGCGCGAAGGAGTCAATATGTAGATCGATTGAGTACTAACAAATCACTATAAATTTGTTCCTTGAACAGAAATTGACAAAACACTAGGGAAAAAAGAAAGAGATAAAAGTAGCTACATTGTGGATTTTATGTAAATTTGTAAATTGAAGGCTTTTAAATGGTACGGTACAATTACTAGGGTAGTTTTGTTGTAAAAATTTCTGTTCGTTATGTTCTATATACAATTTCGTTTAAAAAGACGGTAATTGCTAAGCTTTTACCATTTAGATCAACTCTAATATGTATTGCAAATATTTTGTTATTGAATTCGTCAGTAATTTTTACTATATTAATGTTAAATTATATATTTAATTTTCACAATACTATTATAATATTACTGGCGCACTGCACCTCAACTCTCTTTTCCATATCAGAGGATGAGATGTCCCCCATGTGTATACTAGTTGTTGGCTAGGGAAGTAAGTTTATGCGTTTTTCCGGTCAAATGTGTGTTTTGTCTTTAATAACGCCCAGTTAATGACTTACACGTACAATTAATACTGAGCTTGTAATCAGTGAACAATTTGCAGACAATTTGCGGGCTACTGCCCGCAAATTGTCTGCAAATTGTTTTGCCTGTGACGAGAAAATTGTGTGATTTAAGAGTTTGAACTGTTGTAATGTAGATATGAAATATTTTGTGATTTAAGAGTTTGAACTTTAATATGCAGAAATGAAAAATTTTGTGTTTTATGAGTTGGAACTGTAACCATTTAGACAAAATTTTTGTGACTTAAAGAGTTTGAACTTTAATCATGCCGATATGAAAAATTGTGATTTAAGAGTTTGTAGCTTTTATCATGCTGCTATGAAAAATTGTGATTTAAGAGTTTGTAGCTTTTATCATGCTGCTATGAAAATTGTGATTTAAGAGTTCGTAGCTTTTATCGTGTAGATAAAAAATGCTATTAAGATTGTTGGGATACCTTAGAGATAAATTCAGCGTAATGTGTTATACTAGCAAGTAATGAAATGTAAAGATCACTGCGTCTTGTCATATTTTTTATGTATGCAATATTAAAGTTTCTTCAGGCTTTCTAGCAGAACATGTGCATTATAGTTGCCTTGCTCGCATAAAACATGTAGATCTGGCATAGTTACTTCCTTTCTATTTTCTGCCTTATTGTGGATTTGTCCAATTTGGTTTTGTGTGCTTGTGAGAGCTTTGTTGTAGTCAATTCTAGTACATGTACAAGACGATTAAAAACAGATTTCACGTTCCATTTCTTTTAAATTTAACGTTCATTGTGATCTTATAAATTTTGGTAACGTTATTGCCCGATAGTCCTGTTTATGATATCAAATCCTTATCTAGCTGATAATTCTGTTAATGAAGCTAGGTCACTACAGATGTATTGTTGCAGAATAATCAGCTACAGAATTAACAGCTATTTTAGCTGATTAGTTATCATTTGGCCTATTTTGTTTTAGGAACTGGCGTATTATAGTAATCCTTAATTTTAATACTCAGCCTGTAAATTTCTGATCCAGAATATGTAAAGTTAAACGTGTTTCAATTTTTACACTAATTATATTGTCCCTGTTCGTTATTTATGAGATATAGTCGCTCAAATACTGGAACAGTTGTAATTAAATATTATTCTAACTGAAGACTTTCTAGCCTATAATTCAACATTTTTCTGTGCATATTTTTCAATCTGTAGTTATTTTTTCTATTGTGTCTAGGCCTTAATGTATAACTTGGTGTATAACTGTGTGTATGTATGCCAGTGTAATGTATGACTTTTCTTCATATGCCGTATTATGCAACATTCTCTAGTTCTTCTCATTCTGCCTTACGATGTATATTAGATATATCTATTCCGTTATCTATATCCCATATCGTAGTCTGTTCGCTATTTTATGTTTAGCCTTTATTAAGAATTATGAACAGCTTAATATCCTATCTTACTTACTATATTGTTTACTATATTACTATGATGTAAATTTGGCTAAAATTTGCAGTTCATTTGAATTTATTTACCATAAAGTGAATTTCGCCGTGTGTGTCTGGGCTAATGAAGAATAAACCAGTCGTAAACTAAACTGCATGTGTCGTAAGAGGCGACTGAGCAAGAACATAGGAAGGTAAAGGGAAACTACCTTGGAAGCTATATTATTCCCAGCTAGAGGCTACGTTAAGATATGGGTAAAGCATAGCCTGTTGTGTTGGATTAACTCGTTAATCGATGGAGTGCTCTTTGTAGTGCGCGAAAACGATGGAGTGCTCTTTGTAGTGCGCGAAAGTAGCATTTGAGTAGGAATGTGGATCTTGGACTTGCCACTTAGCAGAACACTAGAGAAGAGAGAGAGAGAGAGAGAGAGACAGAGAGAGAGAGAATATTCTATTTTACTTTGTAACATAGAATATTATTCCTCTGGTCGTTATATACCATGAACCTGCCAGTAGGCAGTGCACTGAGAGAGAGAGAGAGAGAGATTTGTGCACTTGAATGCACACCTTGGATGAACATCACGTTGATCATAATCTGGTAAACGTTTTTAGAAATTTAATAGAAAAAGCTTTAGTTGTAAATGAATTGGTAAATATTTCTCGTTCATTATTACTGAATATAACTATGAATTTTCTAGCTTAGTTTCCTATTTAATTAATTATTGATTATTTGATTGGCTGATCATGTAGTGAACTGTTTGTTATTTGATTGCTTGAAAAATTAGGCAATATTCATTTAGTGAAATAAGTCAAATTATGATTTACAATAAAGTATAATTATTATTTATTTACAAACTGAATAAAGCCCCGTATTGGGCTATTTCCCTTTGACTTGACCATTCATTATTTTGCACAATCATTAACCATATTTGGCCTAGCAATAAATTTGTTAGTATGTCATTAAATTAATTTAACAGGTCATTGATATAACCAATATTTATGGTATGGACGTTATTTATTGATATGACCATTAACTATAATTTTATTTGATATAACTATTAAATTTAAATAACTTTTAGAATAAACTAAAAACAACAATTAGATTTCAAAATTTGCGTCTTTGCAGCAAATTTTGGTTGCATTGTGTTGACTAATACTGAACTGAGCTGAGCTGAACCAGTGGCTGATCGATTAGATGTCAGACAGCTGTCTAGTAGGCTCAGAGTTCAAGTCCAGAGCTCGCCCCGTCACTCACAGCCAGTTAGGAAACTTTAAACTCTGCTTGAAGTTTAGCCTCCATTTTCCGTTACTGTTATGATTTTATTAAAATAAAGGTTATTGAACGTAACCATTTTACTTTAAGATTATACTATGTAAATTTACAATGCAATGCATAAAAAAACGTGTGCGTACGAATGTAATTTGGGATTCGTGGCATTTTATCTTAGTGGTACGAATTCTAATATATAAATTAGAGGCGACTGGTTATACCGAAAATGGACTAAATTGCCTAATGGTTTAAACATGTGGTATCAACAGTGATAGATATCAACATAGTTTGTCATTTCACTATAATGCATGTTATTAATAATTACGTGGTAAAATCTTAACCGTTTGTTCCATTGCGGCAGATTTTAAGTTGCGATATATTATATTTGAGCGTAGTTTCAACTTTGATTAAGCACAGCGTTTAATCATATTATGCCTAATTTTACGAGGACCATAGACTACTTGTTTAATGATGTCCAACAATCCACGTACTGAATCGACCATGTAAGGGACACAATATCAATAATAATTCAATACTACATGTATTAGTAGCAATTTGTATTTATTCTAGTAAGTACAATAATTCAATACACTATACACAATGCAATTATTGAATGATAACAGTCAGTAATGATCGACATCTGCCTATAACATAAAGGTACTTCAACAAAACAATATCGGCGGCCACAGACAAAACACACTAATTCACCGGATAAATAAGATAGTGATGGCGAATAGTGAATGTATTTTTGTAACAAGTAAAACGTTCAAGGAGAGCTAACATGACGTCCCTGACATTGCCTTGTGACGAGGAACCGGACGTTAAATTCTTGTTGATTGATTGAATAACGTCAATTATGTCTCGAAAGCTTATCAGTGACGGGCGAGGATAGTATTTTAGCTCTACACCTACTGATCCGCAGTCAGAACTCTAACCGAAAATGCCACAAGTGCCACATTAAGAGACAGTGATTTCGATTCTCAGTCATTTCTAAAATACGACTAATGCAGTAGCAACGTTTGGATGTTTAACATTAAATCTCAGAAGATCACGGTGCGCAGAACCGTCGCTAACGGAGCCCTTAAGATGAGAAGTAAATGTGTAAACACTACGTTACCTACGTTGTACCAGTATGTCATTAAAACTGTGCACATTTATATTACATAACAATCACCACATATTAACATCACAGAATTATGCTATTCACAGCCTGTAAGTTGTGTCATTGAAAGCAGTGCATAACTGGCTACCTAACACTGTGTCCGTAATTGATTAACTGCGTTGATAATTAATTGTGTCAGTAATTACGTAAGCCTTACAGCCTTATTGATTAATATTTAAATACACAATTTCAGACGTATTGCTATGTCACGCACGTGTAACGCTTATCAACAAAACTAGATTCTGTTGTAGGTATTCGTTGCAGTTTTCATTGTTTGCATTAGTCGATGCATAAAAATACGAGCAGCTTTCGAATGATCTACTCTGAATCTTTCCGAATCAATGACACTAGAGTAGCGTACTAGTGCATGTTGTTGTAATAAGACACTATTGAAGTTTACGTTGCAATATAACAACGTCATTAAAGACTTTGTATGCTGCAACGTAAATCATTACGTCATTAATTAATTACATCATTAAATCTTTAATGACGTTGCAGAAACAACGTCATTAAAGACTACTTGAAATCCTCGCCTGTAATTAATCCCTGTTTACTTATTGGCAAGTAAACAACCGTAGGCGTAAAATTAATAATAATATTAGTACTTACTAATAGTACAAAAGCCAATAATAAAATATACTATAATAAAAACAATAACAAAAAGATACTAATAAACGAATTAATAAAATAACAATAATGAAAAATAAAATAGAAATACGTCAATAATAACAATAACAATCACATAACAATAACATACAGTAAAAAGGTTTAAAGTTCGTCACCTCACTCGATTATGATACCAGGAAAGTACTATATGGAAGGTAAGCAACATGCTCGACAAGCAGAAGGTTATGGGTTCTAATTTTAGCGAGTGTCTCTAACCCATAACAAAGTTTAACAGAACAGGGCCAGCATCAAACGTCTGTTTATGACTCACCTTTCAAAAGTAGTTTTTTGTAACAAACTTCAAGATGAAGGACCTGCCTAATGGCTCTCTAAATTATGAAAAATCGGTTTAGCGTCAGTTTCACAATCAGTAGATGATACCAGAGACGTAAAATAAACGTTTAATTGAATAAATCTCAAGTGTATGTACAATTGTTTACAAACGATTTAATAAAGTAAAAGATGTAATAAAGTATACGATGTAATAAAGTAAGCGATTTAATAAAGTAAACGATGTAATAAAGTATACGATGAAATAAAGTATTCCTAACAATTATTTATTTACCCGCAACAACAAGATTGAATCAATAAAAAATAAATTCGAAAAAGAATTTAATTGGCAGATGACCCACCTGTTAGCAATCTGACCCGATAAGCAGCAAGCCACTTGTTTGAAGTAGAGATGGGAATTTTATGAATTTTCAGAGTTCGGGTTCGGTTCGGTTCGTTGAAAATGAAAGTTCGGTTCGGTTAGCTGTTGACAATTTGAGAGTTCGGTACGGTTCGGTTTGTTGAAAATGAAAGTTCGGTTCGGTTAGAACAAGGGTTTGGGTTCGGTTCGGGTTCGGCTTGCTTTCCAACTCGCAAGAGTTCGATTCGAGTTCAAAATGGTTTGGATAATGTTGCAATTGCTTAACATTACTTATAATAATCATGGATATGATAAACATGTTTAAAATGGTTTATGGTAAATGTGCTTAAAGAAATACATGAAGTCATAGTAACTGACACATTTTTCAACTGAGTAAAAATATGACAATGAAAAAATGAGAGAAGTGGTATTTATTCCTGTACATTTATTAAAATACTGTAAGTTGACAAACAAATGTTCATAAAATAGATAATTAGGTTTTTTACGGTATCTTTAATATTCTCCTTGATTATAACCAGAAAATAGAATGCTTCATCCATTTAAAAGTAAATTTTGTCACTAGGCCCATATATTAGAAACGTTTATAATTAAATGGAAATGTCTTGGCTAAAATTTGATGCAATATTTCAGAGACAAAGTGCAATTTATTAACATAAAATGTGAAATAAGGACGATTTGGTAAACACATGTACTTCCACAGAAAATGATCGTAATATATACCTTTTGCTATCAACTGAACCAGTAATAAACTATAAGTGTCTGAAATACCCGTGATTTTTGTAATGCTCTCTCTCTCTCACTCCCTCTCTTTTAGTGCACTACCTATTACAGGTCCATGGTATATAAAGTCTCCACTTTTCTAGGTCTTCCGCTTTCCTCTTCATGTCCACATATGAGTGGATCTTAAAATCTATTACAGGTCCATGGTATATAAAGCCTCCACTTTTCTAGGTCTTCCGCTTTCCTCTTCATGTCCACATGAGTGGATCTTAAAATCATCTAACATTTATAATCTTGGTCTGCCTCTGCCTCTTTTTCCTTCCATTCTGCCTTCTATGATCTTTTTAATAGACTTTCCGACATTAGAATGAGTCCTATCCAACTCTTCTTCCTATATCTTAATACATTTCTCTACTGTCTATCTTTACCAACTCTCTCCAGAACTTCCTCACTTGTTACCTTTTGAGTCCAGCTAATCCTTTCCATTCTTCTCTATATCATTATTTTCAATGCCTCTAGTTTCCTGATATTTTCTTTCCTTGATGTCCATGTTTCAGATCCATATAAGTAGCGTGGTCCATACCAAGGTTTTCGCTGTCTTTATCTTAGTGTCTTTCTTTAGGATTTTTGTTAAAAGTTTCCAATAATCAAAAGTTTCTTTTGCTTGTGCAATATTCCTACTATATATTTCAGTCTCACATTTCCCATCATCTGTTATAGCATGACTTAAATATTTGAAACTCCTTACCTGCTCCAATTTCGTAACATTTATTATAATATTGACTTCACCTCTATTCTGGGATACTCTCACTACTTTTGTCTCTTTGATGTTAATCTTCATTCCATATTTCAATGCCATATCATTCAGATTATCCAATATCTTCTGTAGACCCGTCTCGCTTCCCGCTACCATTCCTTTGTATCGCTATCTGTTATTAATTTTTAAATTTGTGTCGAAACCAGCCTTACCTGAATATATGCTGTTGGATACTGTAAGACATTTAAATGCAAAAACTAATATATATTTGTATTTTTCTTACTATCTTTATATAATGTCAGGCTGGCGAAGGAGAAAGGAACTTCAAGATTTTGATTCAGTTCGGTTTGGACGAAGACAGGGTTCGGGTTCGGTTCGGGTTCGGCCAGAGTCTGGGTTCGGGTTCGGTTCGGGTTCGGTCAGAGTCTGGGTTCGGTTCGGTCAAAATTCCTGATTTTTGGGTTCGGTTCGGTACGGGTTCGGTTCGATTCCCATCTCTAGTTTGAACCAAATCAAACCGGCTCTGACAGCATCTTTGTGGTAAGAAAACGAACGATAAATCTAGCTTATCGCCGTTGATGTGTCCGTAATAGCTTATACTTCTTTATAATATTTTACCCCTTGTCAGAGAACCAATAACGCCAAACACTAAATTAGTAACTCCATATAAAACACGTAAATCAGGTTCGATTCTGCTAAAGCTATTAGTGTTCTCCAAGCATAATTTTCACATTTAAACTTAAAGCATCACATCGTAACAACACGTGCATGGTGCAAGTCATAAGCAGCTGACGACAATGCCTTACAAGTGACAACTGACATCTTGGGTTGAAGAATCTACCAGAGTTACAACTAAATTCACAAACAAGCATTCAAGAAATCACTGAAACTGCAATATCACTGGAAATACGTTAAGAAGCGCGAAGATCTTTGACTAATCGTAGAACAAATAGATTGTGTAGTTTCTTCTTTCAGTAAACGCAGAATAGACGGAAATAAGCTGATTGCCTAAAAGTACCGACAGGACATTATAGTGCATAATTACAACAATACAAATATTATACAGTAATATCCAGTTATCTATGTCAGCGCATCAAATTATACCAAATTAATATGTCAACAAAATATACCAACCTAAAAGTGTTTACTTAGCTTAATGAGCTGAGCACGAGGCAACGTCCGGAAGTTTACAACATTCCTGAGGTCGTGGGATCAATTCCCGGTCGAGATGGTAAGAGAGTAACGTCTCGGACTTTCATAGCATTGTTGGGTTATATTAGCAATTGCCTATGAACTGTCTAACGGATTAAACCTGTATTATTACAGTGATCGATATCATCATATTAGAATATTTCACTCTCATAAAATCTTTAATCAATAATTAAAGATAGTCATTAATTAATAGATATTATTAGTCTGATAGTCATTAATTAATAGATATTATTAGTCTGATAGTCATTAATTAATTTAACATTTTAATCTATACACTACTTTGTGAAAATATTCTGGGCACAGGTCTTTCTCTAGCTCTCATTCACAGTAGTTACTTTAGTCACCTTCTACGAACACCTTTAGTTTAGAATCTATCCTTTTAAAATGTATCTATCAATCGTGGAAGCGAAGGCCTTTGGGTATCTGATCTTGACATAAATCCATGCCATTAGTTAATTGAAATAATGTTGGCTACCTATGCTTGTTTCATTTACGGGCATCAGAAAGATAAATTTTTATAACAGATGGTAGAGAGATGATAGCTTAACATTTCAGTTTGATATCTGTAACAATAAAGACATCATAGTATGTACTGTTTTCAATAAGCTAACATGATTTATAAGAATTGATGTTATAAATCTAAAGGAGACGATACTAAAATCGCATCTCTCGCAAGACAATAATACGTGAAGAGCGTGTCTGGAGTTTGAATCTTGCATCTACTGATCCGCAGTCGAAAACTCTATCGATAACGTCACTTCCATGACACATCACAACACAGCAAAACATTAGCACTAAAACATTCTGTAATCAAAAGTTTCTACTGAACGAAATATCATAATCTCGCATTTTTATCTTTAAATTTCACTAAAAATTTCAACACACAGTTCCACTCAAAGTTACGATAAATCACACTCAGAATTAAAAGTTAAAAAATTTTTCTTTAATATTTCATATAACTGATTTAGCTGAACACTTTCGAATTTGTACTCAATTTCAAATTTAATTGAAAAGGAAAGTAACACAATCAGTAGTTACATTAATAAACAATATGTGTCACTTGCAAGCCGAATAGTTTAACAATTTGTCCTAGAAGTAGGCTACCTTAGTATGCAAGTATGCAAATGCTTCAAAATAAAACAGACACACATGTCATAAAGCAGGTTGATTTATTTTTAACTGATGACTTCGAATATAAATGTTATAAGGTGTTATAAAAGTATATCTCTTCTGCTATGGGGAAATCCAGAGTAAGAATATTTACCTCAAGTGTCGTATGGTGTTATAGGTAATAATTAGTTATACAATAATATTAAATTATACAAATAGAATTAGACATAGTAAATATATAGTAAGCTGGATTTTATGGTATCAAATAAACTTAACAGACTAGAGATGCAATGTTCTATTACAGAAAGCTGATATCCACTCAGTAAATTAATTAATTGTAATTATAAATACAAAGGAGAGAACTATAGAGGCTTCCTTAATAAAGACATTTAAATAAAAAGCGGCGAATGCTATGCATTCTAAATGACCAAATCTGACTAATCAATCTAATATCTTAATTCAGTAATACTGGTTTTGTCACCATTCTTACAGTAGTTGCATGGTACTCTAAGTTGATTGATGAATATGATATAAATTCTTACAGTCAGCATCAGGAAACATCAGGAAAGACTTCACTGGTCCAAAACAACAACAACACTCTTATTGCCTATACATGTCAATAGAAACAGAGTGCACACACTGATGTTAGTGGATAGACAGATAGATAAGGGTAATAGAAAATCATCGAGATAGGAGAGATACTGAGAAAATTATGAATGAGAAAGAGAGAGAGAGAGAGAGAGAGAGAGAGAGAGAGAGAGAGAGAGATAGACGGGAAGAGAGATAAAGACACACAAAGTCGGACAGCTAGAAGGTTTTATAGAAACTATAAAAACAGATAGATAAAGCAGAGCACACAGTGTACACTCCATTAAATCACACATACATACAAACACGCACTCACACACTGACAATTAGAGCTAGAAGCAGCGCTACTTATGAAGCCTGCTCATCTACAGGTGTATCAGTCGAACCCTCTGACGAATCAAATCTTTCAATTATCAGCTGAAAGGTGGGGGCGCCACTCTTCACCCCCTCTCCTCGCCTCAACCTCCCCTCCCCCGCACTAAACCCCTCGTAATACTGACCCAACGACCCGCAGCGACCATCCTGACTCGTCGCCGATGATATATCACCACAGCTGGAACTGTCGCAAGGCCCTACGGACTCTTCGCTGAACCCGAGGTCCTCGCCCATGGAAGACACTGATCGCTGCATGCCGCTAAAAGCCTCAACAGAGGACGCTTTCCGCGACAAACAGGACCGATCTTCACCGGACTGATACGCCGATCCGGACGACAATTTTCTCATCAGAGCTAAATTGCTGTCCGTCAGTTCGCTATAACCGGAAGTGGCTGAGGTTTTTCTCGACCAGGCGCTCGAGCCAATTCCCAGACCGGTATCGAGTGGACTCAGGTCCTCAGCGTCGAGCGAAGCTTTGCGTCTGTTTAGATCCAGTACAGCCTGGTACCAATCCCTTGAGAGATCCGGCTGCTCCATCACAGCTGAGTCCTCACGGATCATGTGTAGGAATGATCCGGGAGAACTGCAGCGACGATAGCGGGAACAGTCGAACGTGGTCAGAGCGGAGTCCGTCTCGCCGAATCTTCTCGATTCCTCGTCCAAGCCTGGGACGGGGAGACTAAGAGGGGAGGGAGGGGAACGTGGGAGGGCTGGGTGCGTTAGGGACGGGGAGATAGTTAACTTTTGTAGATGAGAGGGTTCGATATTGAATGTTGGACTGCGATTGATTGGACTCCGGTGTGCTCCGTGCATATGGTGGTCCACGGAATAATCCTAAAAACAGTAACAATAAAAACTATTTATCACATTTTTTATTCAACGTTAATCTCTTTTTCTGTTCGATCAATTGGAAATTATTTGACTGTTGTCATCCATTAAATCGGGAAAATGTTCATAACAAATTAAGATATTTTTCATATTTGTCCAACTATTTTTTATGATACTACACATGATGGATTATGGAGCAGGGAAGCAATTTGTGACCTACTCCAGTTTTGTCCACCAAAAAACGTTAGGTGAACTACAATGAATTAGTCCAATACTAACTGCACTTAATTTACTTATTCAAACGAACGTAACAAAATACAATGAGGTAAAGAGCTATTTGTTCCAATCTAAAGATATAGCACATTAGCGATATAGAACAAATTGGCACAAGACACGTTACACCAGCACATACAATATACACCTATATTAGTTTCACTTAAACTTCATCTTTAAAGTTATAATTAAGGTATATATGGGTATATCTAAATGAGAAAATATTTCATATTTAAAAAAATAAGAAAATATTAACGTTTCTGTAAGCACCAATTCTATGGAATATTTTCATTTCTATGACTGAAGTGGATTAATGATTACAACGATCGATGTATTAATTACAGACATCATCATCATCGTCGTCGTCTTTCCTTGAATCCTAGTTTAACTAGGGTCGATCAAGAGAGAGAGAGAGAGAAGTTCAGTCATTGTCGTTTAATTAATTACAGACATCAAATAGCAATAGTCCAGTGGCGAGCTATAAAAAGTGAAAAATATTTTACTAACGTTAAAGCCTTTATCAATCACAATCATTCTAAGTGATTAGCTCACAAAAATTATCACTACCTCCACTAATAATTATGACAGTATTGTAACCATACTCAAACAAATACTTTCACTAATATGATAGTGATATGTGACATCACTTAACAAATGCTAAAGAATTACTATATAGGTCGACGTGTAACAAAATGTATAATTATTGGCAGATATTTTCAGAAAAGTCATCTGCTTAATTAACTTAATAGATAACAAGTCGCTCATCTAATAAAGCATGCTATTGATATAATCCAGGACATTTATCTTTCTAATATAATACAGTAAAATATAGCAGAGTTAATGCCGACAGACAAAGATGTTTAAAATAACTAAATATTTCGACAAATTAAAATAAGCAAAAGCCAGAGAAAAATGATATAATAGCATTGCAAACAGACAATTAGGTTTTCCAGAAAATTCAGCCCACGTTAATTGACAACGTTACTAGAAATAGAAAGACTAATTTAAGTCATAAAGTGAAAAGAGTTCTCTCTCTCTCTCTCTCTCTCTCTCTCTCTCTCTATATATATATATATATATATATATATATATATATATATATATATATATATAGTATTCATAAAGGTTTAACGTCCGCTTCCTCATACAATGATGATGGCAGGGACGTTCCCCATCACATGTTACTATAAATCGATTCACCCCAAATGACCTGAAAAAAAACATGTACTGAAGAGAAAGAAAAAGATCCTAAAAGGTTAGGGCCGGTGATCAACATATATATATATATATATATATATATTTATTTATATATATATTTATATATATATATATATATATAATGTATAAATATATATAATGGATATATATATAAAATGTATATACATACATATATATATATATATATATATATATATATATAATGTGTATATACACGTATACAGACATATAGATATATATATATATATATACATGTATATACATGTGTGTATATATATATATATATATATATATATATATATATAATGTATATATATAAAATGTATATATATACATTATAACGCCTCCACTCTTCTCTGTCTTCCGCTTTTAGTTGTTTATACGTATATATATATATATACATGTATATACATATATATATATATATATATATATATATATATATATATATATATATATATATATATATATATATATATATCAGTTGGATAGGACACATTCTAAGGGGAAAGTCTACTACAAGAGGTCATAGAAAGCAGACTGGAAGGAAATAGAGACAGAGGCAGATCGAGATTAGTAATGCTAGATGATTTAAGGATCCACTCACTCATATGTAGACAAGAAAACAAAAGCGGAAGACAGAGAAGAGTGGAGGCGTTATTTACCATGGACCTGCCAGTAGGCAGTGCACTACCTCTTTCAAAGAAAACTTCATGGACCAACAAAGGTTACTCCATTCGTCATACATAAAAGTAGCCTTTAACTTGATAATATATGGCTTTTAATGTAATATTGAATTGCTTCTGATGCAACATTCCATTTCAGCCTCAGGTGTAATGGAATATTGGAAAAAATGAAATTCTGTTTGGTCGCCTGTTGCGACAACAGCAGTTACTGTAGACGGCTGATATATTCCGTAATGAATACGCTACAGCTCGATTAAATGAGTTCTATTAGGAGCGGTATGTAACAGTTAATAGTACAGATTAGCTTATATTGAATTACCTGTACAGATATGTTCTCTCAATCTAATAATAACTTTCTTAATCGCGAAGGTAAAGCTTGTTCTTAGCATGATAGATTTTTATGATTTGCTTGTTAGTACATATATAGACCTAACAATTCCTCTGCAATTTGAAAGCAAGCCACAACAAACAGGCGTTGTATGTTAAGTGAACTCTTCAGTTTTCTAATAGAAATAAAACAACAAGCAATTTCTTTTAGCAGCTCCAGATGTGCCCACAATATCTCAGATCTTATATGTTAACCTGGGTTCATATCTCCGGCGAGCCGATTACAGAGTAAAACCCCGTAACAAGCAAATAAACTTTATATGAGCTGCAATTACAAAAATACTATCCACATGGTACCAAACAAACCAGTCTGTTACAGAAACCAAGCCCTTAATTAGGAACCTTATTACTAAGGAGGCGTTTTTCTAGCGTTATTATCCACATGGTACCAAACCAGTCTGTTACAGAAACCAAGCCCTTAACTAGGAACCTTATTACTAAGGAGACGTTCTTCTAGCGTTACCCATTACTCACAATTTTAATAAAACATTGAAGTGGGGAGGAGATTTAGAAGTGCGTCATGGTAGCGTCAGCCTCCTGTGTGGCAGCCTCACTGCTGTGATAGGAGCAAGGCCCTGCCCTGGCCTGGCACAGCAGGCACGTGGGGTGTCCCGTCAATATGTCACTAGAGTCAGCAGGCTGATAGGCCAAATCAGCCAAACGAGCCTCCAGACTATGGGTCAGTTTAGAGTGCCTCTGTAGCGGGGTACACATCAGTTAGAGATACTACTAGTAGTAATGTTTAAATTTTAACTACTGCTTTCTCATAGGATATGTAATATAGCCCGCCAATGTTTCTCAGTCTGTCTTCTCTCTCTCTCTCTCTATCTATCTATCTATCTATCAATCTCTCTCTCTCTCTCTCTCTCTCTCTCTCTCTCTCTCTCTCTATATATATATATATATATATATATATATATAATATAAATATATATATATATATATATATATATATATATACATACATATATATATATATATATATATATACACACACATACAGGGTGTGTAAAAAAAGATTACACCTGCACAAAGTTTAAATATCTCCGGCAATTGCTAATATTTTCAAATCAAACTTTTACCAATTACTAAAGGACTAATTTCTGATGGGGTGGCCAATCTTCATTCATTTTGGTACAGAGATAGGCCGGTTATGCGAGTTTCAGCAAAGCAACCCCCCATTTTTACCTAAAAATGGCGTTTGCTACAACGGTAAGGGCAGATTGCACTTCATTTACGAGAAGGTAAAGGTGAACTCTCAGTATTACGTCCATACTTTGCTTCCGGAGCTGTTTGATGATTGCTACGCTCTTCTACCAAATGCTTTCATCTTTCAGCAGAATGGTGCTCCGGCTCATGCATCTCGTCATGCACAGGAATGGATCAGCGAGAGAAACCCGGATTTCATTAAGAAGAATGAATGGCCTCCAAACTCTTCCGATCTAAATCTTCTGGATTACCATGTCTGGGGAACCATGCTGCATCTCTATCAGAAACACTAGCCGAAGCCTAAAAACAAGACAGAACTGCAGGAAGTGCTACAATCAATCTGGGAGAGTGCCCCAATCTGGAATCAACAAGGCTGTCCTAGCGTTTCAAAGGCGACTGCAGTCCTGCGTAGCAGCGGGAGGAAAGCATATCGAATAGTCAGCAATGCTAGCAGATGTAATTTGTTCTTTCTGAACCACTACAACAGCCCTTTCCATGGTCAAAATAACAATAAATAGAATTTATATTTACAGTACATTAAAAAATGGAGGGTTGCTCTTCTGAAACTTGCATAACTGGCCAATCTATGTACCAAAATGGATGAAAATTGGCCACCCCATCAGAAATTAGTCTTTTAGTAATTGGTAAAAGTTTTATTGAAAAATTTTGACAATAGCCTGAGATATTCAAACTTTTTGCAGGTGCAATCTTTTCTTTTTACTCACCCTGTATGTGTATATATATATATATATATATATATATATATATATATATATATATATATATATATATATATATACACATACAATAATAACTAAGGGTGTTACATTGTTTACAATCCAGATAAGTAAAAATATTAAAAATAACTGAAAAATAACTGAATAAAAATCACTTCAAAATATTTGATAAAATAAGTTTTATAAATGAAGAAAACATAGTATGCATACAACCAACTAAAAAGTTATCAAATTTGTACTTATTTGTTTATTTTTATAATTTAAATCACAAAGTATCAAAAAGTAAAATTAAAAAATTGTAGCCTTGAAATCAGCAAAGCACTAAGAAATTAAATGCGAGTTATAAATAATTTTTGACCACACCGTAATGTTAAACAGACTGCTAATAAATCACGCCAAAAGCACATTCTACGTATTGGTTCACAAATCACATCACGCCTTCGGTAAAATCAGGTTAAAATATGAGAAAAGTCTACAACAGAGGAGGGACCCAGAGCAGATGAAGGATGTTACCTGTAACGGTTGTATAATGCCAGAAGTGGAAGAAACGGAGCCGATATGTTCAAGATTAGCAACACCAGATTGACGCTGCAGCTGTCTACCCTCAGTTTCGTACATAGGATCTAGAGGTCCCGAGCCAAGGTCTGTATGCTAAAAGTCAAGCATTGTATTGACTGATAAATACAATAAATTCAAGAATAAATAGAGATAACAGCTATTTATGAATATATAAAAATTACTATGTTATATTCCGTTAGACAGATAAGGAGTTTCAAATATTTGGATCATACTATAACAGACGATAGGAAATGTGAGACAGAAATATGTAGCAGGATTGCCTAAGCAAAAATGCCCTTACATGTATGTACTAGAAAAGAAAATTTAACAAAATTCCTAAAGGAAACCCGAGATAAAGATAGTGAAAACCTTTAGTATGGACCACGTTATTATATAGATGTGAAACATTGATCTTAAGAAAGTAAGATTTTATTAAACTAAAAGCGTTAGAAAGTGGATATGTGCAAGAATGGAAAAGATTAGCTGGATACAAGCTTACATACTGAGTACTAGACAAAGTTAGTAGAGATAGATAATCGATAAAGTCATAAATAGGAAGAAAAATTGTATAGTACATATTCTAAGTAGGGCTAATATACTAAAAGAGGTCATAGAAGGTATGGAAGAAAAGAGAAGCAGATGCAGACCGAGATAAGGTATGTTAAAGTTATATGATTTTAAAAATCTGTCATATGAGAACACGAAGAGGAAAACCAAATGAGTGATTAGTGGTGGAGTTATATACCATGGGCCGGCCATTGGTAGTGCACTAAGAGAAAGAGATATTATATTACTATGATAGCAGCTAATAAATGTTATTGCTGATTTTTTGTGCTAAAAAAGAGGAATAACTAAACAAAACAAAAGCAACATAAAACTAAACATAGCGTAACTACTCAGTTTTTATACATATATGGCATTAAGAATCACTAGACATAACTAGACACCCGACATGACTAGAATCACTAGACATCCCTAGAGATTTTTTGTCACACGAAAACAAGTGAAATAGCAATGAAATTTATCTTGGGGTAACACAAATTTTGCTTAAAAACGCAATTCTACCAGGATCAATAAGAACTGCCATTAAACCGATAAAAATACCATTCAACACGTCAAAAGTTACTTTACATTATAGAATAACAATGCAACATTACGAATAAAGCAACCATAGATTTTTTCAGGTCATAATTCAGGTTAGGTCACAGGTCATAGAAGGTAGAATGGAAGGAAAAAGAGGCAGGGCAGGCCGAGATTAGGTATGGTAGATGATTTAAAGACCCACTCATATGTGGAAATGAAGAGGAAAGAGGAAGACAGAGAAGAGTGAAGGCGTTTTATACCATGGACGTGCCAGTAGGCAGTGCACTAAGAGAGAGAGAGATTATTTCAGCTCTCCATGAACTTGATACCTGATTATTGATGGTCCTATTGTAAATCTTCTCGAAGTGTGACCTGTGTTTGACGATGCTGTTTAAACACTCACTAGCCCTTCGTCTATCGAGCTGTTTGTAGGCCAGCAGACCGGACGACGAGGATGAAGGTGAACTGGATAGTCCGGAATCTTCTCGACTGCGTGCTATAATTAAAATTATTTATTTATTTAAACGAATGGAAAAGTCTCAAATAGGGGATTGGCTGGTAGTGTGGTGTAGGACAGAGAGGATTTGAGACAGTCTATTTGTATCCCGACTCTGGTTAAACTGGGACTCAGAGAGGATGATGATTATTTTTTCTATATTAATTAAGTTGAAATTAATTAATTAATTAAAACTTTTGAAATTGTCCTTCATTATTTTATGACCTTCGGAATTTTTGTGGGATGGAAATCTATGATTTTTGTAAACAAAGTGTTATGAATAGCAAGAAATAGTAATAACTAAGAGCAGCGACAGTAGATTTCATCAAAGCATTTGATAGAGTTAAGCACAAAATTATATCATAATTATAAATTTTTCACTCCTCGCCATTGACTGTCAACTCAAATTTTATGTCATCTCTCTTCTGCTTGACAAGTGACCACGTCATTCTGAAATAAATTAAGTAATAAAGAGTGGCGATGTCGTTAAGTTATTCGACCGTGTTTCAGTATGTGCGGGGTTCAAATCCTGGGTTTGCCCGTCCATAACATCTCTTTCGAGTGAGGAAACTGAAGTTAACATTGCCTTTACGGCAATCATTTTCATGATCACTGATTCACTTTTCATTTTCATGATCATTTTCATGATAAATGATCATGAGAACCATGATCATTTATTTGTAACTGAATCAAAATATACACAAAGTGCATACAACGAGACAGGATACAAATAAAACGGCCGTCAGAAAGAGCACAATTGAGCTTTATCTAGCTGACCACCGGAAACACGGAAACATAGTAACATAGCAAATTTAGGATCGTAGAAAAATTGGAGATAATAAACGTAAAATACTGACAATAGCATTGAACTGTAAATAGCAAAACATTACGGACTAACTAAAGCAGAAGTAAGGATTTGTAGAGCTAAAAGTGAATTAAAATTAAAACCTGATAACGGTTTTAATTTTACGGTTTTAAAAAAGAAATAAGTCATCTTTAATGAAGACATAAGTCCTACCCTGCCCACCACTGGACTGCATGATGTCATCTTTAGTCACCCCTCCCTGAGCTTTCTCTGACCCCTCCTCATCCTCACAGCTCTCCTCCTCAGTCACTGTAGGTACTGTGGCACCACGTCTGTATCTGATCAACACAATAACAGTGCTCAAAGCGTTCTCAATCAAAATTGATATGTTTTCAATAAACATAAAGACAAAATAAACCTTCAAGCAAATTATCTCTCCCTCTTCATCACTCTTTTTAATCTTTCTGTCTGCCGTCTGTCTGCCTGGCTGACTGTCCGCCTCTCTCTCTCACTCTTTCTCTTTCTCTCTCTCTCTCTCACTTTCTAGCATTCGGTCAAATGATACGTCTAAGAGTAGGATTCTTACTTCTTAGTAGGATTCCAGTCTTCTTCAAAATAAGAACTGCGTCGAATAAAAAGTTGATTAGAAAAACTTTGAGAAGCATTAGTTACAGCTTTTCACTAAGGAATTGTATCTTCTGAGGTTGCTTAGCATTGCCTATCTTAACTTTAAATATAAAAGTAATATATTTACGCTGCAAATTAGTTTATAATTATGCAGAAAAATATAAATATCTAATCCAAAAATCAATCAATCAATCAATAAGAATTTAACGGCCGGTTCCTCGCCATAAGGCAATGTCAGTCTACAACGTTGTAAAGTCTACAACGTCTCTTGTAGACTTTACAGAAACAGGCGCCAAAACACCACACGATGACGACTGAGTATAAAAAGACCACAAGAGAAAGCGAGATCAAAACAGTGCAAATCCAATACTTAAGGCAAGCGGGCAAAAATATAGACCTATGGCGGCAAGAGATGAGTTTTTAGCTTGCCAAGTAAAGTACCAATGCAATTACAAGATCGAAGAACTTGAGGTGCAGAGAGATTTATTTAATGGCATTTATTTAAAAATCTTTTTAAATAAATGTTTTATACTAGTGCAGCGATACATAGCTACTAATTAAATTGTCAGTGCAGATTTGGATATTATCTATATGACAAAATAGTATAGAAATTTTAAGAATTAAAAATACTTAACTGATACTTAGAGTATTCAAAAAGCTCACACGCTCTTTTCGAATGGCGCAAAAACCATGGGTCGAGTCAACTAGATCACTGATTAACTGGATCATCTGATCAACTGGATCACCTGATCAACAAGATTACCTGATCAACTAGATCACCTGATCAACTGGATCCGGAAAGAAATTTTGAAATGCACTAATAACGCTAGAGCCCAATAGCAGCTCGTAAATGGCTGCAACACGGTGTTGCACAAGTCCGATTACTTATTGAACTCTTGTGTCTACAAACCTTCCCACTCGTTCCGCTTCCACAGTGTCTCCAAACTCGGCCTGGGCACTGCAGTTGCCTTGTCGTCTTTGTATTCTACCGCCAACCTGCACGTAAAAATTAAATAGCTTAGTCAATGAGATGTTTCTATGTAACGTTTCTATTGTTATAGTTACGTTTAACAATAAAAGCTGAGCGTAAGGTCTATTCTGGGCTGAGCTGGTGGCTTGGTGGCAAGTTGTTTGAGAGCTGATCAGTAGATGCTGGGTTCAAATCCAGCGCTCTCCTCATCACCGATATGCTATTCGAGCAGGAAACTGTCGTTAAACTTGGCCTTAGCCTTATTCAGTAGTACTAATACATTAGGATGACAGGTTTGATTGACAGGTATGATTGACAGGTATAATTGACAGGTATGATTGACAGGTGTGATTGGCGGAATTTATGAACCTGTCGTCTCTCATCAGTGAGCGAGTCAGCCTGACTCAGCGTTGCCACTTCCTGTCTGTTAAAACCCTGCTGACCCAGAGAGTTCACCAGAGCCTCTCCATCAGAAAGTCTGCGCGAAGCTGCCGCGGTGTCTACAACATAATTACAATAGAAAATTTACATGTATCACAAAATGTAATAATATTAATAATAATATTATTATAATATTATAATTTAACATCTGTATCTACAACGTAATTTCATAGCTGTATCTACAACGTAATAACATTAATTAAAAAAAAGAAACATACATGCATCACAAAAATTCAATAATGTATAATACACATAGGGATACAAAATTCAAATAATATATAATATATATAGGGATACAAAGTACGCAAATATTTCAACAATAGTCTCTTACATTAAACGAAAACAATAATCGGCACAGCTCTAGGGGAAACAGTATAATTCAGTGATATTGGCATTAGCATTCGCTTCAAAAAGTAAGGTAATGGCGCAAGGAGGAGTAAAACTTGACTTGCACAGCAAATATTGTCATGAAATTTGGCAGTAATGTGCTGAATTCGACCAGAAATCTTTCGGAAATTTACATGAGAAATTGACATCAGATTATGTTATGGAAAACATAACATACCGTTATTATCGCCACCGCTGGAGCCAGTGACGAAATCGGTAAGATAGTCGATCGCGGATCAGTAAATGCGGGGTTCAAATCCTGGGTTCGCCCGTCACTGACATCGCTTTCGAGTGAGGAAACTGACGTTAACTTTAGCTTTACCTTTTTTTTATCGTGTTGTCGAAAAGCTGCATTAGAAATACCGACCAGAGAGTACCAGTAACCCATCCCCAGACGCTGTGGCGTCAGACCTCCCTTCTAGCCCAGCCAACCTCTCAGACAACCCCGAATCCACCGTGATCTGAGGCGGCTGAGGCCTCTTGAAGTGATCGATAGTGTGCCCGGTCGTGTGCCCTGGACCCACAGTGTGTCTGCGCATAGAGAGGTAGCGAGCCAACGCCTCGGGTGAGGGCTCATCTCCCTCCTCGTCCAAACCTTCGTGCTCTGACGAGCCTGCGTGGCTGCTCTGAAATCAATCAATCAATCAGTACATTAATAAATTATTTAATTTATTAATAAGTACATTAAAAATATATGAATAAATCTGTAAATCAAACATAACGTTTGATTTAAACACAATATTGAAAATGTAAATTACATTTAATTCACTTCAATAAATATTAATCGTCATCAACTTCCATTGAATCTCAGTTTAACTAGGGTTGGGACAATTTTGTAACAATTCCTAGAGCCTGGGCGCTCAACAATAGAACTTTTTTAACGTTGGTTTGGATCTTAGTTTTTATCGCCTTTTATGACACGTGCCGATTACGGTTGGTCTATTCTTTAGCAACCTGGACACAATACAAGTAATTCAATGTATATTAATAATAAATATATAGTGATCTTAAAGAGGTGCTAATTTGCAGTTATGCTACAGCATTTAAATCTAAAAATGAAGAATCATCACTGAAAATTATCAATTGTAATTCAACAAGTTTTCCACACTAACCAGTTGCATGGAATGTATATCAGAGTCGTGAATCTCGATAGGAACTTCAACTCTCTCAACTACCAGAACAAAACAAATTAACAATTATATAAGTAACAACACGCATTATTGTGAAATGATCAACTATGTTGATATCTATCACTTTTATTACTGCAGAAATGTTTAAACCGTTAGGCAATTTAGACCATTTTCAGTATAATCAGTCCAGTGAATGTCCGAGATTTTAGTCTCAGATCAGCGCAGCTGGGATTCGAACCCATGAGGGTTCAAATCACCTCAGGATCTGTCATTTAAAAGTTCATGACGTTTCCCCTACACTATTAAGACATTCGTTTCTGAAAGACCATCATTAATTATCGCCATTAATGCCCATCGAGCACAATATACGTGTACTATAATCGTGAAAACAATATATGATTTACAGCATAGCTATGCAATTAGTTACAATGACAGAAGTATAGTATTAAATGAATATAGCATAATTTGACGGTCAAATTTAAAATAAAATTAAATACGTATTAAATATTACCTTTAATTACTTTATTTTAAATGTATTAATTATGAATTTTTTAAAATACATTTATTTTAATATTTTAATAATCAATTTATTTTTAATAATTCCATTTGAACAATTTAATTAATATTTATAGACATTTAATGAACTATCACAAATAGCAAGTACATAGTGACATATATTGCTTCTACAAAGCAGTTCATATGAAAAATAAAACAGCGCAAGACGTTGATAGATTCGCCGAAACACGAATCCAACATAAAATTATATCATTATCATTATATTATTTCTTTCTCACGTGTTCTGTTAAGTGGAGGGTCCAAGGTACATATTTATACTCAGAGTCAGCTTTCACACTCCATATAGGGGGCACTATATGGATCAACAAGTTAAACCTTTCACAAAAGGATATGCATTACCCTTATCTTATGTAGTCTATCCCTTGGGTAAAAATATGGCTTCAGAGGTGACTTCCTGTTGTCTTCCACAGTTTTAGCTATCTCGTCTCGTACGACACGCTCAGTTAATGCTTGGTTTATTCTTCAGTGCCCCGGACACAACATGGGAACATTATATTATAAACTGTGTTAATATTGCTAAAAAGCCTAAAGCTAAATCTAACACTGATTTCTTCGCTCGAAGTCACATTAGCAACGAACGAGCCCAGGAGCTCATACAAACTGATTCACATTAAGAAATCTAAAAGACTGACCAGTTTAATTTAGCTGTATATACAGCACACAGAATTAGAACTAAAACAGAACTGGAACTGAAACAGAATTAGAACTAAAACATAATTAATTATATAGCATCATGTTCCAGTATGGGGCTAGACATTCCCATCGGATGGTTAAATGGATAGCACGCTATCCATCTAGGCAGAAGACTTCTGTTCGAATTGAAGCAGAACTATTTGAGTATAAATTAAACACACAGAGGAATAGAAAAAATACTCGAAATCATCAAAATCATCATCTTCCCTTAAATGCCAGTTTAACCAGGGTCAGGATACAGATAGACTTTCTCCAGTCCTCCCTGTCCCACACCATATCATCAATCAATCCCCTATTTTTCATGTCCTTCTTAATTATCGCATCCCACGTCAATTGTGGTCTACCTCTCTCTAGATTAGCATCCAACTCCTCCCTCCAAACTCTTTATTGCATCCTCATCAGCTTTCTCACAATATGCCCATACCATCTCAAACTCGACTGAGCCAACCTATCCCCGATCCCCTAAACATTCTAATTAATCCTCATATATTCATTTTCCATTCTGTCCTTCCTAGTTCTTCCACACATTAGACGCAACATTCTCATTTCTGCCACATGCAAACTCTGCTCATGTTTCCTTTTTAGTGCCCAACACTCTGAGCCATACATCATTACTAGACTTACCACAGAACTATAAAATTTGCCTTTCAATCTTAGTGGGATTCTCCTATCACACAACACTCCACTAGCAGCCCTCCACTTTGCCCACCCAGCCTGAAGCCTGAACATTCAAATTCATCTTCACTAAAAAAATACTCAAACAAGAAGGAGAAAAGCAAGGATTACCCTGTCCAGTGGTGATGCTTCCCCGCCGTTCAGTCTTCATCGGCTGAGGAAGTCTATCAACAGGCGGCGCCACAGGAAGTCTCGCTACTTTCTGCTTCTTTATCTTGTCGAGCAGAAGATAATAGATCGCACAGAGATTGTCAAATCTCTTCTCCTTTATACTCTGCACGACAACAAGTAACACACTAGTTAATGAAATTAATTCATCATCTTCATTAAATGCCAGTTTAACCAGGGTCGGGATACGAATAGACTTTCTCCAGTCCTCTCTGTCCCACACCACATCATCAGTCAATATTCTATTTGAGATTTTTCCATTCGTATAAATATTTGTAGCAATTTCTGGAACCTAGGCGCTCACCAACCGAATGCTCTTTCTGACGTTGGCATGGATCTTAGTGCTTTAGACGCCTTCTACGACACGTGCCATCACCGGTTGGTCAATTCTTCAAACAACCCGGACACAACAAAGGAATGAATGAAATGAAATGAATTAATTACTATAAATTATTTAGCTGATGCAATTGCATATATTTTCAAGATTCAACAGTAAAGTCGAGGACATGCTAATAATGAACAGCCATGTTGTTTGTGTGTTACAGTAGCATAAGTGACATAGATGGGAGATGCGGGCTGGGATTTCCCGAGTTAAAGTCGGTTCTATCTCTATACGATGTAAGAAAAAGGGTTGGTTTAGAACCTCACGCCTACTGATCTGAAATTACACTAACTTCAGCTGCTCAACCACCACAAATACAATCTATAAACTGCCCAATCTAAAATAAAAACAAATTGAAATTGAGATTCTGTGCAACAACTGAATAAAAAAATGAATTTTTAGAAATGATTTTGAAACTTACAATTAGTTTCAAAAAATAAGTTATGCCGTAAGTTTGCACTAAAAAAGTTACAGTAAGAGGCTGTGTTGTGTCCGGGCCACTGAAGAATAGACCAACCATTAACTGCATGTGTCGGAAGAGGCGACTAGGCAAGAACTGAGGAAGACAACGAGAAACCACCTCGAGCCATTTTTCCACATTATTGGCTACATAAAATATGGATAAGGCATTGACTTTTATAAAGGGATTAAATTGTTAATATATCAAGTGTTCCTTATGGAGCGTGAAAGCAGACTCTGAGTAAGTCTTAAACTCTGAGTTCAAGACTTATTTTCTTAAATCCAGCGAAGAAGAGACGACGTGGAAGAGGTAGGTAATATTACTTGAATGAAAACTATTGATATCATACTGTACTGACTGTTATGAAGAAACATAACATAACATAACGGCAAACTGGGTCAGGAAGCACAAACGCTTGTTTAAGGCCCATTTCTACCTTCCTCTCCATGGTTATTAGTAATCTTTGCCTTTTGATGGCGCATCAATTGCAGCCGGCGCAGATTTAAGAATAACCTTCCATCACCCTGGGATTTTTTCTTTCCTAAGCTGTCAACACTCGGTCTTCCAAGGTGGTCACCCACAAAGTACTCACCGAAATATTTAAGAAATATTTAAGATTTCATTTAAGAAAAATGTACTATTTTTTATTTTAACTTACAAGATACTAGAATATAATTAAATGTTATGATGTATTTTAAAAAATAAGTTTAATAATTTATACTAATGTATATTATTATATTTAATATATTAAATTGGTTTACATTATAGTATAATTTTGATTGTATCTCTATTCTAAAAATATTGTTTGCACAGCTTATCTTTGTGTATTGGACTATGAATATGTACCTTGGACCTGCCACTTAGAAGAACACAAAAGAGGAGGAGAGAGAGAGCAAGAAATTGCCGACACAGTAAAATAATGGCAGAGGCAATCGTTTACCTGAATAGTTTTATCAGTATCGAGCCCGAGCGACTGGTTCATGTACTGCAACACTGATTGATTTAATTCTGTCTCAATCTCTATGGCTTCACCGACTCCCTCGCACCCCTTAATGGGCTCAACCTACAACATGCAATATAGTAGAATTATAGTTTATAGTTATTAGTCTGATAGGGCATTAGAAATTGGGATATGATATTAGAATGATAAGTTATGAGGCGTTATATACAATGGACCTGTCAGTAGACACTGCACTAAGAGAGAGAGCGAGAGAGAGAGAGAGAGTTATTAGTATTATAACCTTAACCTTTAACCTTATGTTATCAACCTTTCTTTTTTGAATTTTGCAAATTTGTCAATCAGTAATTTTTTCAGTTAGTAACCAAGAAATTATCTCTGAGATTTTCTTTGGGTTTAACTAAGAGATTAATGAATAAATTAACAAAGAGATTAACTGCGAGATAATCATAAAAATTACCCTAATGATTCTCTCTCATTCAGTGCACTGCCTACTGGCAGGTCCACGGTATATAACGGCTTCACTCTTTTCTGTCTTCCAATTTCCTCTTCATGTCCACATACGAGAAGATCCTTAAATCATCTAACATTCCTAATCTCGGCCTTCCTCTGCTCCTATTTTCTTCCATTCTGCCTTCTATTACCTCTTTTAGTAGACTTCCACTCCCGTAGAATGTGTCCTATCCATCTCTTCTTCCTATTTCTTAATACAGATATCAATTGTCTATCTGC
The DNA here is from genome assembly GCA_905160935.1 of Enchytraeus crypticus. Classification (NCBI taxonomy): domain Eukaryota; kingdom Metazoa; phylum Annelida; class Clitellata; order Enchytraeida; family Enchytraeidae; genus Enchytraeus; species Enchytraeus crypticus. The sequence goes on along the minus strand of CAJHZI010000253.1, from coordinate 2,263,764 downwards.
ACCAACTTTATCCAGAACTTCCACTTTTGTAACCTTTTGAGTCTAGCTAATCATTTCCATTATTCTCCATTTCCACATTTCCAATGCCTCTAGTTTCCTGATATCTTCCTTCCTTGCTCACATCCATACAATAGCGTGGTCCAAACCCAGGTTTTCACTATCTTTATCTTTTTGTCTTTCTTTAGACTATTTGTTAAAAGTTCATTCCTACTACCCAAGGGCTTTATTGCTTGTGCAATCCTATTGCATATTTCAGACTCACATTTCAGTCTCAAATACATTTCTACTAAACATATTACGATACAAGAAGAGATATTAATTTAATTTGACCAACCTGACTAGCTCTCTGGGCTTCCATAGCTGCAGTGGTCAGCTCTTCAAGCTCAGTGATATCAGAGTCTATCTTCATCCAACGATGCTGAACCACTTCCGGTAACGTTATCCTCTTGGCTGGATCCACGCACAGTAACCGCTTGATGAGGCTCTCGCATTCTGCGACATGTATTAGAATGTCTTAATAGCGTAGGGTTAACGTCATGAAGTTTTAAATGACGGATCCTGAGGTAAATTGAACCCTCGTGGGTTCGAATCTCAGCCGCGCTAATCTGAGAGTAAAATCTCGGACATTCACTGGACTGGTTATAAGGAAAATGGACTAAATTGCCTAACGTATGGTTTTTAAAAGTGATAGATATCAACATAGTTGATCATTTCACTATAATGCGTGCTTTTTTACGACGTTAATAGAGGCGTTGTTAATAGAGGCATTGTTAATAGAGGCATTGTTAATAGAGGCATTGTTAATAGAGGCATTGTTAATAGAGGCGTTATTAATAGAGGCATTGTTAATAGAGGCATTGTTAATGGAGGCACTAACAACAGAGGCATTGTTTATAGTAATTAGAGCACTATATTTAGTACTGAGCTCAGGATTTAGTGCACTGGTCATAGATTATTCCTTAAAATAAAGTGGCTTGGGCTTAAACTCTAGTTAAATCAACACTGCATAAACCAACAGTGATATAAGATTATTCATAAATAGTCGCTAGTTGCAATTTCAAAATATAAGTATTACTAATGACCAAGTTCCTATGAGAAAATTAAGAGAACGCAACTTAAGCGTAGAAGGAGTAAATTTTAAATCATAAAATTACAGCGAAAAATAATTGAGAAGTTATGCAAACTTAACTGCTAAAATCAGACAAACTCACCAATGAGAAATCATACAAACCTAGCTCTGAAAAAGGATATAAGCATATCACCTAAGGAAATAATAGAGATTTACCTGTGGTCATGAAGAACGGAACTCTAAATTTTCCCGCAATGATTCGACTTCGAATTACACTCAACGTTTTACCATCGAATGGCAAAGTTCCGCAGACGAGCACGTAGAGAACTATACCAAGACTCTGAAACAAAGTCAAGTATCAGTGATTATATAAAAATTACTTTCTTATATATATATATATATATATATATATATATATATATATATATATATATATATATATATATATATATAAGAATATATATTAGAACAGAAGGAAATAACAAAGCAGAGACACGTTTCAAAATAACATTTAGGCAAAATTTATAAGCATAAGCAAGATTAATTAGAACAAGCCTCTTGCCTACATGTAGAATTTTACAAGTATGTAAGATTAGGACTGTTAGATGATTTACAGATCAAACTCATATGTGAACATGAAGAGGAAGACCGAGAAGAGTGTATACCATAAACCAGCCAGTAGGCAGTGCAGTACGAGAGGGAGAGAGAGGGAGAGAGAGCGAGAGAAAGAGAGAGAAAGAGAGAGCGAGAGAGAGAGATAGAAAGAGAGATAGTAAGACACAAACCCATATATCGACTTTTGGCCCCTCATATTCCTTGCCCTCAAAGAGCTCAGGCGCAGCGTAAGGAGGACTACCGCAGTGAGTCTTCAACAGCGAACCGGGTTGACAAAAGTTACTGAAGCCAAAATCTACAATCATAAACACAAAAATCTACAATCATAAACACAAAATCTACAATCATAAACACAAAAATCTACAATCATAAACACAAAAATCTACAATCATAAACACAAAAATCTATAATCATAAACACAAAAATCTATAATCATAAACACAAAAATCTCTAATCATAAACACAAAATCTGCAATCATAAACACAAAATCTACAATCACAAACACAGAAATTTACTTTATACAGTATACATGTAGTTAAATGCCATCCGTGCTGTGCCCGGGTTGCTGAAAACTAGACCAACCGAGGACTGTGGACTGCACAAGTAGTAAAAAGACGACAAAGCACTATGATCCAAACCAATGTCAGAAGCGTATTCGGTTGGAGAACGCCTAGTCTCCAGAAAATGCAACAGACATTTCTAAATCCCGACCCTAGCTAAACTGGGATTCACGGGAAGATGTAAAAGCTGGTAGAGCTAAGGTTAACGTCAGTTTCCTTACTCGAAAGCGATGTCAGTGACGGGCGAGCCCAGGATTTGAACCCCGCACCTACTGATCCGCAGTCGAGTATCTTACCGACTTCGCCACTGGCTCCAGCCAGTTGATATATTGATGATAATGATGACGATGATGAAATGTCTTTAAATGTAAAATAACATACACAGCGAAAGAAAGTAAGTTTTATTCAAAATCTCGCTAGAAGACGGTAAATAATAACGCTTCTACCATCAATCAATTGCTTGCTAAGCGCGTCTCTATTTAATATGGTATGTGCCGAGATAAACAAATAAAACAGTTTACAGATAAACAATTGAGCTATTAAAATTATGTCATCCAAATATGAAGTCCTTATCCTGTGAAATAAATTTAAAATTGAATTACACTGGTCCATCATCAGCTAACCTTACATCATTCAACAATTGCTTTCCAAATTGTATTCCTCTTTCAGCGTTTCTCATGGCTACTATCTTCACTGTCGTTGCTTAAATGTTGAACAGAAGTGGTGACATGCAACAATCTCTTCTTATTCTCCTTCCTTCGACGTTCCTGATGAATTTTAACCATTGCCTTTTGAATCAAATTAAACTAGGAAGATGAAAGGGAATGACTGTTTTTACAGGTGATTTAGATTTTAGAATGGTTAAGATAAGATAGACAGGGTAAAGATGCAAAGTAGGCGAATACTAGATAAAAGGTCTAAGCCTACTTTGCATCTTCACCCTGTTCTATCTTACCCAAACCTTTCTCAAAATCTAAATCACCTGTAAAATCATTAATTCTCTTTAAACCGCAATTTGATACGATTCGCATATTCTTTCCGTAAAAAGCTCATCGCGATGTCTTGACACCCAGTTGCAATAGAATGACAACTGAGTACAAGAGATAGAGACAAGTATTAGGACTACAGACCCGCGACTTTGATGTTTTTATTACTGTCGAGGAGCAGGTTTTCCACTTTGAGGTCTCTATGTACCACGTGACGCGCGTGGCAGTATGACACAGCAGAAATGATCTGTTTGAACTTCTGCCTCGCCATCTTCTCGCTCATCCTACCGTGCGCTATCAAGTGATCTAAACACAACAACAATAGTACAACAACAACAACATCTCGCTCATCCTACCGTGCGCTATCAAGTGATCTAAACACAACAACAACAACAATAGTACAACAACAACAACAACAACAATAGTACAACAACAACAACAACAACATCTCGCTCATCCTACCGTGCGCTATCAAGTGATTTACACACAACAAAAACAACATAACAACAACAACATATCGTTCATCCTACCGTGCGCTATCAAGTGATCTAAACATAACAACAACAACAATAGTACAACAACAACAACTCGTTCATCCTCCCGAGCGCTATCAAGTGATCTAAACACAACAACAGTAACAACAATACTATAACCATTAAACAAGCACATTACCAGACAACAAGTCCATGCTTATACATTTAAACGCACAATAGTGTCAATACTATACAGATATAGTATATACAAAAACATATACACATTGGTGTGTAGACTGATCCAAACCCGACAACAGGACAACAATTAAATATATAAGACGCATACACGCATATTTAATCATTTAAACACGCACAGCACTCCATACGTCTAAACAAACACAAACAAACACATATACACACCAGTGTAACGCACACTACAGGCTGGAGCAACTGGCTAAGTCGGTAAGACACTCGACCGCGGATCAGTATGTGCTAGGTTCAAATCCTGGCTCAACCGTCACTGACATCGCTTTCGAGTGAGGAAATTGACGTTAACCTTAGCTTTACCAGCTTTTTACATACTCGGATTATTTGAGTGATATATAAACACCACCAATATTATGCAAACACACATAAAACATCCCCCCGTGTCGTGCTCGGGTGTGGTTGGACCACTGCAGAATAGGGCAACCGCAAACAATCTGCCGCGTGTATGTAAGAGGCGACTAAGGCAGAAGCTGAGGATGGCAAGAGGGGACCCATCTCACCATGAAATATTTTCCCCCAGGATTAAATGGTAATTAATCCATCTAAATGAGGAAGGCAACGGGAAACCACCTCAGAAGCCATATTTTTCCCAAGCTATAGGCTACATAAGGTATGGATAAGGCATAGACTTTGTGAAGAGATTAACTTGTTGATCTAAGGAGTACTCTTACGGAACGAGAAAACAGACTTTGAGTATGAATATGTACCTTGAACCTGCCACTTGGCAGTTTACTGAAGAAAAAGAAGACATAAAACAAACACATCACTATAAGTGCACAAAAACATGAACATTGAAACAGATAGCAATGTATATAAACATAAAATTAAGCATGCAAAATAGGAAGTATAAATAAAAGCATAATCAAATACAAAAACATACATGTACAATGACATAAAGGCTTTTAAATCTACACAGTATTATACAATTCCTACGCAAAAAAGTAAGCAAACGCAAAACCATACATATATACACACTAATAACCATACACAATATTAGACGTGTCTAAACAAATACAAATAAACGCTATATAGCCTGATCTATGCAAACATTCAAGGATATTAACATACGTATAGAAAGCGCAAAGTGCACTGGTAAATAAAATTAAACACAGACATTTACAAAAGCTTAGTATAGTCAAATATAGAAAATATACCCTAGACATAGGTTGACACAAATAGAGATTTGTTATTATGGTTTAAAGTAAGAAAGACGTTAAGAAAGCGATAAAGGTCTAAGCCTACACAATGGCATGATTATAGTCTACAGAGTATCATGAATGGCAATTACAGAAACATCTTTTTCAAAATACATACACTTATTATTAAGCTTAACGACTAATACAAGTATGTACCAAAAATACTAATTAGCAAAAATGTAATATACTGTGTAAACAATAAAGATTTATCAAATCAATCAGTCAACTGTTTATAAGTCGATTTAATGGTTCTGTTTTTGGACTGCCGTTTAGGTGTCTAAGACGTAATCAAGCATTATTTGAGGAAGGCAATGATAAATGTCTGACTTAAACTAAACTACGCTCAATTTTTCTAACAGAAGATCCTTCCTGAAGGGATCGAGCGATCGATTGAGTGTTTCATAGAGAGCATAGAGCGAGAACGACAGTAAAATATGCGCCTTGAACCTGCTGTTTTGCTGTTTTACGTGTATATCTTCAGAGAGACTAATTATTTACGTCAAAAATATTATCAGTTTGCATTGTAGGCTAGAGAAGACTCATTTCAGAATATCAAGTAAATAGAAACCATCACATTATCATGGCTGAGCCAGTGGCCTGATGGGTTAGGCGTCCGATATCGTATCAGCAAGTGCAGAGTTAAAATCCTGTGCTTACTCAGTTAAAGACATGAAACGAGACAGGAAACTAACGTCAAGCTAAATTTAATCCCTTAAACTGTTATATTGTTGATAATTTGTTGACAGTTCTGATACACGTAGGTCTAGTATACTATAAATAGTCTTCATATAATTTATTGACACAGTCGCTACCTATGGGTATATATATATATATATATATATATATATATATATATATATATATATATATATATATATACACGACTAAAATTACTTCTACACGCAAACGCTGGATTTAAGGCATCTTAAATTAAGAGATTTAGATTTAAGCTATCTAAATCAAAAGATCAAGATTTAAGCGACTTGAATGCCCAAAGAAAAGTTGTACAGACGATTGGCGCAGATTTCCTGAGACTGCAGGGATACTCGAGATTGGACAACTGATCTCCATTAGTAATACATGCTCAACAATGTCTCTGATACATTACACTTCTCGGCCAGGGTCAATGTCAACCTCGATTGCTCCAAATAGTCGACGGCCGAGCGCTTAGAGGCTAAATACAAGTTCAGAAGAAATGAAACTCAAAGCGGGCATCGAACTCTCAGTTCTTTGCTCGTAAGTTGAAGGGTCAGAGTTCAAGGGCGAGTGAATTCTCATAAGCCATGCGAAGCTCAGATTATAATTGTAAATTACGAAAATGTTTGTGGCCGAGAAGTTATACAAAAGAGACAAAATTCAAAAATCAAAATTCTGTTGAGAAGTCATTGAGAGTAAGAGGAAAAAAGAAAATACTGAAGATAATGAAAAACCAACTCAGAAGCCTTATATACTTCAATAAGCTGCTTAGGAATAGAGTATGGCTTAAAATAAGAAGAAATAAATATCATCCCATGATCAGACAGCACAAGCCACTAATAGCAAGACTATGCCTTGAGCCTGGCATTTGATAGTATACTAAACAAAAAAGTAAACATGCATTATAGTGAAATTATCAACTACGTTGATATCTATCACTTTTTAATACCACATGTTTAAACCATTAGGCACTTTAGGCCATTTTCCGTATAACCAGTCCAATGAATGTCCGAGATTTTATTCTCAGATCAGCGCGGCTGGGATTCGAACCCACGAGGGTTAAATTTACCTAAGGATCTGTCATTTAAAACTTCATGACGTTACCCCTACGCTAGTAAGACATTCCAATGACGCGCAGTGTCCGTAACTACATGTAGTAATTAACATTCAACTGAGTTCTAAGACTTGATGATGTCAACACATCGTACTAGAAAATCGTTATCCTATAGCTATAGCTGCTCTTCATTTGTTGAAATTAGGGAAGAGTATTTTATTATACGTATAAGCGCAAATGTTCTAAGAGAAAGTTTAGTTGACAATTTGTGTTACGTTCAACTAGCATTGACTATATCCCATCTAAACATGAGGACAGATATGAACAGATATAAAAACATCCAAGCAAGACATTTACGGATTGAGAGAGAGAGAGAAATAATGAGAGACAGAGAGAGAGAGAGACCCTGTTTATAGAGTTCTTATACAACATGTGACATTCAAAACTTGCATGCTTCGTCCTATATCTATTGACACAATCTAACCTACATTTCAGGTACATTGAAGTAGCCCAAACATTATGCATTGATAGCCTGAATACCTTTGCTTGACAATGTGCAAATCATACCAAGTTTCGCGCAGTATAGCCTATTTCATCCGTTTACCCGGTTTATTGTAGCAAATTAGCATGCTCTGTATTTTAAATATTTCTGTCTCTCAATGGTAACCACCTCAGAAGACTGTTTTCCCAAGCTACATAAGGTATGGATATGCTTAGACTTTAGCGAAGCCAGTAACTTGTTGATCTATGGTGTGCTCAATATGGAGCGCGAAAGCAGACTCACTGAGTAAGAATATGTACTTTGGACCTGCCATTAGGCAGGACATGTAGAGTGAGTGCGTGTACGCCTCTCAATACGCTACAGTACGGTAGGTCCATGGCATATAACTTATCCATATTTCTTGCACTATACATACGAATGAGATATACATTGTAATATCAACTCATCCGTATCCAATGTGTTTATAATTTTGTTATTATTATGAAATTATGAAAATCATTTCTAATTATTTCTAAATTTATTTTCAATTCCTTCACGGACCGTATCCAGTTCTTTAGTTTGTGCACGTTAAACACATTAATTTCTCAAGCACACTAAGCATATACGCATATGCCCAGTGTGAACCATGAACAATTGTCAAATTACGTTTACATTTCCCAGACATTTACAGCCTTGAACCAACAGATCTGCAGTCGGTCAACTTACCGATTTGCTACCGGCTCCATCCAGTACACAATGAAGCGTTCAAAGCGTGATCAGGAATTGAATCGGCATCTGATGAAGTCCCAGAGGAAGCATCGAAAACGACTCTAAACTCTCCAGCAAGAATAAAGCTCTAAACTATTTCATCCAACGTTCTATATCGTTGAACTAGGTCAATATTTAGCATTGTTTTGTTAATTTTTCGTATCAGCCGCTGCAGAGCAACAGTTATTGTTTTTCTAAACAACAATTCATTGGAAACGCCTAATAAACGACTCGAGAGCTTTATCAAACTGTTTTGTTCGTCTATATAGGGTATTGTGCTGCTTAGAGATCAACAGTAACAAGAGGATTACGATGGACTAGAGTGAAAGCAACGAGTCAAACGTTCCCGCAGAGTCAACCAAATGGATAGGAGGCGAGTAACCTCCTGACAAAACCTTCCGTTCAGCGCGCCGTTACTCCCTAGTCGGGGTCGACACGAAGGGGACTAGATAGGAAATAGAACATTAAGATCGGATATCCATCGACCTGACATCACCAAGTGTACAAGACACTTTTTATTCGCCCCTAAGAAGAGAAAAACCCACGTCGCTACGCAGACTTGAACCTCTCGGTCAAGAGATCAACTCTCTACCACTGCGCCACTAGGCATTCAACCTCCTGACAAAGGGAAATGGAAAATAAGTAGCGCATCAACAAACTTCTCAAAAGAAAGAAAGTGCAAAGAAATCAAATGCAAAAACGACAGCGGAAATGATAAAGAATAAACAGAACAACGGTAGAAATCAATAAGAATGATTTGATTGTTAGGCAAGAGTTAGGACGAATCTAGTCCAGGGTAATCCTAGGCCTCCATTATATCAACCAACTTAACCCATTAGATTAACCTAGATTAATCATTTCTTATTACAACCTATTAAATTAGCCTAAGTCAATCACTTCGTAATTAACGAAGCTGATCTGTATTAGTCCGTGTGTATGCTAAAACCGGAACCGGAAAGAGTTACTAGGATTGGATCAATACTGGAATATTTTTTAACTACTACTATTAGGTTAGGTTAAGGGGTTGGCTACTAGAGCCGAATAGGGCCCGAGTCATGAATTAAATGGGATCGGGGAAACTATGCAGGGACGACACCAATATTAATATACCTCCGTTTTCCTAATGCTCATATGACACAGAGAATTCAGAAGTGTAGTAAAATTCGTGAACCACCGGGAATAGAACCTCGGACCTCTCAACTTGGTCTCGACTAATTTTTTATTACCGTGGGTGTAAAAAACCCGAGGTTTGATAAAAACGATTCGAGCAATAAGTGCTGAATCGCGGCCCGGCTACTCAGATAAGCTAGCGGTTATTATTATTATTATTACTAATTATTATTATTTATTTATTATATTAGTCGAAGCTGAAGAAGGCATATTGGGCCCTCCTCGTCATAAGCGAATCCCCAAGAATATATCATTATCATTTTAGAACTTGGTATATCATTTTAGATGATTTAGAGGTCCACTCGTACGTGGATATGAAGAGAAAGCGGATAAAAGACAGAGAAGAGCGGAGGCGTAATATACCATGGACCTGCAAGTGGGCAGTACACTAAGAGAGAGAGAGAGAGAGAGAGAGAGAGAGAGAGAGAGAGACAGAGAGATAGAGAGATTATTTATTTTTATTTATTTATTATATAGCTAGATAGATAGATATTATGTTTATTTTCACAAAGACAACAAATGCAGTAGCGACAGAAAATGCATGAACAGCAGTACCAATATCTAAAGCGAGAAAAATATACTAATAATTATAATTATTAATAATATAATTTATAATTATAGTACTACTAACCAAATATTTCTCCACCGCTTGCATATTCTGTAACTAGATAGACCAATCGCTCAGTCTGCATTACCTGCACATCACAGATCACTATAGTTAGTTAATAAGATCAAAGAATAAAGATAAATGCTAGAGTAGTACAATGTGATTAAAAACATGTACAGAAATCAGAAGTAAATTACCGCGAACCTCAATTGACGTCTGTTTCATCGTATGAAGCGGACATCAGGGACGATTATAACAGTAGTTTCACGTTGACTTTTGGCCGGGTACACAGAATTAACAACCCGAAAAAACGAGGTTTAATTAGCGTTAGTTTCTGTACCGCAACTATACTGGCAAAGACAGTCCGTCTTTGCCAGTATAGTTGAAACAAGAAACATGTTTAACGTCCTTTACATTCGTTATACTGACAGTGGTAAAAGCACGAGCAGGGTTGTACTCCTAAATATAAAAGTCGTGGGACGCCTGGATCATTGGCGTGAGGAAAATCTTGCTAAAATTTGTGCATGTTCTTGCGCGTTTTAACTATTGTGAAATTGCTACAAATAATTACATAAAACGACACTCAGTGACTCAGAGTTTTAAAAGTTACTTTGAAACATAGTTTACATACATGTACATGCCTAATATTATTATTATTATCAACGAAAACTTATATTGCAGTGTCCTAACTCGGTCTTCGAGACTACTTTACAGAAAGAGTTCAATAGTAATCATTAGCAATATAACAATTACATTTAAATTAATATCTAAACTCCTAAAAATGTCAACATATGAGCGGAACTTTACACCATCCAGCAACACTCGTTCCTAATACTGGAGTACAGCGAGTCAGTGGTCAGATTTTTTTTTGGATTTGAGCAAAAGAGGGAGGGGACGCGGACCTCCCTATAAAAAAGTGTTGGACGGGGTCCCCCCCCCGCGCCCCCGCTCCACTACACCACCGCACAAGAGTTTCATATCGTGCTCTCATATTGTATCTATTAGTTCACCTATGCAGTACTTATAAGTTACAACAATAACAGTACTCACAACAGACGCTACAACTAAAATCAACTTAAATAGAAAAACTAGAGGACAAAACAAGGTCATGACAAGCACGTGCCGTCACATTAACAATGCTTATTTCACAAATGAAAGAGCGATACTAAACATTCCTCAAATACATTGTAAAGAATTTAGCACGATAAACCTATCAATGTAAACTACTCCAGCTGAATTGTGCCACAAGAATTAAGTCGATTAATTATGATAATTAAGTCCAACTGTTTGAGTTACTTATGCTTAGCCCAAATGTTAAAACAACTTTGCGAATTAGTGGATCACAGATTTAAACCGACGTCGTTTAGTGTAAATCTCAGTCAAAATCATCCGACAAACTTGATTTATAATTCTATAATTATTTAACTTTCACCTTACGTTGACCTTGAGCTAAAATTGGAATTTACTCTTAAATCGTAACCCCAATACACCATCAGCGGCGATTTGATGACCTAAAAACTACTAATAAATCCATAAATTATACAAATCCGACTTTCAAAACAAACACTTTCAATGAATATCTTGACTCGAAGACAACTTGTAATAACTTCTTAACAAAGTCCCAAACTACTAAATAACTTCCACAATAATTTAATATAAGCAGAAAACCCCGTGATTTAGCCGGGACACTGGATAATAGACCAGACGTAAACTGTACGTAACATCAGAAGAGGCGACTGAGTACGAATTGTGGAAGGCAACGAGAAACGATCTCAGAAACCACATTATTCCCGAGCTATAGGCTACGTGAAAGCGTGTATTAGATATAGCTCTTTGTGAAGGGATCAACTCGTTAATCGATGGAGTGCTCCTTATAGAGCGTGACAGCACCAGTCAGGAAGTATTTTAGGTCAATCTACTCGTCAATCCGATCATACCTTACAATAGAAAAATATAGCAAATGAACAAAGTTACTCTAATTCTAAATACATTTACAAATTCGTCCAAATATTCAGCTATTTTCAAATCACGTCACTTCATACAAATCATCAACTTTAAACTCTGCGTTGTTTTTCTCTATGCTACGCTTGAAACAATTTCCTTCCCTTGTTTATTTTTTGCGTTTCAGATAAATTCTTGCATCTTTTAATTAACCTACTTTATTACTTTATTAAACTACGCAATCCAACCTGATACCAAATTAAGTCAATAAGCCAATTCTCTAAAAACATTTTCCGCTGCAGTTTAAAGATGTCAAACAGCAACAATGCTAAACGACAGCCAAGGTAAAACCTGGAGAAATTTACAAACTGGTTTGGACCAATCATACATATGAAGACCATAGCTACTTTTACATGAAAACAATAAAGAAAAACACAAAAACACATCTCAAAATAACTAAAAATATTATTTTCTTCGGTGCAACGAAGGAAAAGCAATAAAGCAACCTATTAGTTCTTCTAAAGGAAATAAAAACAAAACTAGAAAAACTACAAAGAAACGTTTAGGATGTCTTAAAGAGTATTAATACATGCTCCAAACTGATCCGAAGCACTTACGATGTTATTAAGTCTAAGTGCATTTTTAATATTAAAAAAAAAAAAAAAAAATTACAAATTTAATTAACAAATTTACAAAGTAATTATTTCTCGTTTGGACTAAAACGTTTCATTTAAGTATGAATATTTTTTATCGTAGCATTGAAATAATAAAATTTTAAAAAGTTAAGACATATCTTGAAAGATCTTTTATTTTATAAATATAGCGCGAAAGAAAGAATTTAAAAAAGCAACTAGAATAAAATTAAGTTGTAAAAAGAGTTTACTTATATACATTAAAAAGAAAGAAGTTTTCGATCGATAAATGCAGTACACAAAAATCATCTAAACTAATATGCTACAGAAGGAAATATAAAAATATTATTATTATTATACACAGCGCTTTCACGCAAAGCTAAGGCGAGCTTTGAATAGAGACAAAACAGCTGGCGAGGTAGCTATTTAGGATAGGCAGAAATTTTTAATAAGAATAATAATAATAACAAAATTAACAATAACAATTTGAGTTCTGCTGTCGTCCATGACAACATCGAGCACAATTGAGACAAATACAAGCCGGTGAGCAAAATGAAGATTCAAAACGGTGCAAATTCCAAAATTCAGGAAATCATTCAGTTCAAAGGTAACTTAGGAATTAAAGAAATGGAGGCTTGTGTGTTTGTCGCAACTCATATATAGGCATATACAGTAGGTTCTGAGAGTCTGATACTTTATCTACCTAACATACTAGAGTGTGGATGTTCAACCAGCTACCGCTTTTACCTAATGCAACATCTACGTTAGTCGTTTACAGCAAGTAATAGGCAGTTTAGGCTAATCTACTCTCAAGTTTCCCAGACGCAGTGTAGTATAATGAAAAATAAAAATACTTTTGAAATACCGAATACAAATATTTCGATCATACAAAATACAGATACTTGTAGCATTATCAGTAAACTATAAGTATTTGCATTCAGTATATTTTCTTTGCTACTTATGTTGTAACCTTAACTATTATGAAGTAAAGGCCCACTATAGACCTTTCATAAAACTTGCTTTTAAACTTTAAAATTCATCTTGTATATTTTCTCATTCGTTGGAGGCGCCACTGTGCAATCATCAGCTTATTGTTTTACGGAAGCCATTTACAATGTAAGATATCCCATAAATTTAAGATATCCCATAAATGTAAGATACCCCATAAATGCAAGATATCATCTCTAGAAATTTTATGTAGACATATATTAAATGTAAATTACGACACTATTTTATCATCACTTGATAAGTAATCGAAATATAATTTCCTTTCTAATTAATGTAATTTCATTCTATTAATAAATTAAGGAATACATAGAAAATATATGTGTATATACAGAACATTGCCTGCCGTCAATATAAACAAATACCCCTCCCACTCCCCAACCACTGCCCCGACTGATTTTGTTTAGAATCTGAACAGAGCTGCCACTTCATATTATAAAAGGGCTATACTAAAAACAAATATCCAAATATTTTGTAGAAGGCCTACTTTACAACATAAGGCGCAAATCTAAAGCTTTAAACCATAAAAACCGATCTTCGTGTCTGATATATAGAAAAATCTAAAATTTACAGCCAGCTTGCACCGTTCCACTTGACAAGACAGTCATCATTCAATAATTTTCAATTCTCCATATACAACAACAGAGCTCTTAGACCGGCGGCAAAAAGTTTTGTATAAAATTTCAGCATCACCATAATCATGAATACCTGCCTATGTGAAATACGCCCTTGAACGCTTTGAAGGGTATATAGCTTCTGTGTTAACTTTTTCTTAATTATTATGTATGTTTTTAACTATTTCGTCTAATTAACAAATAAACATTATAGAAAGATCGGTATCAACAATATAATACCATTGGTTCAACAAAGAAATATTTATACAGCGGAATATATTATTTAAAATGTAGAAGTTATATGAAAATGTTATACTTCAAGATATAGACCTACAGAACTATTGCAATAGATAGAAATTATTAATGCTAAATAAACACATAGCAACACCTAATTGACCACGTGCGGATAAGTGAGTTTTTAGGATCAAGGAAAAGAGAGCTATCAACTAGTTAGCAATTCGCATTATTATTTATTTAATTTTCGTATTTGCACACTTTTACTTTGAAAAATGCGAATATTCCGACCTTCTTGGGCTTCTTTTGAGTTGATTAACTCAAATATTGATTGATATATTAGAATTTTAAATAATTTTAATTGTTTAATTATATTCTAGAAAGTTGCAGAGAGGAGCGAATAAAAACCTAGTCGTGTACACTTGGTGGTGTCAGACCGATGGATAGCTGACTTTAATATTCCATCTAGACCCCTCCGTGTCGAGCCCGAATAGGGATTAAGTTTTTACAAAATTTAATTTAGAAAGGTAGTGATTCTCTAGATAGTGCTTGAAGCTGTCGTTCACCTTGCAGCATTTCTCACAATTGGATTCAACATTTAGACGTTCATTGTAAAGTCATATCTGCTCCATTTCTAAATTCATCGTGTCTACTTATTCAATGTATAATTCTATTTTATTCCGTAGGACTAGTTACACGGATACAGTGGCGTAGCGAGGGGGAGGCAGGGAGGGGCATGTGCACCCTCCAAGATGTCATGTAAAAGTTTTATTAAGGCAAAAATATAAGAGAAAACATTGTATAAAGTGTGTACCTCCCAAAAGTGCCTCCCTCAAGATTAAAATGCCTCCCCCAAGACTAAATCCTGGCTACGCCACTGCACGGATAAGGTATTAAAAGTGGAGGACAGCCTATCGCTGATGACCATTTCACTGCAACGTGCGTTTAACTTTAACTTATCGACATCACCTGATTTTTAGATTTTGAAACCTTGTTGAGCTAACATTTTTACAATAAAAACTGCTGTATACCACTTATTTCTATTTGTACTGTAACCTTTCCCATGTTGCCTCCTGAACACTGAAGAATACACCAACTATTAACTGCACGTGTAGTAAGAGGCGACCAGTCAAGAACTGAGGAAGGCGACGGGGAACAAACCTCAGTTACCATATATTTCTCAAACTATAGGCTACATTATAGGGTATTGAAAATACATACAGGGTGAGTAAAAAAAAGATAACACCTGCAAAAAGTTTGAATATCTCAGGCTATTGTTAATATTTGTAAATTAAACTTTTACCAATTAATAAGGGACTAATTTCTGGTGGGGTGGCCAATTTTCATCCATTTTGGTGCATAGATTGTCCAGTTATGCAAGTTTCAGCAGAGCAACCCCCCATTTTTACCTTAAAATGGCGTTTGCTACAACGGTAAGGGCAGATTGCACTTCATTGACGAGAAGGTAAGGTTGAACTCTCAGTATTACGTCAGTACTTTGCTTCCGGAGCTGTTTGATGATTGCCATGCTCTTCTACCAAATGGTTTCATCTTTCAGCAGAATGATGCTCCGGCTGATGCATCTCGTCATGCACAGGAAAGGATCAGCGAGAGAAACCCGGATTACATCAAGAAGAATGAATGGCCTCCAAACTCACCCGATCATAATCCTCTGGATTACCATATCTGGGGAACCATGCTGCATCTCTATCAGAAACACCAGCCGAAGCCTAAAAACAAGACAGAACTGCAGGAGGTGCTTTACGCCATTTTTAGGTAAAAATAGGGGGGTTGCTCTGCTGAAACTTGCATAACTGGCCTGTCTATGTACCAAAATGGATGAAAATTGGCCACCCCATCAAAAATTAGTCCTTTAGTAATTGGTAAAAGTTTTATTGTAAAATATTAACAATAGCCTGAGATATTCAAACTTTTTGCAGGTGTTATCTTTTTTTTACTCACCCTGTAGACTTTTGTGAATTGATTAACTTGTTCATCTATTGAAGTGATTTCCATGGGGCGTGAAAGCAGATTCTGAGAATAAAAATGAAACTTGAACTGCCACTTAGCAGAACACTAGAGAGAGACTATAACCTATTAGGAAAGGTCGGTATATTACAATGACGCCTACGCAATGGCCTTCTGCATTATATCCATTCGATAATTAAGTCAATCAATTTAGTTTATAAAGCAGTCATTGAGGAAACGTTCGTAATTATATTCACTAAAACCAAACAATATCGTACAATGCCAAAATTTTGCAATGCATACACGGGCGGACAATTGGATCATATCTGCATAAACATTAGTGACACGAAGTAGTTAGTCATGTGAGCATAGATCAGCATACAGTACATTAGGCTCTCATAATAAAAACACCAAACAAGGCCGTCAATTATTGATGGCCATCTGTGACGAAGCCATAAAGTTTAACTCATTTACAATTATATATATATACATATATATATATATGTATATATATATATATATATATATATATATATTTATATATATATATATATATATAGAATTATATATATATATATATATATATATATATATATATATATAAAATATATATATATAGAAAGAGAGAGAGAGATAGAGAGAGAGATGTGCATTTTACGACATGATAATCAAGACAAATGCAATAAATAAACCCTATTTAACACAACAAAAAACCGCTTTAAGTTCAATTTTATTACAATTTAAGCTTCAATAGAAGAATTAGGAAGTGTATGATTTACTGACAAAACAAACTTTTTTTTAACACGGTGAGGTAATCAGGCGAAACCTGAGCTAGTACCAAACTTAAAGAAAATATTGAACTATATTTCTAAACTATAAAGTCTACAGCTGGACAAGGTGTGCAATCAATCGATGCAAAACATCCAATCTAATTACCTCTTTCTATTTGTAGTTAATGCACAATAATCGTTGAATACGAACAAATTAAAAATTATTAAATATACTTCATAGATTTCAGAGAATATGATGATGACATTTCAACAAAACGAAGATGCCTAAACATAGAATGGCTTGATGCAGAACTCAATCTCGATTTAATATGAAGCTAAGATGAAGTGATAACCCCGCCCAAAACCACGATAAATAGCTTAGAAATTTCCTCAGAAACAATAATAGAAATATTCTGGTTCTAGATCGTGCGAAAAGCTACAATTCTAGGAACTCAAATCCTATATAAGGCTTCTTCGAAAAATAATGTAAATCGATATGCTTAGCAGAAAATTACATTTGAGATATAGACTTGCTATGCGATATTGCGCTTAGCTTAAATGAACTTTACGAGATATTACGAACATATTTAGCAAAGACCATTAACCGACGCCAGAAAGAGCAATCGGTTAGTGGGCGCATGATTCCAGAAATTGCTACAAAATTGTCCAATCCTGATCCTAGTTAACCTGGAATTCAAGGAAAGATGATGATGAAGATGATTTAGAAAAATACTATCTGGTTTTCGTAGATAATTGTCGCACAAACATTTATTAGGCTAACTCATTTATATCGCTGCCTTTTTATACTTCTATTATTATACTTTTCAATTAGTTTTAGTTAGTCTTTTTATAACGGTTCGTGGAGCAATGGTAGATAGCTCGTCTCTTGAACGAGAGGTCGCGGGTTCGAGACTGCTTAGCGACTTGGGTTTTTCTCTTCCGAGGGGCGAATAAAAACCTAGTCGTGTACACTTGGTGGTGTCAGGCCGATGGATAGCTGATTTTAATGCTCCATTTCCTATATAGACCCCTCCGCGTCGACCCCGAATAGGGATTAACGGCACGCTAAACGTAAGTTTTTTTATATTTTACTTTTTACATATATTTCGCTGTTCATAAAATGACAAGTATTAATCGTTGTCGTAGATAACACAAGAGCAACAAATGAAATTTTAAAAAATTGTTATCGACGTTTTTAATCAACTGAGATTTTTCGTGCTAACCCTCTGATTCGTAGGCAAGTGTACACCTTATTCATATCTGCAATTACTCGGAACACTAAATCGAATTACAGTAGTTTAAAGGTCAGTTAAACATTAAAAATGTCAATTTAATTACACATTTTCGAAGAGTTCCCAAAATCACATTGTACTGTGAACAGTAGCAGTAGACAATTTTTAAAACGTTCCAGACAAAATAGACACATTAATAATTATACCTCTACTGTTTTCATGCAAGCTTACAAAACTCAAACTGAAATAAATTGTAAGAAATGATAATAATAGGAAAGTCTCTAACACTGTCTGTATATTGGCAGGTCCATTGCGTTTAACTCCTCCACATATTTACATCCTGTGCTTTTCTTTTCAAATAGGAAAATAGAGGAAATTATATTTATACAAATACAGCGGTAACATAAGACGAGAGAATGATATGAAAACTAAATAGAGGAAGAGCAAGACTATCGACATGTTATATGCTTTGATATGGCTTCTTATATAGAAATAATGAGGAAAACAGATGAAAAATGCAGAAGCTGTGTGCCATGGACCTGCCTGACGACAGAAAACGATGAGACAGAGATAGAGATTGATAACGCTGGACAAACTATTTGCAATCAGTTTGACAGGATAATATATTGTCATATTAGCAGCCACAGAGTATTTTAAAGTCATAAAATGTTGATCCATCCTCACGTAATACAAATAGGATTAGGTATAGGATAATGTATTGACGTTTACTAAAATTAGCTCACAGTAAAGTGCGTTAATGATCATTAAAAGAAGCAGAGTTGACATTTCTGCAATGTTTTCTAATAAGCGCTACATTGTCGTCACAGAATTGCGTTACGCACAGCCAATGCTGTACAGCACGGAGAAAAGCTGTGCAGTTTTTTCCTGACAAAAATATGGCCACTACAATACTATACCACAACTAAAAACAATGGTTACCAACCGGTGGACGGCAAATCGAGAGACTCGAGTTAACTATAGCATAATGAATTGCGAGATAAGCCTAGATCAGGTCGTGTAATAAAACCCACCAGAAGATAATACAATTAAATATAATTACGCTAACGAAGTAGCAGCATCCTGAAACTAGCTACCAGCAAGTTATAATTTATTATTTTGTATAAACGGAAGGAGAGAAAGAAAGAGAACATTTTCTAATGTTGGAGTACAGAAAATTTCTGAATCACGCAATTTTATCGCAGCTTTTAATAGAATCTGCAGCATCTTGCTTATCATTCCAGCATGCAGAGTACTCGGCTATTCGATCGAAACTATGCTATTTACCACATATAATTGCAGTTACTCAATCCTAGCTATGCCATTTACTAATTGTAGACTAAAGGTGTACCAAAATTCTCAATAAAGGCCTTAAAGTTAAGAAACTTGGATATTAATCAGTTACTTCTACTCTACAATGCTCTGATACTGTAGATTAGAATGTATAGATAGTATGGCTCGTTTGTCTGGTTCGATTGATTCAAAACATAGTCATTTATTTCAAGTGTAATAGAATTAAGCAAATACAGCTTAATTATTAAATCATAGGCAAACTGATGTAATCATATCATTCAAAAGCTTTTATGCTCAAAATTTACAGCTTCCGCCTTGACACTCAGTTTTACTCATCGAGGCGAGAGGGCTAATCGTAATTCAACACTTAGATTTAGGGCAAGTGTTGAGTTACTCTCGCTCTCTCTCTCTCTCTACTGCTCTGCCAATGGCAGGTCCGTGGTGCATATTCATACTCAGAGTCTGTTTTCTAGCTTCATAAGAGCACTCCTTAGATCAACAAGTTAATTCTTTCACAAAGTCTATGCCTTCTCCATACCCTATGTAGCCTATAGCTTGGGAAAAGTATGGTTTCTGTGGTGGTTCCCACTGTCTTCCTCAGTCTTATGTTTTGTCGCCTCTTACAACAAGTGTAGCTAACGGCTGGTCTATTCTTCACTGTCCTGGGCACAACACGGGAAGTCTCTATAAAAAACAACTCACCATAGAAGAACCTTATCCATACGCCACATATACAAGCGCTTGCTTGCTCGTTAATTCCCATATTTTCGATTAGCACGAACTAAATAATTGCGTATACATCGAGGAGCAGTAGTTGCATTGTCAAGGTACCCAGCGACGAAAGAAAGAGAGAACGAGAGAGAGAGAGAGAGAGAGAGAGAGAGAGATAGCTAGAGAGAACGAGATAGAGAGAGAGCTAGAGAGGTAGATAGAAAGAACGAGATAGAGAGAGATAGAGAGAACGAGAGAGATATATATATATATAGAGAGAGATAGAGAGAGATTGAGATAGATAGAGAGATAGAGAGAGAACGGTAGAGAGAGAGAGAGGGAGAGAGAGAGAGAGAGAGAGAGAGAGATAGAGAGAGAGAGAGAGATGGGTTGAGCACCACACGAGCAATGACGTCAACGACAGGCGCAGCTTCGCTCAAGAACCAGCAGCAGCTCAGCGGCCAGTGCCGTCAACAAACCCGTTCAGTCAATCAGCACCACAGTTCTAGGATACCATACTGCGAGACTGAGAAGATCATCGGCTAGATCTGAAAACTTTACACGTCGCTTAAACAAATAAATCTAGTCATATTCCAATTGATCAATTTCATAGAAGACACGCTTGATATGGACGAAATGTTTGATAGTCATCTCGAAACTTTTCTCGTCAATTCTTGGCCCGATTCCGCAGCTGACGTTAATGCTAGATGTGATATACCTGCATCAATACCGCAATACTGCCCGCATAAATCCTGTCGTTGATCTAGGCGGGGACGGGGGGTCAAATGGGAGCTGTTCCCCTTCATTCATTTAGAATTTCACCTACATCTAGGAACGCTTCCACGATCATATTTACTTTCATGTGGCCCTGTCATACTGCTCTATTTAACAGCAGCAGGTTCATAGTATATTTATAATACAACCAATTCTATCCTCAGCTTTCCTTTTCTTCTTTATAAACGACTTTGTTATCTAATCACCCAACATCATATGTCTCGGTCTGCCTCTTATCTTTTCCTTGCATTCTTCCTTCTATTGTAACATCTTCGGCAAAATTACCCCCTTATAATTTATCCTATCCATCTTTCTATTTCTTATCACATTTATTAATTCTCTTTCTTTCTTTCTCTCTCTCTCTCTCTCTCTTTCTCAACGACTTTCTCATTTGTAATTTTTTGAGAGCCTTCTCACCATTAAACGGTAAAAATATTAAGCGGAAATTAAAGATGTTTTCAAAACTGTCTGAAGGCTAAATTTCGGATGAGTTGGTTCTATGATTCGACTGCGAAGCTCTTGAAACCGAAAAAGATCTTGCTTAGCCGTTGCACTAGCCGTTGGCTGGAGTAAGTGGCGAAGTCGGAAAGATACTCGACCGCGGATCAGTATGTGAGGGGTTCAAATCCTGGGATCTACCGTCACTGACATCGCTTTCGAGTGAGGAAACTGACGTTAGCCTTAGCTTTACCAGCTTTACTTGCCCCGCCCCTTTCTGTCTTTTAGGTTCTTGGGACAGGAATCCCCTGGTACACCAGTGACACACAGTGTCTATACCGCACAATAATACCCGCACACCAGCTGAAATAACACAAACTTCTTCATACAAGTAGTTACTATCATGAAAAGGTTAAAAGCTAAAAGCTAAACAAGTTGTAAGATATGTTCGTTATTTAATGCTTAGTCTGCAGTTCGGCTATGGAGTGGTGAACATTCGACATTCCGATTGTTATTTGAATGATTTCGATTATCCTTGAAATGATTTTGAAGACAAAACACAGCCCTAAGGCATTCGGAATCTTTATCATCATGGACTCCTCCGCATACAGGTGACTAGTGTAACATTCCATACATCTAGTACATACAGTGCAAAGCATCACATACCTGCGATGTCTATAGAACAATCGAAATGTCGAGAAGAGTTCACCCCTCCATAGCCGAAATACAGACTAAGCATTAAATAACTAACATATTTTAAAACTTGTTTAGCCTTTAGCTTTTAGCCTTTTCATGACAGTAACTACTATGCTCCTCTCCTCTCTATTTTGTCAAGTTGCAGATCCAAGGTATATATTCGTACTCATATGCCGCTTTTCAGGATTCGTAGAGTAAGCGACTTAATCCTTTCACAAAAGGTTATACCTCATGTAGTCTATAAATAACTTCCGTTTTGTGTGCCGATAATCCCTATTCGGGATCGACATGGAGGGGACTGGATAGGAAATGGAACATTAAGGTAGGCCATCCATTGGCCTGCCACAAGCAAATTTACACGATTAGGTTTTTATTCGCCCCTCAGAAGAGAAAAACTCACGTCGCTACGCAGTCTCGAACCAGCGACCTTTCGTTCAAGAGGCGAGTTCTATATCACTGCGCTACTAGGCGTTCCATTAAAAATAAACTACTACTAATAATAATTATAGTCATAATAATAATTATTATAATAACAATAACACTAATACTCAACACTAATAATAACAATATTATTCGACACTAATACACAACTCTAATAATAATAACAACAACAGTATAACTCAACACCAATAGTAACGCTATATCAGTAATGCTACATCAGTCAATAGTAACGCTATATGAGTCCCAGAAGACCTTATATACCATTTCTGCCGGTGGCTTGGATCTTACTGCCTTGTCGTCTTTTACGCCACGTGCAGTCCACGGATGGTCTATTCCTCAGCAACCCGGACACAACACGAGCAATATTTCGATAATTAATTTATTAAAAAACTAAGTGAAAGCAGTATAATTATATAGTCATATAATGATACCCTTATTAATTCACACTGTAACTATTTCAATTGCTCTTACATAGTCACTAAATTAGAACAAGTCAATCCAAGAATAATTACCAAGAGATAAAACCCGTAGCAGAATATCAAATCACTGCTGTTAATTTTTGTCGATTGTTTGTCTGTGAACTGTTCATCTATTTATCACAGTACATTTGATAAAAATATCAAATACAAGGAGATATCGATAATTAATTGAATTATTATGAAATTATACGATAATGTTAGTATAATAGCCTATTTAACAAGCTCAAGACAACGACAGTCAATGATATATTGCATATCTATCTCTAATACTACCTATATTAATATTTAGATAAATCTCTATTGTCGTCTACACAACAAGCAGAGATTAAAGTACTAAAAATCAAGAATCTACAAATAAGAAAAGTCAGAGGTAGCAACATTAATAAATCTTCTGTAATATATAATAATAATAATAATAATAATAATAATCTACTATTAATTACAGGAAATGCGGCACATTACATTAAAGAATAAGTCTGTGTGACCATAAGTAATGTATCAAGATCGTTATTACAGCAAAGGCAAAAAAGTCTAGTTTAAACCCCAGTTTCTAGTCTCGAAAGTATGGCATGTCAGAGATCAACACTGGAGTTGCAACCTGCACCTACTGATCCGTAGTCGAACATCGAACACATACGCTACACTGGTAGAGCCAATTGATTGCATATGCTAACAAATATATTAATAACTAAGTACTTATTATTATAATTGACTATATTGCCAAACAATGTTTATTAATAAAATGACTCATTACATTTTTTATTTCAAATAGAGCCATTTTTATTAATATTCACATTACAGACAACATAACAACAGGATTTCTATAACAATACCATAACATATTGTGATCAAGCTATGAGTCAAGACCTTGTGTATTTCTGGATAAGTTTCTCTAGATATATCGACGTCATAAAATCAGAAACCACTTTTATTAGATATCATTCAATATCTTTGAAATGGAACGCTTTAAGATCTATATTCCACAAGACAGTTAGTATAAAAAAATTGATAATTGGATCAGTGAAAAATTCATCAGTGGAACGAGCGTCAGAAAGAATTTCTAAGCAGTTAATGACGCACAATATTCGCAGCTTCGTGGATTTTAAATAGACAACAGAGTCATGAGCCTGAAAAACTCTAAACTGCACAGGAATCAGTTTAGAAGCCATTAGTTCATTAATTCTCAAGTCAATTGTCAAATTTCTATCATTAGCTCTCAAGTCAATTGTCACATTTCTATCATCAGTTCTCAAGTCAACTGGTAAAGCTAAGGTTAACGTCAGTTTCCTCACTCGAAAGTGATGTCAGTGACGGGCGAGCCCAGGATTTGAACCCCGCATCATCTGATCCGCGGTCGAGTGTCTTACCGACTTCGCCACTGGCTCAAGCCACATCAACAGTCACATTTCTATCTCACATTTCTATCGTTAGTTTTCAAGTCAAGTGTCACATTTCTATCATTAGTTCTCAAGTCAATTGTCACATTTCTATCATTAGCTCTCAAGTCAACTGTCACATTTCTATCATTAGCTCTCGAGTCAACGGTCGCATTTCTATCATTAGTTCTCAAGTCAATTGTCACATTTCCATCATTAGCTCTCAAGTCAACTGTCACATTTCTGCATAGAACAATAAATTCTTGATAGGATCAACTGTATTATTATTATTATTATAGGATCAGTTTAGTCGACAGAATATTCTTTAGTGAGAGTAAAAGCAACCTCGATTAGGAATGCGTCTCTCAGACCTACACAATCTAAACACACTACAGGGAGAGAAGTACATATAACTATAATTGGCTGTGGTCAAGTGAAAAGTGGAGAGTTTTGGCTACGAGAATAAAGGGCAAGTTGAACTCTTTCCAGGATTACTGTGAATTTAGCACGTTATAAAAATAGACCATGCATACAGAAATACCATACG
Organism: Enchytraeus crypticus; assembly: GCA_905160935.1. Taxonomy (NCBI): domain Eukaryota; kingdom Metazoa; phylum Annelida; class Clitellata; order Enchytraeida; family Enchytraeidae; genus Enchytraeus; species Enchytraeus crypticus. The sequence goes on along the minus strand of CAJHZI010000253.1, from coordinate 2,238,673 downwards.
AAACTTCCAATAGAAACTTCCCTAATCACAACAGCATTAGAATCTATAGCTGCAAGCTGACTATTCCTAAACTACTGTAACTCTTTCTAATTTCCAATAAATTTAGAAAAATCAAATCTGAAAACAGAAATCTCACAGTAGGCTTCAAATATGGCTGCCAATCAATTGTTCGGCCTATAACAGCTGCGGTCAGAGCATGAGGAAAGCAGCAGCAGCAGCTGCAGCAGCAGATAATGCGCTCCATTCAAGCTCAACACGCTCAAGTGAATGACGTAAAGTCTGTCATAGAACTGAAGCCGCAGGCACCGAGCACTGTCGTCACAAGATGCTTTCCATAACCATCCGCGAGCACGGGGTCTAGAGAGAGCGGGTGGGATCAGCCCCCCACCTCCAAAATCTTTAATATCTAAGACAACTTTCTAATTTAATAGTTGTTAACTATTCATCATTATCATCATGTTCCCTTGGCTGGAGCCAGTGGCGAAGTCGGTTAGATACTCGACCGCGGATCAGTATGTGCGGAGTTCAAATCATGGGCTCGCCCGTCACTAACATCGCTTTCGAGTGAGGAAACTGACGTTAACCTTAGCTTTACCAGCTTTTTAGAATTCCAGTTTATCCCAGTTTAGTTAGGGTCCGGATAAGCATAGACCTTCTCTTCCATTGAACTGTGCATTTCGCAATTTGCGAAGCTTTGCAAATCTATTGAATTTGTAGTCAGTTATTCTATGACTAAAACGAACTTTAGATCGACGAAAGCGTTGACAACTACATGTATGGCAAATACATGTTACAGAATTACAACGAAAGGTTGACACCTTCGCCTTTTTAAAATTTCAATTAAACCCTTTGCAAAGGACGAGGAGTCAGTCTGCCACAGTTAAAAGACATTACCTCAATTTTATCAGTACAAAACTTTTTAATTTACGTGCTCACAGTATTTATTTAGAAAACTGTAAGACTGTGAATCAATTAATATGACAGGCACTAGTAAGTATATTATATAAAATGAAAATTTCCAAATTCCCTAATTTAGCTGCTAAGATCTTTAGAGTTGAAATATTTGAGAAACTCTCATAACTTTGGAAAAATGAAAATTAGCTAAATAAACAAGAACTACAACTGTGCTTAAAAGAAATTGGGATGGCCCTCAGAAGTCCAATAAAAAGGTATTTTTACCGTCATATCCCCTACTACAGTATCGCCCAACCCTATTATGAGTTACAAATTAACTCAGTTATCTGTAATTAATTTAATAATATTAATGATGTAATCTTCACAATCATATCCAAGGATGAAGTCAGGGACAGAGATTCTACACAGCTTCACGATTAGCGTTATTTCTTAATAAGTGCTGCTATTATAAAAATTATTTATCAAGATTTTTACTAATGCTTATAGAGCTAAGTATCCAAGCATTGCTATATCGTATTTGCCATAAGTGTATTTTATGCAGTTTTGGGCACAGTTTAAGACTTGGAAAATATTTAACATTTTTATTCGTTAAAGACTTTAATAATAATAATAATAATTATTATTATTATTATTATTATAAATCATAATAATAATTATAAATAATAATTATTATTTAATAATTATAATAATAATATATTTATAAAGGGCTACTCTATGCTGAATACAACAGTACCGCTGAATGGATAGTGAAGGTCAAGTAGCCTGGTGATAAAACGCCACAATCGATGTAGCGATTAGAACTCTTGAAATATGGAGTATGAGCGATCAATTGATCAAAAACACAGAAATCATCACTACGTGGCTCCAAGTCTCTTCACTGTCATATCTGCGTCCGTTACCTCTTACGAACAAGTGCAGCTGTCGGTAGGTAATTTTCCCGAACCTACTCGGTTTAGCTATATATAAAATAAGTTTTACGTCATTTCAGGTTTAATTGCAAACACCTTTTCAATGCCTTAAAAAGGTTTACGGTCTATTTTATATTTTGTCCAAGTATTCATTCAAGTAATATTATAAGCACTTTTAAAAACCGTTACATTAAATTTCGCTGAAACTACAACAGTGTTAATACGGTGAGTAATATAGATATATTATCAGTAATTTTATAAAACAAGCGAGTCCCAATTAGGCCTACTTTTTTGTAATGAGAGAACCGAATTGTAATTTTATTTCGTAACGCATTCTTTGAGTTGTTTCCTGAATTATACTGCTACGTAGCTAATACATCATCAAAGGGGCGCGGTATCAGTATCTTCATGACCTTATTTTTTACTTATATAATACAATGCAATGATACAAAGTTGCACAATTATCTATTGCGGATATTTTTTATATTTAGAAAATTAACAGTAACCTATTAGCGATATCATTTGAATAAAAGACTAGAGGAATGATTCCTGGTATCAGATGTTAATCATTCTATTAATTATAACTCAACTGTGTAAGTTGTGGGCTAATTCAAGAGTCAATAGTAGTTTTAATTATGATCAATTAAGTCTGAACTCTGCAGGTCTGGAGTATGAGCGACCAATTGGTCTAAAACACAGATATCACAGGCTACAAGTAAGCTTGTACCTAGTAAGCTAGTAATACCAGCAGCACTACTAGTGGTACTTTGTCCTTGGTAGTACCTAGTAATACCAGCAGTACTACTAGTAGTACTTTGTCCTTGGTAGCACCTAGCAATACCAGCAGCACTCTCAGTAGTGCTTTGTCCTTGGTAGTACCTAGCAATACCAGCAGTACTACTAATAGTACTTTGTACTTGGTAGTACCTAGTAATACCAGCAGTACTACCAGTAGTACTTTGTCCTTGGTAGTACCTAGTAATACCAGTAGTACTACTAGTAGTACTTTGTCCTTGGTAGTACTACTAGTAGTACCAGCAGTACTACCAGTAGTACTTTGTCCTTGGTAGTACCTAGTAATACCAGCAGTACTACTAGTAGTACTTTGTCCTTGGTAGTACTACTAGTAGTACCGGCAGTACTACTAGTAGTACCAGCAGTACTACTAGTGGTACTTTGTCCTTGGTAGTACCTAGTAATACCAGCAGTACTACTAGTAGTACTTTGTCCTTGGTAGCACCTAGTAATACCAGCAGCACTCTCAGTAGTGCTTGGTTTGTCCTTGGTAGTACCTAGTAATACCAGCAGTACTACTAGTGGTAATTTGTCCTTGGTAGTACCTAGCAATACCAGCAGTACTACTAGTAGTACTTTGTCCTTGGTAGTACCTAGTAATACCAGCAGTACTAGTAGTAGTACTTTGTCCTTGGTAGTACCTAGCAATACCAGCAGTACTACTAGTGGTACTTTGTCCTTAGTAGTACCTAGTAATACCAGCAGTACTACTAGTAGTACTTTGTCCTTGGTAGTATCTAGTAATACCAAGGACAAAAAAGTGGGATAGACAATAGATAGATTCTAACCTCGACGAGACCTCAGATATACAATGAAATAGCAGTACGACATTGTCCCGTATCTAAGACAGCGCAGTACTAAAGTCATGACTGGCATTTCTACAGAACTACACTTGATCCACGGCACAGTCATTATATTCATATACACAACACCCAACCAATCTTCTCCTAAAACCACATTCCTCTAGCAAAACATTTCTACGTATAATATATCTTTCGTCCCTCACTCTCTCTCTTTCTCATTCTCAATCTCTCTCTCTCTCTCTCTGTCTATGTCTTTCTCTCTCTATTATATTTCTCTATCTCTCTCTTATTCTCTAACTTTGTGCACAGCCTAGAGAAGGGCTGAGGCATACTAGTCATCCACTTTTCTATATCTTCTTCCCTTTCTCCACATTCAAATAAAAATAGGTTAATATATTAACTACCTAAAATATCTAATTTAGATCTTCCTCTAATTGTTTTTTAAATTAATTAACTAATGAATTAATTCTTTCACGCGGCAATTATTCTTATAGTATTTAACTTTAAAATCCTCATACAATATTTCCTAAATAACAATTTATTATATTTTTCAAAGCAAACTTCGACCACCAGCTCACTACATTACGTAAAACCCTATCGAGTACTTCTTCATTTCAAATCTTCTCATATCATCATTCTGATTTATTAGAATTATTATATTATTTACAGGTTAAGTAGACAATGACGCAAATCTAAATAGTACATCAATGGGACCACATGGATGACACATGATTAATTATTAAGATATCTACTCTAGAAATCTTTAAATTAATGATATGTTAGTCTAGAAATCTGTCTGTCTGAACATATCAGATCTTTAGCAGAGCACTTCAATATTACAGCGATAAAACAAACATTACCAATGAACTGATAATCTATCCTAAATAATCTTGCATGCTCCTTCAGAGCTTACAAACTTTGAATTTGCTCTCTCACGTTATCGCCTAAATATTTCCGTGGTTAAACACACATGCTTACACACACAAATAACAACAACTTACATTTGCAGCGCAAACTGCTTTTAAAACGAAATCAGCCGTTATTGTATTTTAATAATTTAATCAATTATTGCAAATTCTTACAGTAAAACAGCACAAGTAATATCTTAGCAGCTCACGGTAAGACCTTGAATTTTTACACTAATTCTGCAGATATGGAGAATAAAAAGGCGAAGACTAGCGAAAGTCATATAGTTAACGAGACAAGGAACCAGCCAAAAATGGCCATAAAAACCGCAGCCAAAAATGTTTATGGATTCAAAAAAGCAAAGTGAGTCAACAAGCCATGGATCACAAGTGAAATGCTAGAGAAGATGGATGAAAGAAGAAATGGAAAAAATAGCAGACAGTATATAAGACAGCATTTGCAAGACTAAATATTGAGCTGAGAAGTAGCAAACGACGCAAGAGATCAGTAGTGGGCTGGAAATGTGATGGTCTAGCGAATTGCGACTGAAGAGGTCGTTCGGATTAGCTGTGTTAGTTGACGAGTAACGAGAAGAAAGTAGAAACAAAAAACATCAGAAAGTATCTGTAACAAATATGAGGAACTAAAGACAGAAATATTTGGCGTAACAGAAAGATGGTGACAATATGTGAAGGACTTATATCATCATCATCATCGTCTTCTTCCCTTAAATCCCAGTTTAACTAGGGTTGGGATACGAATAGACTGAAGGCTTTATATACCAATGCTAAAAAGCCTACAGCAGAAGACTTCAAAATAAGAATTTGTGATAGAAGACAACAAAGAGGGCTTGATATAATGATTTACTGATTTAATGATTCACTGGCTGGAGCCAGTGGCGAAGTCGGTAAGATACTCGACCGCGGATCAGTAGATGCGGGGTTCAAATCCTGGGCTCGCCCGTCACTGACATCGCTTTCGAGTGAGGAAACTGACGTTAACCTTAGCTTTTTTTAAAGATGAAATTTATAAAGCCATTGCAAAAATTATTAGCTAGCCTATACATCGGTAAAAACTTATAACTAACCAAGAGCCCATGTAACCTAGCATATATTATACAGTAATCTACAGTTATAGGTATATTTTACATAAATTTACAAAATTGTTAATTGGAGCGGGCCTATAAAGAACGATCTAACTATACGCAAATTACGAGCCGGTATCCTTGACAAGGCTACACTACACGATAATAAAACAATCTGCATCAAAATCTGACGTGAATTTCAGCAGCTGTTCAGGACGCGAAATAATTTACAAGGTCTCGTTAGAAACCTCTTAGGCTATATCGATAAGCTCCGGGATTTTATTGAGCAGACTGTTAAGTAACAGACTGCTTGTGACAACAAATTCACAGAAAAACATCGAGAACTCCGTAGAGAATTTATCAAGCTGAATTTAGAGCTGACTGAACGAGGCCAAATAACACTTAATATTATTATGTTAATATTCAAAATTAACAGGTTATTTAATACTAACGAATTATTTAATAATATTAGGTCATTTAGTATTAGCATGTTACTTTATATTAACAGGTTGTAAAATACTGAACCGGTCTATCCTTTTCACTCTAATAAGGTTCCTCCAACTGACAGTTTCTATGAAATATTCCACCTCATTGAACAGAAAAGCTTCCAATGGATCTAAAGAGGGAGATGTTTAGTAAAGCAAAAAACACCAAATAAGACCTTTTACAAAACTTGTATTCTTTGAAAAAATCATCTTGTACATTTCTATGTCCTTGAAGGAGAAAGCTGTGCATAATCAGCTGATTGCATTAGGGCTTCAATTTACAATGTTAGATATTCTATAAAAGTAAGATATCCTATCTACATATTCAATCTAGACATATACTAAATGTAAGTTAAGATAATGATAATGATTCTCCCCATGTTGTGTCCGGGTTGTTTGAAGAATTGACCAATCGGTGACTGCACGTGTCGTAGAAGAACAATAAAGCACTAAGATCCACACCAACGTCAGAAAGGGCATTCGGCTGGTGAGCGCCTAGGCTACAGAAATTGCAAAAAAACGTAAACGAATGGAAAAGCCTCAAATAGGGGATTGACTGATGGATGATATCATGTAGGACAGAGAGGATTTGAGACAGTCATTCGTATGCCGACCCTAGTTAAACTGGATTTCAAGGGAAGATAATGATGTTGATGAAGTTTTCAATGTACTTATCTATATTTTCAATGTACTTGTCTATGTTTTCAATGTAAATGTCTATGTTTTCAATTTATATGTCATGTTTTCAATTTATATGTCTATGTTTTCAATGTACGTGTCAATGTTTTCAATGTACATGTCTATGTTTTCAATGTACATGTCTATGTTTTCAGTGTTTTAGTCTGGTGCTCTAAAACTAGTCACTAGATAGCGACATAAGACACAAGACATCAGTCGTGACCCTAACAAATCAGGACATCTCAAGTGCCTGTAAGAGACTTTACTAGGGACAGAACTCCTCAAGACTTCAGCCATTTACTAGGGACAGAACTCAAGACTTCAGCCATTTACTAGGGACAGAACTCCTCAAGACTTCAGCCATTTACTAGGGAGAGAGCTCCTCAAGACTTCAGCCATTTACTAGGGACAGAACTCCTCAAGACTTCAACCATTTACTGGGACAGAACTCCTCATTACTTCAGCCATATACTAGGGACAGAACTCCTCAAGACTTCAGCCATTCAGACGTTCAAATGCACTCCTATAGCTTTACAAGAACTAAGTCGTTGCAACCACCAAAACAGATATGCGTTTTGTAATAATGGTACTGTAATCAAATATAATGTAATGTATTGTATGTAATGTAATGTAATGTAATATAATGTAATGTAATAGTATCACCTGAAATTAAGTTATCACAGAAAACAATCAAAGATAGAAATATATTCTGCAGTGATCTGCAACAAAACAGTTGAAATACGCGTCAGTCATTGTTCTCAAATTAGAGATATTTTCAGTGTTTCCAATCCATTGTCTTCATTTCATACAATTTAGCCCCATTTCTACACTCAACCGAAAAATAAATACTATACGACAGAGCGTACAGTATATAATATACACACCAATGACGATTGATTAGTTGATAGACTGATTGATTAGTTGATTGACTGATTGATCAATTGATTGATTATTTGATTGTTTTCAAGACTGATTTATAGACTGATTGTTTGATTGATTGATTAACTGACTAATTGATTGCTAGATTGATTTATTGAATGATTGATTGATCGACTGATTAACATAGACTGGTTGATTGATATTACCTGATACAAGCGAATGATGTGCGGATGTTTAAGATGCTTCATGACTTGAATCTCTTGCAGCATCTTACGTAGATTATCATCATCCAGTCGATTCTTCTCTATGATCTTCACGGCAACCTTTAAATATAGAAGTTTATTGGAACCAAAGTATAAAAATATAAGAGAAATCACAGTACACAGACACACACATCACGCAAACATCCTATCAATCAACATAAATGCATCAGACTGTAAACATCGTATCAATGAACATAAATGCATAAGATATCTAAATATCATCAATCATTCAAGTCAAAATCAAACATCATATTCATTAATCCTGTGGCCATCAGAGAGGGCACAAGGTGCTTTATCTCTATATTCAAATTATCTAGAAACATTCGTATACGCCGATATTCTGAACCGGTGCGCGATGTTAATATCCTGGGCGCACCCGTCACTAATATCATTCTTGAGAGACGAAACTGACGTTAAGATAAACTATAATAATATTGATATTAACTTCCGGCAATTTCTACAGCAGTGTCATGACCGGTGATCGGTCTTCGAGACTGCTTTAATAGCCTTTCGGGCATTTAAAAGAGAATCTAGTACATTTTAAGCGCGTAAAACTGATGATCCTATCCACAGTAGAAACAGACGATAAGCTCACAGTGACAGGACAGCTACTGCACATTGCACGGATGTTTTCTATGTTTTTTCTATTTGTTTCTATGTGTTTTCTACGTTTATATATTCTGAAGTACAAACTAATCTTATCAGCTTATCAATGTAGAAACTACAACATCATATAATAACATCATCATCATTATCATCTTTCCTTGAATTACAATTTAACTAGGGTCGGAAAAATTGTTCATTCGTTTTAAAATTTTGTAGCAATTTCTGGAACCTAGGCGCTCATCCAACGAATGCCCTTTCCGACGTTGGTATGGATTTTTAGTAGTGCAATGTGTAGTCCACGGTTGGTCTATTCTTCCGTAACCCGGATACTACACGGATCACAACATTACATAATAACATCTTATACTATTTAGCTAGGAGCCATATAATATTAATTAAAAATTCAACAGGCCAATGCGCTTGGAAGTCCACTTAGTCTAGAGTAAATGTTAGAGTTGAATGGAAATTGTGTTAATATCACACAGCTAATAAGACAACTGTGAAACGAGTTGGGAGGATGCTGCACTTTTTATTTGTAGCAACAGAAATTAAAAGTGCGCAGCTGCAAGGGACGTATGCAATGATTAGTTTTAGATTCAAACTACAAAGTCTTCAGTACTATTAACATTATGATAGAATATATTTTCAAAGCCCACGTGCGCATTTCTCTCTTTGTCTGGCACACTCACGACGTAATCTATCTGACTTAAGAGAGGGCACACTATGTCTGCCTTTCAAGCCACAAGCAGGTTTTAACCAATATCGTTGTCACTTACGAGAGGGCACACCATGTCTATCATCCAATACACACGAGTGTTTCACCCGGAGCGCTGTACTTCGTTTTCTTTTATATCATAATGCTTGCAATGCTTCATTTCAAAATTTTTAATCAATAAATTTCCTTTTCCTATAATCACACACATTTTCTTTACATTTAACTTTCTCACAACTACATCGCAGTTTATTGAAATACTCATTTTGTACAGATAATCTATTATATTAAGAAAAGATAGATAAAGACAGCTAGCAGTGCCCGAGTTAAAGATACCGATGGCTAGTAATAGTAGATAAGACATCAATGTATCACTGCATGCAGAAACATCTGAATAAAAAACATCAGAAAATCTAATGAAGCATCATTAACCCTTGACTCGATACAACAACAATACAATAGAGCGGAAAACTACAGCTTTAGACCGTCTAATGACACAGTCTATAACACAACAAAAACAGAGTTATCCCGCTACAACAGCGTGGGTGTATCTAGCCTAGTCCTGTATCTAGACTTCGTCAGGTATCTAGAGCCGGTGGCATGTTGGCAAGTTATTCGACTGCGGATCAGTAGGTGCAGGGTTGTCCTTTCCAGCCCGGGTGATGAGAGAATATTAAAAGGAACAAATCCGAACAGTATATCTGAAGCTAAAGCTGAGGATGGCAACGGGAAACCACCTCAGAAGCCATACTTTTCCCACGCTATGGGCTACTTAGGATAAGGCAGAGACTTAGTGAAGTGATTAATTTGTTGATCTAAGGAGTGCCCCTATGGAGCGAGAAAGCAGACTTCGAGTATGAATATGTACCTTGAACCTGCCACTTAAAGTGCACTTGCCACTTGGCAGTGCACTGAAGAAGATATCTGAAGCAGCAAGATACTGAAGTAGGGGGAGACTGGGTACAAAGGAAGACCACTCCGGTTTCAACTCAAAACTAGTCGTATTGCAGAGGATTGACTCCAGGATAAATGGATGACATTTTCAAGATCTAAGTTGGTATTTTGAACTTATCTGTTGAACAACGCATGATGACAATCTGCACGTTTGCAGATTACTACTAATCGCTAAAACTGATAAAAAAGAGGATGTAAATAAATATTTAATGATCAAATATTTTACAACGGGAAGTCATATAATTCAGTATTCTTAACTTTGTATAACAGTTCATTGTATACATTTAAATGAGATAAATATTGGCAGCCACTGTATTAAGTATCTATGATTGTTCAAGTGACCAAGTCTGCAAGATATTCATCACCATGAACTAAGTAATAACTGAAGAAGTCAACGAGAAACCACCTTAGAAGCCATATTTTTTCAAAGCTAGTGGTGACTTCAGGTTCTTATATAGCCCTTTGTGAATAGATTAGGCTAATAAATCGATTTATGGATATTACGATTCTTTATATTATTTCACTTTACGAAAAGCGAAAGCAAACTCTTAGTATGAATAATCATTTACCTTGGATTTACCACTTACCAAAAAGCTAATGTTAACGTCAGTTTCTGAAATCGCTTTCTACTCGAAAGCGATTTCAGCGACGGACGAGCCCAGGATTTGAACCATGCACATATTGATCCGCGGTCGAATGTCTTACCGACATCGCAGTGGCGATGTGTAGTGTATGGCAGAACACTAGCGATAGAGAGAGAGAGATAGAGAGAAAGAGAGAGAGAGAGAGAGAGAGAGAGAGAAAGAGAGCTAAAATTTTATCTTACAATGCAACAAACTGCAAAACTCTAATGTTCTAAAGCAATCAATACTTAATTAAGACAGCATCCAATTATTAAGAGAAATTTGTAATTTCTTTATATACTAGCTACAAATATTACTTGTGAAAGTATTACTATTTCACTGAACTAATAAAACTTTATGGACTTCAATGTCAGAATGCAACAAGCTCTTTACAGCATATAATAAAAATCTGACTCTCAATAACCAACCAAGTCTCAGCAAATAAGATTATTTACCATACAAGCTCTACAATGTAAATCAAGATCAAGTAAAAAGCTCAGACGTACCAATGTCACGCTTGAAAGTAAAGTCTAGATCAACCTATTTAGTCTATTTGCTTTAGGATTTAAAGTAAACAGAGAGAAAAACACGTGACCTGCAACAGCTCAGTTCATTGTTTGTAGCTGTTTAGCTTCATATTAAGCTAATGAGCTCTCAACTTTCTCAAGTATTTGGGCTGGGAGAGAGGCTAATTCAGATTAAACTGGTATGTCACAATTTCAAGTAGATCCAGTTTAAGTGGGTTCAAGTAAACAAGCACTAAACCCACACTGTGCTGAAGTTACTGTAGTAATAGACATGTCTAGGCCTTGAGCTAAGTAATCTACACCGTAGCCTACACGTAGTACGGCTACTAGTGGAATGTTTATTGCATGGGAACCCCTGCAAAGACTACTCGATTACTGACTAATAACATGTCATTAAACAATGAAATGTTGAAGTCTATAAACAATCCCAAGAATGAAAATTGGCCAACAATCAGACAAATAAATAGGTTCATTTCAAATTACGATAAAAAGCTGTGCTCAGAGATCCCCTGACCTAAATCCTCTCAACAGGTTTTCGGTTACAACTCAAAATCATCATCATCATCATCATCATCATCATCATCATCATCATCATCATCATAATCATCATCATCATCATAATCGTCATCATCTTCCCTTGAATCCCAGTTTAACTAGGGTCTGGATACGAATAGACTGTCTCAAATCCTCTCTGTCCTACACTACACCACCAGCTAATCCCCTATTTGAGACTTTTCCATTCGTTTAAATATTTTGTAGTAATTTCTGGAGCCTAGGCGCTCACCGACCAAATGCCCTTTCTGACGTTGGTAAGGATCTTAGTGCTTTAGTCGCCTTCCACGACACGTGCAGTCACCGGTTGGTCAATTCTTCAAACACCCCCACACAACACGGGAAACCAGTTCTCTGATACAATTACTTGGAGATTTATCAATAAAATTATAAAATAAATTTATTTCTTCTTATGTTTAGAAGCGAAATTATCATTTCATTTCTTCTTCTTTAAGATGATTTTATGCTCACTACGAAGTTTATTTTGACTCCGATTCCATATATCTACCATAGACGTATATAAATACAGAATAATTCACTACTGTATATAGAATAATTAGAATAATTCAGTACTGCACACTCCCAATTACACCAATCACAATATGCCCATACTATTCCATTCGTTAAATTTGTTCTCAATAATATTAAATAAATGGAAAAAAAACAATCAATGTCTACAAGCAGTGAACATTAATAATACAATATTAATAAGAATCCAACAATCATTATATCACAAAACTCTTACCTTGCTCTTTGTAACGATGTGTGTTGCCAGTTTGACTACAGCAAAATTTCCTTTTCCTATGGTTTGCTCCATCTGATAGTATCCGACCCTAATTGGCCCAACTGGTCTGTTTGGTGATTGGCCCAAGCCTGTCAAGGCTTTATCTCTGCCCGAATTTTTGGACGCCATTTAACCCTTAATCCTATACTGAACTAATGTGAATATATCCAATGTTCTTAACTTATTTAGCAGTTAAATGAGTCAATAATTCATAAATATTACCTGTCCCCTCTCATAGACATACTAACAAACTAAAATATACAAAAACAGAATAAGTAATTATATTAGCACAATAGCTACCTTATCATCGTTTAAATGGCAATATTACTATATCAGTAACTCTTTAAATCTTAATTTTTGGAATGTAATAGATTGAAAACTATGAAAGTAACATATATGCTAACATACATGTTAATTTACATATATGCCAAATATCATTTTCGAAAGTATTCATATAGTAGCCAATATCTACATAAAATAAAAATATCAACAGTAATAAAAACATTATATATATACTTATGCCAGTAAGATAACAGGAATCTCATCTCTTAAATCTAAGACACATTGCAAGTGACAAAGTGGTAAAGCATTAGCAGCAGCTGTGACAACAGTGGTAAAGCATTGATCTCTAGCAACAGCTGTGACAACAGTGGTAAACATTGATATTTAGCAGCAGCTGTGACAACAGTGGTAAAACATTAGCAACAGCTGTGACAACAGTGGTAAAGAATTGATCTCTAGCAACAGCTGTGACAACAGCAGTAAGGATTGACCTCAAGATTTATTCTGATATCACCAAGTCAATAATCCTAGAGCGACAGTCATACAATATATTTATGTATTTCACATGAAAATGCATACAACGTACATGTTGTTGATTTCATTTCTAAATACTGCATTATAAATACCTATACATATAGTTTAGTTTTGTTTATATCGATATGAATTAGCATTTAAACTACTACATATAGAATCAATAATACTCTATATAGATATTCAAAACATTACATATCTACCCATGTAAGCAATACCATGTACTAGCCTAATACCACAAAGTACTGGTCTCGCATCTTAACATTAAAAACTTGAGATTTATTTGTGCTGATAGATAACTAATCTGTTCATGTAAAGCATTCACTAAATCTCTCTCCAGCAAAATAAGGTTATTCAGTAATAACCTATCTCTCCTCGGAAAATATTCTTCAAACATTTAATACAAGTGCTCAAGTCATAGTTTAAGTTAAACTTTAAACACACACTGACTAACACATTATATTGAAATGATAATCTGTGATAATATCAATCACTGCTAATATCACATATTTAGCCTCAAGACAGTCTAAGCAATTATCGAAGTTATCAGTTCTGCAAAAGGTCGAGACTATTCAGCTATGCCAAAAATTAAATTCCAGGACCTCAGGAACAACCATTTACAATTTCACGCCATCACCTGACACACTTACACAACTATTTAGACATGCTAACATACAATATAGTTTAGACATTAGGCAACCATGATAGCAAAGCATATATAAAACTAGGGTATGCGCTTGTTGTTAGAAATCTAGCTTCTAGATTTTTGCGACCAGCGCACAAACCTTTTCTTTAATTCCCTTTATCTTTTAACTGATTTTCTGGATTTGGAATTTGCACCGTTTTTGGACCTTCTTACTCGCCAGCTTACTTTTGTCTCAATATGGCTCGATGCTGTCATTGATGATTGTACATAGTACTCTAATGGTTGTTGTTGTTTCATCTTCACTTCATTTTACTATTCACTTCACTTCATTATTCACTTCACTTCGATACGCTCCACTGGTATTAAGAGCATACTTCCGGTAGTCAACATCGTAATGCCATTTAATGAACTTCTACACTTGTTCTAAATCCCTTCTATTGTGCCTTTCTTACAATTAATGGACACCGAAACTTTTTAGTCTTATACTATAAACTGCCTATTCGTTCGTTCCTATTCTTGGTTTATAACATTAATATCTGATACAGTCGAACAATTATAATTATTCTTTAAGAGATCGACCTTATATTAGTCGCATATTCATCTAAATTTCAATTTGTTATTTTCCTTTAGCATTACTATGCTCCAATATTTATAAATTATTGAACATATTAATCCCCGTATTACATATTAAATATCTTCTCTCTAGAGAAGATATTTAATATGTAATAAGTGAGAAAATGTAGGATATACTACAGAGATATTAATAGTAAGGAAAGTTAGGAATAAAACATCACAATACGGACAATCCACCTCAGTGTGGTGAGGTTACTAGATAAATAAATAAATCAGCTGCTACTGCGCTACTGGATCTAAAACTAAACTGTCAACATCGACAGTATAGAACCAGTAGAGTAACTTGTATTCGCAAGGTCATTTAATTGAAACAACAACAATAACAACATCGGCAAAACAAAACAAATGCTATAATTAATATAACTAACAGGCTGTTAGTTATATTAACCAAAGTGCTGTTTGTAACAGCACTTTGGTTAATATACTTTAATAAGTAGTTAATAATACACTTTAACGAATGACATTATTTTTGGACTGGTTTTTTGGATTTTGGAACTTGCACCGCTTTTCGACCTTCTTTTTACTCGCCAGCTTGATTTTGTCTCAATAGTACTCGATGTTTTTATTTAATGACTCTAGCACTCTAATTGTTGTTATTATTATAAATGAAAGTGCACGCACCAGTACGCAATTAGCCATGCAACTATTTGCAATAAGAGCAGGGGCGGATTCAGGAATTTTTAAGGGGGGAATTTTTTGAGAGTGTACATGTAAACATTTTTGCTTAAGCCAAGCCGTCTTCGGGACATGTGATGCAAACAGAAAAAATGCTGTGGTAGGAGGGGGCTTGAAATTTTGCACTACTGCGCCCGGCTCATAAAATTAGTGTATCCCCGTATTTTACCCTCCCCCTCAAACCCGTACTAAATTCAGAGGAAAACCTAATATGCCTAAAATCCTATATTTGTTTTGGAAAAAAGCTGGTTAATTTCTTCACCTACGAAGAAACTCAGCAGATCTGGACGAATTGCAAAAGTTACCTAATTTTAGCGGTAGGATGAGGGCCTAAACCCCTCCCAGCCAAGGCTGTTTGCACCACTACTCCGAGAGAGCGTTCACATTTATTACTCACACCATGTTTTCCTCTTTTACAGTGGCTAATGTGAAAATTGTGAGCTAGTGAAATGGTCAACCTTTTTCGCGCCCCAATCCATTATACAGGGCTCCTAGTATACCAAATATGTGGGCCCCTAATGGGTCCCATATTTGAAAAATTCGAGCTATAGTGGAACTGAGTTACCTCTCATAATTTAAAAACTTCATGCTGCTGCCCAGCCCCGTAGCGTTACTTTTCAGGTGGGGGGCCCAAATATTCCTGGGGGGGGGCCAGATGCTATATGCTTTCCGAGTTTTCACGATCACTGTTTAGACAATTTTTTCGGGGGGGGGCTAATTTTCAGCGGTGAATTATTTGCTTTGAAGTAGGAAAGGGGGTGGGGGTGCGGGGGTGGAGACTATTGCACCCTCTCCCCGAACGAGCATTTTTAATTAGTGAGAAAATCGATGAATTTTTACTTTGCGTCGATTTATAGTCATACTTTAATAGAGTGAAAAGGTAAAAGAATGCAAAGTTGACGAAGGCCCGCCTTAGGTGATTTAAAACGACGGCTGTGTCCTCCAGGCTCCAGTGTTCAAGACCTGTGGAGTTAAAAACTTATTTAATTTTACCTCCACTAAGTTATTAACTATTTTGTAAAACATGGCCAGAAGAACCCAGAGACCCGGCCATTCAAGGGTATGTAATTAACAAATATAGAGTCGTTCAAAACTGTTAACTTAATATTCATATTTGTCTAATCATTACGCGTCTATAAATGACAGAAATAGTAACCAAACTTTTAACCAATATAAATATCAAAGTTTTTTAATTTACAGTCATTGACATTGGAGATAGATTAAAGCCATACTTAGTGATTTCATGATCTGACGACATCGTGTCATTCATGCGGGCAAATTACTTTATATAGGGCTCTTAATCATTAACGTTGCATAATTGCATACAGAGAAAATAGGAATATCAGGCTAAATATAAGCTATATTGATATCACCGATAGTGATAACACCAGCCTTAGATAACACATCAGTGATATAAAACATAAATAATACAACCGCTAGTAGAGTCTCAACCGACGATTTTTTCTGTTGTTGAATTTCTTCAGAAAGTCGTCCACAGTTAACATATTTGTAATATCATGTCCATAGGATATTAAAACTAAGTTAGCCTTGCGTTGGTGTAGCATTGATCGTCTGTATGGCGTAAGTACCCGTGTGAGTGCACTGAAGCTGTCTCACAAGTAGTGGTCGAAGCACCAACAGTTAATCCGGAAGCCAGAAGACGATAAACAGAAGGATATGTGTCTTTGTATGTAAATGCGAAGGTAGTCAACGAATGCAACTGCTTTGAAAAGTTCAATTCAGCCTGTTTCTTCACGAAGAAGTTTCTGGCACATTCAATTTCAGTGCTAACTCTTGTTGACTCCATATCAACTGCGCAAAGTTTTGCCAGCGTTTTTAACTTTTCTAAGGAAACGAATGTGTCATCAAATGATGCCAGAACTTTCAGTGATTCAAGGAGGGTAATGTTATTTGCACTGAATCGAGTTTCGATTTCTGAAACTGCGCGATCGATGACTCCATTGTACAGACTGCAGAGAATTTCTTTCTGTGAAATCATTGATCCAGTGAGTCCAGTTCGTGTTGGGAGGTGCTCTGTGACAACAAATTGGTTCAGTGCTTCTGGCGTTTTGACTAAGCGTCGTGATCGACCCATTTCCAACTGACTGTCGATTACTGTGTTTGTCCCAAACAATGAAATATAGAGTTCATCAAATTGTTTCCTCGAACGTAACTTCTTTACTAAATTAAGCACTGTACAGACGACCTCACTCGCTGTCAGTAGATCCATCGCCTTCGACTGTAGACTTGCCTTGGCTGGTTCCAGAATAGTTAGTAGCGAACGAATAAACTTCGCAATGAATAGGAACTACCTATTATTAATCATCGCTAACAACCCAGTAGCTTGAACGACATTCTCAGCCGAAAGATTAGATTCTGCACAGTGCTGTAGTAGAGCAATAATTTTGTCGTAGTTGTTGAGAATTGCTTCTATTGTTTCCAGATGACCAGTTCATCGCTGCTCCAAAAGTCGCTTCAGCTTCGTACCATCGTAAATAGCTATCACAGCTTGCTTCCGTGTAAAATTATACAAGCTGCTACATATGTTAAAGAACTGCTGCACTTTAACATCTTCTGATATGGCGTGCACGACTACAAGATGTAACTGATGGTTATAGCAGTGCATGTAAGGAATGTCCCTCTGCAGCTTTTCCTAAATTTTTGCCTCGATTCCACCATGTGCGCCTGACATCACCGCAGCACCATCATAGCACTGGCTAATGATACACTGCGGATTGAGTCCTAGGTCACTCAATTCTTTCAGCACAACATTTGCCAATGACTCTGCATCGCCATTAACTGTGGTAGGCATCGATACAAGGTGTTCCCTCGGCTCGCCATCTAAAACATATCTTACAACTATCGAGACATTTTCCTTTCCAGTCTGATCGACATGAATAATGATCTAGTTTAGGCTCTTCTAAGTAAACGAATACAATGCACTATGCGGCTATGCAGATCAAGCAGTTTTAGCAGAGGGGGCCATGATTTTGCGAGCAAATTAGCAGGGGGGCCCACGACTTTAGCAGGGGGGCCGGGCCCCGTGGCGCCCCCCTCACGCTACAGGCCTGCTGCTGCCTAACGCGCTTACAAGCTGAGCCGTTGAGACATTCAAGAAAAATTGATGAGGATAACTACAGCTTTTATTTAGGTATATAGATATATTGAGGAAGGCAACGGGAAACCACCCTAGAAGCCATACTTTTCCCAAGCTATAGGCTACAAATGGTATATAGAGTATATAAGGCTTAGACTTTGTGAAGGGATTAACTTTTTGATCTAAGGAGTGCTCTTGTGGAGCGAGAAAGCAGATTTCGATTATGAATATATACCTTGAACCTGCCACTTGGCAGTGCACTGAAGAGAGAGAGAGAGAGAGAGAGAGAGAGAGAGATAGAAAGAGAGAGAGGAGATAGACATATTGAAGAGTCGCGTCCTAATAAATATTAGTTCTAAGTTGTTTTTACGTGTTTGGCTATAGATCGATAAATAAATAACGTAAGGGCTCACAATGGCCTCTCGGAGGGCGTATCATTTAAAATAACTATCTTATTAGAGACATGCCTCCTGGGAGCGCCTGTTCACCTACTATAACGACTTGTCCTACGTCTCATCGGGTTTTCAAGAGCACTATGTAGTTCACGATTCCACTGCGATTAGAGCTGTGACATATTTTTGAGTTAAAAAATAGTACCGAAATGTTTTTGTAACACAAAATTATGCATAACATGAAGTTGGTAATATGACATCACAGAGCGGTCCCCAGAAAATAAAACTTAAATATTACATGGAATAACGATGAGGCTATTTAGAGTTCTTCTGCAGCAATAATACAATCACAAGACCACAACAGCAACAGCTACTTTAATTTTTATTGAGTTTTCATTCACAAGATAGCGCCGTAAATTGTAATTTCTTTTAGCTTTTGATTCGCAAGATAGCATTACAAATGCACAATATTAGACTTAGATATATCTACAAAGCTGAAAGAATTTATAAAATAAAACCAAAGACGTATAGATCCTTTGATCGTATCTATTTTATATTATTTATTAATATTTCATTTTTCTGATCGCAAAAATTCTATAATAAATAGGCCTATCGCATATCATAATAAACTTGATATTAGAAACATATTGTTCTTTATTCTATTATATAGCCTATATGCATGTATTAACTGTATTGTATCTGGGCCACTACAAAATAGACTACCCGTATAGAATACAAGTCGTAGGAGGCGACTAAGCAAGAAACTAGGAAATCCCGGTATGGTATGTCATAATAAGCAGTGGAATGATATGCCATAGGTTAGTATAGTATGCAGCGGAAATCTATGCTATAGCCTAGCATAGTATGCAGCAAAATCTGAATGGAATGCTATAGCATAGCATATTATAGGCAGCGGAATGGTATGTCGTAGTGGTACTGTATGTATAATATGCTATGTTATGGCATACTATTCCGCTGCATACCGTGCTACACCATGGCATACTTTTCCGCTGCAAACTATGCTATCACACGGTATGCCATTCCGCTGTTTAATATGCTAAAATATGGAATATTCCCAGGAGTGACCATATTATAGCGTAGTAAGCAGCGGAATGGTATGCCACAGTTTGAAGAGGAATGGTATATCATAGTTTAACACAGTAGGAAGTGGTGCGGAATATCATAGAGTAGCATAGTATGCAGTTGTACGGAATGCCATAGTGTAGCATAGTAATACAGAGGTGCGGAATGCCATAGTGTAGCATAGTATACAGTGGTACGGAAGCCATAGTGTTGCATAATATGCAGCGGTACTGAATTTCATAGTGTAGCATAGTATGCAGCGGTACGGAATAACATAATGTAGTATTGTATGCAGCGGTACGGAATGCCACAGTGTAGCATAGTATGCAGTGGTACGAACTGCCATTGTGTAGCATAGTATTCAGTGGTACCGAATGCCATTGTGTAGCATAGTATGCAGTGATGCGGAATACCATTGTGTAGCATAGTATGCAGTGATGCGGAATACCACAGTGTAGTATAGTATGCAGAGGTACGTAATGGTAGCATAGTATGCAGAATAATGGTACGGTATGCCATACTGTGGCACAATAGCAGAGGAATGGTTTGTCACAGCGTATCATATTATAAAATGGAATGTTTGCTACGGTATGGCATAGTATGCAGCGGAAAGGTATACTATAGCCTAGCATAATATGCTGCATAATCTGAATGGAATTCCATAGCATAGCGTAGTTTGAGCTTAATGGTATGTTATAATGATTTATAGTGTTATGTATACATGCTACGCTATGGCATATCATTCCGCTGCATACTGTGCAATCCAGTGGCGTACCTTTCCGCTGCTAACTATTCTATACTTTGGCATATCTTTCCGCTGCATACAATGGCAAGCTATGGAATACTATTACACTACATACCATTATATAGTATGTAAAAACATTACGCTGCATACAATGCTATATGCTATGACATTCCAATACGCTGCATACTATTCTATACTATGGAATACCAGACTTGAGGTAGATCAGTCTATCCATTGCGTCGATTAGTCATGTTCACTAGTAACAGTTACTGTGTTTAATAGTTTTTACGAACAAATTAGAGTTAAAGAGAGAGAGAGAGAGAGAGAGAGAGAGAGAGAGAGAAAGAGAGAAAGAGAGAGAGAAAGAGAGAGAGAGAGAGAAAGAGAGAGAGAGAGATATACAAAGACTTCAAAAATTGTGTATGTTCTTTCATACTTTGACATCTTCCCTTATAACCTATTAATCGAATAGTATATTTGTTATTCGCAAAAATAGTATGAGATTCAGTCAAACTATCGAAGTTGTATACATGTATAATCTACTTAGCAGACTTCAATGTACTTTACTCCCAGGCCATGCAAGAAATAGATAGCCAATGAAAATGGTAAAAACCTTTCGAAGATAAGCATTAGCCATGTAGACACTGAGAGTTATATATTTTATGCAAAAATAAGTTTAAAAATTCCAAAGAAATGATTTTGCTGCAGAGGCTCGATGAAGCGCCACTTAATTACACGTTCAATCCATCTGACGGTGGTTGATCAGGATTATTTTAGTTGGCGAGAGGCGAAGGAAACGAAGTACTGAGTCAATGGAAGGGACAGGTGGCCAAGTGTTAGCAAAAGGTTTTTTATAGCTAATATTTGATGGAGGTGAGAAAAGGCATTTGCCGTTTCTCTTGAGTCGGTCAATTCTGTGCATGAAAGAAGAGGTATTCAGAGAGTATGCTCATGCAGTCGTAGTATTCGTTCGTATTTGTAGCCAATTTATACATTTAAGAATTTCCGTTTTGTGTACGGGGCATTGAATAATAGATCAACCATTAACTGCATGTGTCGTAAGTGGCGATTAAGAAAGAACTGCGGAAAGCAACGAGAAACCACTCCAAAAGTCTTATTTTTCCCAAGCTATGGGCTACATAAGGTATTGGCAATTCATAGATATTTGTGAAATGAGTAACGTGATGATCTATGGAGTGCTCTATAGATGAGTTTAAAACAGACTCTGAGTATGAATATGTGCACTGGACCTGCTACTTGGTTGAACACTAGAGAGAGTGTATTTACACACATATACACACAATCACACACATACTCACGCATATATACATGTACAATTTGTACACACACATAATTATACACACAAATATAGGTCTATATATATATATATATATATATATATATATATATATATATATTATATATATAAAAATATATATATGTATATATATATATATATATATATATATGTATATATATATGTATATATATATGTATATATATATATATGTATATTATATATATATATATATATATATATATATATATATATATATATGTATGTATATATATATATATATGTCTTTATTTAAATTGTGAATTTTTACAAAATTAGTTTTTGTTGTACTCTGTATACCAATGAATACTGCGCTAAGATAGAGGGCAGGGTTCAAGGCGCAAATTGCCATGTAATATCCGTCAGATATTCGAGCATAGAATGGCTACAGCCAATGGAATGAAGTGATATAAGTTAGAGAGCTTTACCGCTTCACACTTTACATGAAGAAAACCTATATTTCTAACGATAGTTATTGTGACATGTTTCACTTTAGCTTTATGATCGTATTATGGCAATACTTTATATGGTTCTGTCTTATACTGTATGCAACGCATTACTAGCAGTCAAATCAAAATTTTTATTTCAAGTAAGCATTAATCTCTACAAATATCACAGTGAAATGAATATATTGATTGATATCTAGCACTTTAAGCTCGTTACGCAGTTTAGTCAATTTCCATTGTTGTCAGTTCAGTGCACACCGGATATCGTTGTGATCAATTCGGCCTGGAATCGAATCCATTGATCTTTTATTCATTAAATTCTAAATACCTGTAATCCCAGAATCATTTCAAGTTTCATGTGTTTACCGTCTTCTCCACCCACTGACCTATTTAAATAAATTTATGTATATTTCGAACTTTACATGTTTATGTGCTGTGTCCGGTGAACGTAAGAAACGACCAGCCGTAAACTGCATGTGTCGTAAGGGCAACTGAACAAGGAATGAGGAAAGGATCAGGAAAACACCTCAGAAGCCATCTTAATCCCAAACTATATAGCTATATTACGTTTTGTGAAAGCATTATCTTTGTGAAGGAATAAACTCTTTAATTGATGGAGTGCTCTTTATGAAAAGCAAAGACAGAAGGTGAGTAGAAATATGTAATTTTTATATGACCTGCCACAGAAAGAACACTAAAGACCTGTATTTGTCAAAATTAGCCGTAAAAATTACCTATCACAAGAAAACTTTCATAGGCGGTTCGGCTGAGATTTAAACAGATGACCCACTGCTTGTCAGGCAAGCATGATTCTACTCGACCATCCAACCGGTACATAAATGGATACCAATTGTACTAAAATGTACTAAATGTACTGTACTTTGTACTAAAAATAATAGTTTGGGGTAGACTGCAATTCTGACGTCGTCGTAAGCTAGAATAAAATTAATTTAAAATGGAAGGGTTTTCATTCCAGCATGGTTCTGTGACGAAGTAGAGAGATTGAGAGTGACGGTAGATGCGGAGTGATTGCAGGAGTATTGTTGGCTCAACCCTTCACCATCGAGCGCTACTAGTTCTTGACTTGGACATCTAAGTCAATATCATTTGGCGATCAGTTCAATTCCTTTCTCTAAATGGTCCGGAAGGAAGTAAAAATGTTACTGTTGAAATTGCTAGACTAATTGGAAAGCTGAGAACGATGACTAGAAGGAAGGTTGTACGCTAAAAAGGTTCAGAATGTTAAAAGCTGCGTTCAGTCTGTCGTACTTCTAAGAAAATGTTAAAGCATAAGAAGTGCACAAGTGGAATGTGAATTATTTTGTTGATGCATACTAAGTTCTATATTAATAATTATATATTTATAGATACAATTTGTTTGCTGAATAGCCTATATCAAGACCAACTCATTCATGCAGTATGAACATTCATGCGATATGAATATTCATGAAGTATGAATATTCATGAAATTTCTTACATTTAGTATCAAAATGTTAGGCGCCAAGCTCTTCTTGAACAATACAATAGTCATGCACATGCAGTAGACTGGTGAAATTTAGTTAGGAATAATATATTGGCCTAATAATTTATAATCACCAATTTTAAAGAACAAATAAAGATCTTAAGTAAAAGTAGGAAATTTTGCTCAAAGACTGATTTAAAATGTGCAATATCTTTACGTCAATGTAAACTTTGCCTATAAAAATTGTACTCAGACTTAACAGAAAATTGCAGTGGTGATCGTATATTGGCATTAAAGTCACGACATTAAAGAATATTTTGTAGATGCATCAAATATTATCATTTTATCTTGTTTGCAGATAGCTTTCGAAAATCTGCATTTGATGCATTTACGGCCTATAGTGACGCGGGGAATCTATTTAAAGATTTAAACTGAAATATTAAACTATGCAAAGAGCCCTCTTCAGGTTTAAAGTGCGCCTACTTGCTGCGAACTCGGTCAAAAGTTAAATTAATCCTCTCATGCTTTGCCCAAATACATATGGATTGAATTCCTAATATATGTCAAATGTTCACCCGTGTAGTGTTCAGGCCATTAAAGAATAGAGCAACCGCAAAATTTCACGTGTTGTTAGAGGCACTAAGAATTAAATGAGGAAGGAATTAAAATAAAAGGAATTAAATCAGAAGTCTTATTATTCCAAGCTACAGGCTACATTAATGTGTGGGTAATGTATAGCCTTTCACGAAAGGAATTACTCGTAATTCGATAGAGTGCTCTTTATGGGATGTGTGTGAAAGCAGATTTAAGGAGGAATATGTATTTTGGACCTGCCATATGGCAGAACATTTGAGATGCTTATATAGAGATAGCTAACTGTCAGGTGGTGTTCTACCTCAACAAGGCTAACCTCACCTGAAACAGACGCTTAATCCTTTAGTGTCCTACTTCAATGGATTTTGCATCTGACCTCGTAATTAAACTACACTAATCTAAAGACCCCGATCTTCTACGGAGTAACTGACAGACTACAATATTTAATATTTAATTATTTTAATGTAAACTAAAACGCGAATTTAATACAGATCAAGAAAATAAAGCAATATCCAAATAGACAACATCAACAAAAAGTTAAGTAGGCCTAAGTTTTAATTGACAGTCCTTATGATGAATCTGAATTATTCAGATACACGTTTAACTCAAACACTAAAACGACTTTATATGGTATAAGATCAACGTAGCTACAATACCTAGCTCTATCTAATTAACGCGTCCAAACCTAAATTCCACTATGGAAATGCTAACTGATAATTCCTTAATAACTGCGCTTACTTTAATCGTACTTCGGGGCCTCTTTCCTTTTATCAACTATTGATCAACTCTTGGATATCACCTAAGGATTATCCAACACTGTTCTGTAACAGTCTAATTCTTTCGATCCTTCTAATCCTCAATCCAAACTCACACGTGGAATAGCATCTACCACTCCCTCTCGTGACCTTCACCTTCCTCTTCTCTAAACAAAAACCCTCTCTAGCTCCGCCCACTCTCGTGACGTCATAAGCTTAACTACCTTCTAAACTCCTTAATAATAAAAATACTAAAATCAATCAAAATAATATTAGATAACTTTCGATATATATAAATAATATAAGTAATCTTACTATACAAAATATCAGGGCATAATTCCCTGACACTAACTCTGAGAAATTTAGATGTATAAATATGCAAATTTGCAGTAAATAAATATGTCAATGCTTAGAATTTAATATAAGCAATAAACCTTTTGAGACTTGCTCAGTATAAGTGGGGGTTGATATTTTATCAGTTGGATCCTGTGCCCATGTCTCTAGCTGAAGATCGGCACAAGCTATTGACACAAACGACAATATCATATCTAGCATCGATCATAAGGAAGGAAGAAAATTGTTCAGAATTTTAAGCTAAATACAATTATAAAAAGTGATTGAAAGTAAGTAACTGATTGATCTACCCGTGTTTTATCCGAGATGCTGAAGAATAGACCAACCGTGGACTGCATGTGTAGTAAAAGCGACAAAGTACTAAAATTCTAACCAACGTTAGATAAGGCATTCCATTCGGTTGATGAACACCTAGGCTCCAGAAGTTATTACAAAATTGTCTAATCACGACCCAAGACAAACTGGGATCCAAGGGAAGATGATGATGACGATAATTTCATGGAGAAGATCATGATGATCGTAATTAAAATTTATCGGTGTCACGATTATTAATTAATTAGCTATATTGTTTGTTTAATTTCAACTTTAAACATTTCGAGCACTATATGATAACGGCGAGCAACCTGTGCGTAGAGCTGCAAATCATTCCGCTGTTCTACATTGAACTGTTCACATATTCGCCTTAGGCTACAACCCGTTCTTTGTTGTTGGTGGGAAACTGATAGAAACAGAATTGATGGAAGAATGACACAGTGAATATTAGACTATTCTATATGTAGAAACGAAGAAGAGTCCTAACCCTGAATCCAAGCAGTTAGCTAGTGTAACTGATAAAAGAACAGCCTAGAACTATGGATTGAGCCATACCGGATCTGTTAAAGCTATAGGTATAGCCGATTTAACGTCAGTTTCATCTCTCGAAAGCGCTATCAGTGACGGGAGTCCAGAATTTGAACCCACACATACTGATCCGCGGTCGGATATCTTACCGACATACCCTATTATAGGTCTTAATAGCGCATTAATTCTTCTCTCTTTCAATTACCTTTTTATCCTTAGACAAACAATTTCCAGAACTCTGAACCTACCATTTCGCATTGAGATTTGGTGACGTATAAGAAACCAGACCAGTAAGATTTCCATTTAATTTTAGTTCTTCCAGCAGATAAAGAAGTTCACCTCTTTGACCTCCAATACGCTCGTGTGATCAATGGCGTGACCACGTGTGGGTGTCGTCAAATCGTTTGCGTCACTGAGTGCTAAAGCATCTCCAGGTCTCTCATCAGGAGAGGATATGGGGGTTCTATGGTTTCATCGTCCAGCTGAGTCCTTTTCAATCATTTTTAGTCTATTCAAACTTTTTAAAACAAAAAAAAAAAAAAATGTCAAACTTTTGAGTCATTTTCAATGACGTAGTTTTCAAATACATGATTTCCATTCCACAACTGAGTTATGAACATACTAGATTTCTCCGAAGATGAGTAATTTTGTCAACGGTAAGCAACGGAAAACTATTTTCAAGACTTACATTTCGAAATTAAAAGAACCATATATAATTATATAACATACAAATCGTTATACACTGACTGGCATTTAATAATGGAATCGCTTGAAAAAGAACATATCGTATTGCTGCGGCTAACGTCGTTTTTGTCTAATCGAATGGAGGTCAATATCATTGAAGAGGTAGCTCTGGATTTGAACTCTACATATAATAATCGGTAGCTGGACACTTAACTAAACGATCAATTCACGAGCGCAGTTAAAGACTTGATTAAAAAGTGGGCCGGACTGCACTGAGTTGATCAGAGCATCAGTGAAGTTTAATCTAATTTAATAAATTTAAATTTAATTAATTATAAGATATTGAAGATAAATTAGCAGTGCTTGCCGTGTGTCACGTGCGTAACCACGCGAAAAACACACACATTATAATAACGTTAAGATAGTTTTATTTCAATGTAAAATTTATAAATTACAAAACTTATTAACGTTTATTATTCCTTATAAGAATCAACGGATTCCTGTGAGGAAGGCAACGGGAAACCACCTCAGAAGCCATAATTTTCCAAAGCTATAGGCTACATAAGGTATGGATTGGGCTTTGACTTTGTGAAGGGATTAACTTGTTGATCTAAGGAGTGCTCTTATGGAGCGAGAAAACAGACTTTGAGTATGAAAATGTACCTTGAACCTGCCACTTGGCAGTGCACTGAAGAAGAAGACTTGCGTGTGTCACGAGCGTAGCCAGGCGAAAAACACACAATATAATAACCTTAAGATAGTTTTATTTCAATATAAAATTTAGAAATTACAAAACTTACTAAACTTTAATATTCCTCAAAGGAATCAATTGTCCACTACTTATCTCTTCTCTGAGTTACGGGAATTACTGACCCACGTCTCTAAATGACCTAGACACGCCACTTAGGATAGCTGTCACGGAATGCATTCGTGGCAAGAGACTATCCGTGTATGAGCTAATATATAAATGCGCGCGTCGTCCAGCGTCAGGCAACCCGTCTGAGAAGTGCAAGAGAACTAAGTAGATTAGTTGCTGATTCTTCAACAATTCTACAACTACCGTATAATACAGGTTAGCTGACTCCTCTTATACTTTGAGATCTTTATATACTATATATACAGATATGTTATATATATATATATACATGTACAAATATTTATATATGTATATATTATATAATATATTTGTATACAGATTTTTATTATAGATTCTTATTTTATTATTATTCTTATTTTATCTTATTCTTATTTTATTATTATTCTTAGAAATTTTTAGAAAGATATTTTTATATATCTTTATTTCGCCACTGGGGCAAACAACATTTATGAGTAGCATTTACATTTTAATGATTAAGAATTATATCTCTTTTGCGTAATGAGTCCGATAATGTTCCGTTTCCAAATAAAAATTGCACGTATGTTAGAGAAGCCGATTAAAGAAATAAGTAAAGCATCGAAAAGTACCTCGAATGCATATATTTAACTATCACTTAAGTCTTAAAATATTTGCACATTGTAAAAAGACCGATTTATTTTTAAAAATGTTCATATTATTACTGAGCATGAGCATAATTAATACTGAGAAGTTAAATTGTAATATACATTAAAATATTAAAATGCATGCATGTATGCCTTGAACCTGCTTTGGTTCTGAGCAGTAGTGTGTCAAAGTACTACATAGTATTGTACTATGCTGTACTGTTCTGTACTGTTACACACTGTTAGTACTGTACTGTTTGTTCATCCAAAATATAGAGTTAATTAGACTACATTTAAGCCTATATCTAGCATAGTTCTTTACGATGTTGTGTCTAAGACACTGAAGAATAGATCGACTGTTAATTGCACGTGTCGCAAGAGGCAACGAAGCAAAAACTTCGAAAGGTCAAGGGAAACCATCGCAGAAACCATATTTTTTCCAAGCTATAGGCTATTTAAGTTATTTGTAAGGCGTAGTCTTTTGGGAACTTGCTAATCTGTGAAGCGTGAAAGCAGAATGTAAGCATAAATATGAACCTTGGACCTGCCACTTAGAAGAAGACAAAGCTACGAGCCTTCTCTATAATAAAATAAATAAATAAAGTAAATCTACTAATTATAGCTTGAAAATAAGTAATATTTATGCAAAATTACGCGTATTGGTTGCAAAAGTTGCCAAAAGTTTGTTGTGTATCAGGTGTATTACAGATGTTGTATGTATAGATGTGGCAGGTGTATGTATGTATGTAGGATTACTACATCTTAAAATGATGTAACTCATCATTTCTAGATGTAATAATCAAGTTACACAGCTTTCGCTTGATCCAAGATTTGTTTTGATATTTGTTTTCTACTGGATACGAAAGACTCTGTTTGACAATGAAAGTGCTCATTAGACTGAATATTATAAATACACGTACTACATCATTTCTCAAGAAATCAATCAATATGAGTTTATAGTCCGGTTCCTCGCTACAAGGCAATGTTAGGCACGCACAGAAAAATAGAGAACTACCATGAAGCCATATTTCACAACTAGGAATCTCATATGCGACACGTGTGGAATGGCTTACAAGATACGCTTGCAATGTAAGTGTATTATCTTAGACATCGCAGCTTAATAACTGTAACAGCACAGCAACAGCAATTTTATTGGTACTGCCATCAATTACAACATCAAGCACTATTGAGCAAATTTCAAGCCGACGAGCAAAATTGGATACAAAATGGTGTAATATTCAAAATTCAGATAACCAGTTTAAAGATATGCAGAATAAAATCGAAACCTAAACATAGATTCTAACTTAACTCTAACTAATCTTCTACATCATCATCATCATCATCATCATCATCATCATCATCATCATCTTCCCTTGAATACCAGTTTAGCTAGAGTTGGATTTGAGAAAGCTTTGTAGCAATTTCTGTAGCACAGGCGCTCACCAATCGCATTCTCTTTCTGACGTTGGCTAGGAATTTCATTTTATTAATTAATTTTATTTTCTAGGAATTTTATTTTATTAATTAATTTTATTTTCTAGGAATTTTATTGCTTTGTCGTCCTTTACAACAGGTACAGTCTACAGTTGGTCTATTCTACAGCAGCCCGGATACGACACGTGTAGACCCCAATCTTTAACTTAATCCAAAATGTTAACCTAACCCAAAATCTAACCTAACTATATTTACCAATTTTAAATTCTATATGAATTCAACATAACTCAAAGCTAACCGTGAACTTACGACAATAATCTCTAACTTCCTTCATAACTGCTTTATCTAGTACAGTCACAACTGTTATATTTAAATTCTCTTTCACAATATTAGGTTAGATCAGAAGAATAATATCTCAAATTTTCAGACAATTTGATGCTTGGTGTAGATCAATGTAGGGATAAATTTATTCGGGCAGAATTATAAATATTATCAAATATTTGAATCCAATGTCAGCGAATTAATTATTTCTATATATCGATGTATTTAAATATATCAGTAATATTATATTACTTTTAATACGATGCAGCAATAAACTCTTAGGGCTGACAGATCAAGAAAGTATCGCAGCAACAGCAACAACAACAACAGGACAAGTGTGCTAACAAAGGGGTTGAGCGTTAAAGTCAGACTAAGCTCCTCAGACTGCGGCAGCTCGTTCCACGTTACTGGGTAAGAAGCATAGATTATCTTATTAAACAAGGAATGGAGCACAAGAATCGATTCTCGTGTGGACCAACAGTTAACTATGTGTGTAAAAATCGACTAAGCAAGAACTACGGAAAGCATAAGGAAACCACCTCAGAAAATACATATTTCATAAGCTGCAGACTATATAATTTTTAAAAAAGGCAGAACCTTTCGTGAAGGAATTAACTTGTTGATTTATAGAGTTTGTCTATGAAGCGTGAAAGCAGATTCTGGGCATAAATATGTACTGTAAACCTGCCAGTTGAGAGAACACTAGAGAAAGAGAGAGAGAGAGAGAGAGAGAGAGAGAGAGAGAGTGAGAGAGAGAAGAGAAAAAGAAAGAAAAAGAAAAAGGTAAAGTCTTATAAATTCTTGTAGAAATACCGAATTGGTGTTTAATTGATAATGGGAAGTATATGCTGTACTGCAAAGTCCGTAACAGCGTGTTCAGTTTAATTAACCTAGACTTTTATGAACTGTATCACTGAATTGCTATATAACATATTAAACTCAAATCTTAGTTAATTCATGGCTTTTTATATTTCGTAATATATCGTAGACACAACGTTTAAGTAAACTATTAACTTAAGAATAAACTAATTGAACATATCGAGTGGTTAAAACAGATTTAATTATCACTGCTGAAATTCAGAACGATTTGGATATTCTATATCTCTCCATTTCTTTCTTTTTTTCTCTCTCTCTCCTTCTCTCTCTTTCTCTCTCTCTCTCTGTCTCGCTCGCTCGCTAGTTTTCTGCAAAGTGACAGGTTCAAGATACAAATCCATATTCATTAGATACACTACGCTGCAGCTTCCCCTTGCATACTGAATTACACACAATTTATGCAATGCAGAAACAATACTCCAGTGATTTGAGGACTTATGGACGTATTTAGGCCTACTGGCTGGAGCCAGTGGCGAAGTCGGTAAGATACTCGACCGCGAATCAGTATGTGCGGGGTTCAAATCGTGTGCTCGCCCGCCACCGACATCGCTTTCCAGTGAGGAAACTGACTTTAACCTTAGCTTTACCAGCTTTTTACTAGCGAAATAATCCGCGGCTTAAATATCAACAGTGGTCTAAACAACGGATTAGTCGCAATTTTGTGTTCTGTAAGCATTAAATCACGGTTTAAAGTAAGGTGTAGCTGCGCCTACATTTTCGGAGGTTTAATCAAACGCACATATTGCATAATAAATAAAACTATTCTTGATTATAGGCTACAGTCGAGGATAAGTAAAAAACTATTTTATCGAATTTTATTGGAATTAATTTTAAATACCTCCAGTAAATTGAATGAAAATGCCTTTCCAAGACTTGGAAGCAGATGTTCAGAGAATTCATTAATTTCCAAGCATTCTTCATGCTTACATTCAGCCTTAGGTCAGCTCGCTTTTTATCCGATTCTCAATTACCATGCTGTTACTTCCTTTACACATCCTTAAATGTAATATATGGAATAAATATATAACATAATGCACATAATTAACATTTTGATATTTCATGTACTTACACTACTAAAGAAGCATTAATATGCAAAATTATCGCTCTAGTGTTCTGAATGCCAAATTGCAATTCCAATGCACAAATTCTTATGTTCAATCTGCTCTGTAACACTCCTTATAAATATTACTCAATCGATCACCGAGTTAATTCTTTCACGGTAAGATATACCTTGTGCTTATTCTAAAGGTAGCCAATAGCTTGGGAACAATAGCCAGTTTCTGTAATAGTTTTCCGTTGCCTTCCTCAGTTCTTGTTTAGTCGCCTCTTCAAAACAAAACACTTGAAGTTTACGGTAGGTCGATTCTTTAGTGACCCGAATACAGCAAGGAATAAATATCCATATATATATATATATATATATATATATATACGTATGTATAGATGTACATGTATGTGTATATATGTATGTATATATATATATATATATATATATATATATACATATAGATTTATTGTATACATACATGTATATATATATACTTATATACATGTATAGTTATATAACTTCCGTTTAGCCTGCCGTTAATCCCCATTCGGTGTCGACACGAAGGGGACTAGATAGGAAATGGAACACTAGAAAAGAAAGAAAAAAAGAATAAAATAAAAAGAATAAAATAAAAAGAATTCTTTCTTTCTTTCCTTCCTTCTTTCTTTCTTTATTCATGTCGCACTCTCTCTGTCTCTCTGTCTCTGTCTCTCTCTCTGTCTCTCTCTTCACACACACATATATATATATATATATATATATATATATATATATATATATATATATATATATATATATATGAAGAGAGAGAGATATAGAGAGAAAGAGAGAGAGAGAATTAGTAGAGATTTTTTGCAAAATAATACACACAGAACCAATGACGGGAACGGTTTGTTTTTCTTGCAATATTTCTGAGCTTTATTTTAAATGTAAAAAGTCAATGAATTGTCTCACATCAACCCCGTTAGGATTAATTCAAATCCAGATGCCATGTACCTAAACCGAATCTCTGCAATTGAGCGCTTAATCGCGGTGCTACTAGTAGAAGAGAATAAATTCGCTGCTAATCATATCTTCGAGCTTCTCTCGTCTTCTTATAGCAGCCAATGTGTAACGCCGGCTTAATAGAAATTACATTGAACGAAATAGACGCCTGCCGCAAACGTTAACTAAACTATCTCCGGTTACATCTGTAAGCGTTAAAACCTGAGAATAATATTATCAACGACCTTGACTTGCAATTTATTTAGAAATGAATATTCTTACTTGACTTATTACTCTACTATATTAGGTCTGTAATAATGCTCGGCACTTATTCAAAGTTGTTCTATTTAGTTAATGGTTAACTTTTAATATATTTAATCTTTTGAAGTTTGTCATGATAACTTTTAAAATTATAAGTAGAACTGCAAGTACAACTGCTACAATAATCAAATTGCTACCGTCGTCAGTGACAAATTCGAGGACATAAATTGCCATCATAACTGGTTGATAGAATTTAATGATTTCCGTGACTGCATATTTAATAATCATTCGGACCAATGAGCTGTAAATATTGAGCTCTGAAAAAGTTCTCATACAATACAAAATTCAGACAAGAATTATGCTAACTCTAAACTAACATAGTTTATCATAAAAAATAACATAATAAACTATCTCCTCTAGGAATGTGTCCTATCCAATTTTTCTTCATTTTTCTTATAACATTTATCATTTATAAATACTACAAATAGTGAACGCTACAGTAAATAAGAAGAAGAGTTGGATAGAACGCATTATAAGGGGAGATAATTTACTAAAGGAGGATATGTAAGGAAGAATGGAAGGAAAGAGAAGCAGAGACAGAACGAGGTTATATATATATATATATATATATATATATATATATATATATATATATATATATATGGTAGGTGATTTAAAGATCAACACCTATGTATGGACATGAAGAAACGGGGGACAGAGAAGAGTATAGGCGCTATATAACATGGACCTGCCAGTAGGCAGTGCACTAAAAGAGAGAGAGAGAGAAACTAACATCTAATTATTCGGTGTCCTATCATAAGACTCTTTCAATCGCAACTTTATATGAACAGTCAAAATGACTTTTTATTCATTAATGCGACCGTCATATACTGACCAGTCTATCAAGTTAGTCTAATAATGGTTGCTTTTTGTCTAACTATTTAGAGCTTAGTTAAAAAATACAATGGAATTTTCTTAAATGGAATTTTGTAGTCTCCATCTTTGATAGGAGCAATTACTTAAATAATAACTACAGCTTAAAATGTGCGATATTCTTAAAGATTCTATACTCTGATAAACATGATTCAAATTGGAAACATGAAATACAAATAGGATTATAATTTTTGAAAAATTAATTATTACTTCTTCACAACAAACATTTAAAACACAGGCAGAGCAAATGCAAAACGTGAATATAAAAAAGATTGTGCGAAGGTTGGACAGTATTGAAACTGCTCTGACATGTAACATTCGTGATACTGATATGTATTTACTTCATATGCACAAATGTGTCTTTTAAGCTTTTATTTTGTTTCTTTTAAGTCATACATGTATATGGGTCCAAGTAGTTGTCTAGTGCTTTGATGCCTGATTTTGCAATTGTGTCTAGTCAACGATTTACACTAGGCAGTCTGATTGCTATGCAAGTCACATTTCCAAATAAATAAATGTAAAATAAATAAATGTAAAATAAATAAATGTAAAATAAATAAATGTAAAATAAATAAATGTAAAATAAATAAATGTAAAATAAATAAATGTAAAATAAATAAATGTAAAATAAATAAATGTAAAATAAATAAATGTAAAATAAATAAATGTAAAATAAATAAAGATGTTCTATAAATTATATGTAAATGCCATACCATAGATAAAGGTCGTACTGCAAATAAATGTGACGCGAATAGCCGATTATGAACATGCTTCAATGCTCGATGGCTTACTTATTGTGGTAAAAGAAAGATGAATTGAAATTAAAAGATGAATTCGTTATACCAAAAAGTATAACGGATAGATATGTTGGGAAAACAGATAGGCATGCTGGGAAATGAAATACAGCCAATTTGCAATTAATATTTTATTATTTATTAATTTATTTTGATTTTTGATTACGTACGTGCACTGTGTATATATTTTTAATATATTTAATTGTTGCTCTCATTATTCCATGACTGTGTGGTTTTGGCCCTAGTGGCGAAATAAAACTATATGTTCAAGTATCACATTGCAGGTTAATTCTGAATTTAAGCCTTAACGTATTAGTAATTTCTCATTTATTTCAGTCCCTGTTTGTTTATAAAAGCGAGCTTACTTTGTACCCGTAACTTAAGGATTCTAAGTGAAAGCATGAAAGTTGTCGTAGAGGGAGAGATTAACTGAGTGATAAGAATTCAAATCCGCCCCTGGGATATATGATCAACGATGTTATATAGGCTTAGAGATCTGAAAGATATCCGCAAATGACAACCCTTTACACTTTTAGCCTTTACATTTTATACATTCGTATTTCATAAACGCAAATATTCAACATTGTTTCATATTAGTCCATATTCTTCACATTAGTCCAGATTCTTTCTTTTATACGTACCAAAGCTACCATTGTCGCACCCGTACCGTTGTAGAAATGTCAAGAAGAACATTGCTCATGTGCGATGTATCCATTACAAACAGAGGTTAAAGAATAGACAAAGCTACGCCACTTTAGTATTGTTAGTGAGTTGGCGACTATGTCTTATTCTAGTTCATGCAAGATTATTTTTCAAGAAATTAACTTGGTTGATGAAAGATTATTTGTGAGCGTAATATATAGGCCTACCGCAAACAAGTACGTAGCCCATTTAATCAGCTCTTGTATAGAAAATGAGCGAAGATCTTCTTCTTCTTCGTCAGTGCACTGCCAAGTGGCAGGTTCAAGGTACATATTCATACTCAAAGTCTGCTTTCACGCTCCATAAGAGCACTCCTTAGATCAACAAGTTAATCCCTTCACAAAAGTCTATGCCTGATCCATACCTTATGTAGCCAATAGATTGGGAAAAATATGGCTTCTGAGGTGGTTTCCCGTTGCCTTCCTCAGTTAGGTGGACTAATTACCATTTAATCCTGGGGGAAATAAACGAAGCTCTAACGTTCTTTTATAGTGTCGTATATATCTTATTTTGAGGTCGACATGAGGGGGTCCACCTGAGGGTTGACTAAGTTATTTCTGCCTAGCATCGCCTAGTGTTCACAGCTGGGTATTATTCGCCCTCTGGAAGATAAATCATACTACAGCGCAATTTGAACTCGCTACCTTAGTCTGGTAACATTTTAGTGGTGGGTGTGCTACCATTGCGCCACAAGGCTGTCCTATAGATATAGATATACTCAACTATAGAACAAAGTAATATGCATCTAGGTTAGAAATATATAGTTTTTGTTAATGTATTGTGTTAATATCTAAATTGAACTAGATATATTTGTATCTATATCTATAGCTATTTTGAATCTACATGTATTTGCATATGTGAAACCGACGCATATAGGCCTATTTAAGGTGTAAGGAAAATTGGCTTGGACGGCAATTTTCTACGGCATTGAAACTGATTTTCTGGATAATGGATAGCAAATGATTTTAACGCTTTTGTATTTTGCTTTTCGACGTGGCTATGTTTACATAATGTTCGATGTTGTCATTGACTACAAGTGCACACTAATTTTTTGTGGTTGTTGTTAAGCGATCTATAGCTTAAATAGGAATATAGCGACTTAAGAATTCTTGTCACATCGGTTTGGCCTCTTGACCAGCTTGATTAACTACTACTTACAATTCTCAAAGTCTTGGAGGGACTTAGTCAATTACAAGAACATTTAGAAGCAAACGTTAGGACAAGGACGCGCTAGATCACTGATTCATATAATTATTAAACGGATGAATAAAAATTAGAGTGCTACTGTCGTTCATGACATCATTAGCACTATTGAGCATATGCTACCATAGTGTGGCAATTACAAGAAATATAAGCATATATCCAAGCCGATGAACAAAAAGAAGGTCTAAAAAACGGCACAAATCTCAAAATTCAGGAAATTAGTCTAAATATATATATTGTGATTATAGTGATTATACATAAGGTATGGTTAAGTTCTTCAAATATGGCTGACATTTAGTTCCTTGTCTTATTTTTGCAACAAGAGAATGTAACACTTGCGACTTCGTAAGACAATTGTCTGTAATAGCACCACATCATTTCTGATGAACCTCATTGCAGGCTGAGACGACTCTTATAAATGGTTTCATCGAAAAGTAATTTCCCTCTAAAGCTGTGCAATAGGGCGCAATAGGACTTGAGCCCAATAAACCACATAAAAGATGGAGTGTTCTCTCATTAATCTGGTGAAAACTTCGATAGGAATATGAACATTTTATTATGAAGCCAGTGAAAGAGTTGACATCTTGAACAACTCGGTGAAGTGAAGCAGAGATATACATAATTTTTGAGAGAGTTTTTGAGAATTATGGAGACTGGTGACTGGTTAAAGTTAACTTTAAAATTAATGATTAAAAATTTAACTGATTTTTAGTTAGTGCCCATCTCCGATGAAAATCAACATAAAAATGCAGTGAAGTTAATCGCATAGACTTGACATATTTACATAGTCATGTTGATAATTATTAGCGTTTTTATCAATTGCGCCAGACCATCAAAAAAACCTAACCAGTATTAGCAAACCTTAGCCTTATAAAATGTATAAACATTTAGCAAGCTTAAAAAGCCATGGAAATAGCATTTCCCATAAAGAATAAGCCCTACTTGGTGAATATATTTAGATATATACGTGTATATACGTCTGCCTGACTTTGGTTAAATACAGTTCTACGTCGTAATGGATGAAAATAACGCCTATATAATATCGGTGTTGTTGTTACTGTTGTTAATGTTATTATTATTATTATATCATTAACAACAATTATTGTTGTTGTTGTTGTTGCTGTATCTGTTGTTGTTGTCTTTGCAATAAAGGCTACTATTGTCAAACAATCAGCTCAAAGCTAATTCTCCCACAGAATTATATTTTTAGCTTATTTAGCTTACCTTAGAGTCCGACAATCAATCCGACAATAAAAGAATACTTTTAAAAGAAAAAATATTATTTGTTACTAATATCAAAGAAAAATCATGGATTAAAGCCATGCGAAATGTATCGGAAGGATATAAATATTAAACTAACAAGAAGATCTAGTGAATTATTCCATTAGTCGTTGTTATTATTTTCGAATTTCCGATTTTTTTCTGAACACAGGTGCTATACTGTTTTTCTAACTTAGCGCTACCCTTTGAATTTCTATTATAGACGAGTAAATAGGCTGTACTCTGGCCTCTAAGGTATTGTAATGGAGTCCCAATCTCTCATAGGTATGGGGTATATATTAGCATTAACACATGGGACTTCACGAGCAACGAATTTCAGGTTTCACAATGGATTACATACCCAATGCGCGTAAAGAAAACTATACAGTATGAAATGCAGGATAATAACATTTGAGACAATTATGTCGTAAATTCTTAATTAAATACCCGCTTCTACCATAAAACATTCTATTGTCCAAATATTATTTAAAATATATAATATTTAAGAGAATTCACTATAAAAGATATTCAGATGAAAACATTCTTGATAAAGATAAAGATAAACATTCTTGATGTACGACAGTGAAATTTATATGGCATGCATGTTGTTCTGTATGTGTTGACTCATTGCAGGATAACGCTTTACTATGTACAATACATGACTATGATGACACATTGAAATATATACATATAATAAATGAGTTGATACACAAAACACGAATAAAATACCTCCTTACATTACCTCCATAAATTAGAAAGAGAATATTGATGTTCGGTAGGAATTAAACTGCATTATTCCAGTCATGACCTCTTTTAATAGACCTTCCCCCCTTAGAATGCGTCCTATCCAACTCTTTTTCCTATTTATTAATACATTTATCAACTGTCTAACTGTACCAACTCTCTCCAGAACTTCCTCATTAAATTTTGTAACCTTTTGAGTCCAGCTAATCCTCTCCATTCTTCTTCATATCCACATTTCCAATGCCACTAGTTTCCAGACATCTTCCTTCGTTAAGGTCCATGCAGCTAATATTTCTATTATACTATCATTTACTGATTCTGTTGAAGATTCTATTCATTTAATTTATTCAATTAAATTACATTAGATTCTACTCTAAGCTAAGTTGTGATCAACTAGGCCTGGAATATAATCTATGGCATTCGATTCATTGGAGGCTTGAACTTTAAAAATTTCAATATGCTACCTGCCCTTCTAAACTTTCTTTGATCCTGCACATACTGTAAATATGTTACTTCCACGACCTATTTCATTGGGCGATTTATTAAAATTAGTTTAAATTGATTAAAATTTCCCTGAATCTTTGGACTGGTTTTCTAGATTTTTAAATTTGCACCATATTGGACCTTCTGTTAACTCGTCGGCTTGGATTTATCATAATAGTGCTCGATGTTGTAGCGAACGATACTAGCAATCTATTTGTCATTATGTTATGTTATCTCTTGCTCACGTAGCTTTATTCTTAGAAAGCTAAGCGATGAGTAGGTGCAGATCGAGTTCGTCGAATTTTGAGCATACATCCTGCAATTGCATTGATATAGCTTTGGGTTAAAACAAACAACGAACAAAGGGCTAGATTTTGATTTATTTTCGTAATTTATTATACTGCACTACCTTACACGCAAGCGCATAACGTTTATCTCTTGAGAATTCTAATTAGCTAACGGAGATTCTGATTTATAGTTTAAAGCACAATAGCCAGTGATAAACCCACTGGGACTGCCAAACACGTAAATGTTTAATTGACGAATCGTGTTGCATTAACCGAACTGCACCAGCGGCAGACACTACAAAGCTGGGATCCCAAATCTGTGTAGACTCAATGATCTGCTTCTTTTTCTAAGTATTTAGGCTAGGCAAAATATTATCCAAATAGCACTAAATTTTGTTTCTATCCAGTTTACTGTTTTGAAGATAAAAGTGGAATTTTTTGTGATATTATCATTTTGATCCTTAAAGAAGTTCAAGCTCTTGAGATAGTAGCCTATTTACATGATTGTATCTGGAAGATTTTTTACGATTGTGGAATATACGCAGACAAAACAAATATAATTATTATGATTTTTAATCTTTTAAGTCCAATTCCTTCAAATGAAATGTTTCACTAACTTACCAGGTTACCGTGATTTACTTATTAGTTGTTGTAAGTGTAATATTTTAATTTTTAATGGCATTAGGAAATCGCCTCAGAAAACCTTGGAATAACAGCAACTTATTGGTCGATGAAGACAGTTTAGTTGAAAATGAAAGTAAATACTTGTAGAAAATTGAAACAGAAAATGAAGAGTAGATACTTACACATGTACAAATACAAATACTTGTGGGCCTACATGTACAATGCACATGTATTTGTAAATGTATCGTAAATTTATCGTAAGTTTAGCAATATACTAACACGCATATGTACATTAGAAATATGCATGAGATATTTTTAGTAAAGACACTGTTCCTGCCGTTTGGCATAAGACTGAAGATAAATAGGAACGATTACAATTTATCAGTTCTGTATGTCAATTACTATCGCTAACCTTTAGGATATAAATTTGCGCAGGAAACATACGTTGCCAACTCGTTCTAAAACTTAAGTTAAAAAAATACAACCTCGAAATAGATCGACATAATGTAAAAGTAAATACGCATTATAGTGAAATGATCAACTACGTTGATATTTGTCACTTGTAATACCACATGTTTAAACCGTTAGGCAATTTAGACCATTTTCCATATAGCCGGTCCAGTGAATTCCCAGATTTTACTCTCAGATCAGCGCGGCTGGGATTCGAACCCACGAGGGTTCAATTCACCTCAGGACTTCGTTTAAAACTTCATGACGTTACCCTTACGCTATTAAGACATTCATAAGAATCTTACTGGC
Organism: Enchytraeus crypticus; assembly: GCA_905160935.1. NCBI lineage: Eukaryota > Metazoa > Annelida > Clitellata > Enchytraeida > Enchytraeidae > Enchytraeus > Enchytraeus crypticus. The sequence continues at coordinate 2,197,452 of CAJHZI010000253.1, read as the reverse complement.
ACAGTGTGCTGATACGCTTATATCCGAATGGCATACGACGTTCTTACGACATCCTCTAGACAGAGGGGTTTAGTTAACTTATACTAGTGACTGCTATTTAAAGTCTTAAAAATTAAAATATAGACCCAGCAATTTCAGTACGATAAGGTGGAGACTAACTGTTTCTTTAAACCTCTTGCATAAGTAATAACGTAGCGGACTTTTTAACGGAAGAAGAGTGTAGCACCTCACTTCTTGATGCCGTTACTTGCAACACGGATTATGTCAGAAAATATTGCCTGGGGCTTAACACCCCCCCTCATTCCCACCTAACGAGCAACCGACAAGTAGCTTTCTTCTTCACAGTGTCGTCAAAGTAGTCAAGTGCAAATTATCAAATTATATAAAAAGGGCATGAATCATTTTGTGAAAGTTAAAAATGTACTAGACACTTTTTTAAGGGGCACAGCTTATTTCTCCATAGCCTAGAATAGTTTAAATTTAGAAACAAAAAAGGGAGCCAATCTCCCGTATCCCTCACAACTAAATAATGTTTTACTGTTGCATTGAAGCTCTGGTATCAGCATCAACTACATTCTAGTGCTACTTAGAGAGATTTCTTTCTTTAGTTCTAAATTCTTACCTTAGCTAACAAGCTGCTCTAATGATATACTTGAGATGGACTCTTCTGAAGCATTCCACTCGACAAAGAGCATCTTTCTTGGAAAGACGATGATTAAGTACTGGCCATGGTTAATATGAGAACATACCTGATTTAATTACAAACTTCAATGTAGTCTACAACTTATTCCGAATTTTATTTAATTATTTTATTCTGACTAAATTTACAAAGCCATAAGTAGTTTTTAGAGGTCTTCGAAATTATGTTAATGTTAATGCTGATGTTTTTCTAATTTCCTCTAAAAGATAAATTGTGCCCTTTTGATTCTATGGGCTCCAAATTAAAGAAACTTGCAGTCTTCTATTTCTATTTCTCTCTCTCTTCTCTCTCTCTCTCTAACTATATATCTTTATTTGTTTCTCATGACGCCAGCAGAATACTGTCTGTCCTATCTGTAGTATATATTTAGTATATGCGTATATTATGTGCATGCATTCCCAGTGTTGTGCTCTAGTGTGGTTGGACCACTGCAGATTAGGGTAATCGCAAGCAATCTGCTACGTGTACGTAAGAGGCGACTAAAACAGGAGCTAAGGATGGCAAGAGGGGACCAACCTCACAATTAAATATTTTCGTCATGATTAAATGGTAATTAATTCATCTAACTGAGGAAGGCAATGAAAAGCCACTTCAGAAGCCATACTTTTCCCAAGCTATAGGCTACATATATTATGGATAAGGCATAGACTTTGTAAAGGGATTAACTTGTTGATCTACGGAGAACTCCTATGGAGCGAGAAAGCAGACAGAGTATGAATATTTACCTAGAACCTGTCACTTGGCAATGCACTGAAGAAGAAGTCGATATTACATACTTGTATCATCACATATGTGATTTACGTACAATTTTGCATGTGCGATGTACTCTAAAGTAGAGACATACAAAGAAATAGAGAGAAAGTGAGGGAGAGAAATATATATATATGTATATATATATTATATATATATATGTATATATATATATATATATATATATATATATATATATATATAGAGAGAGAGAGAGAGAGAGAGAGAGAGAGAGAGAAAGAGAGAAAGAGAGGTAGAGAGAGAGAGAGAGAGAGAGAGAGAGAGAGAGAGAGAGAGAGGTAGAGAGATAGATGGATAGAGAGAGTGAGAGAGAGGTAGAGAGAGAGAGAGAGTAAAGGTTCAGAAGCAGTGAGATAAGCGCGTTGCCTTGAAATCCTAACTCAATTAGTCAGTTACTTTGTCATCATCTCGGACTCGCATTCCACATCCGCTGATCCGATATTTCATGTTGTCACTCTCTTCTCATTAAATTCATTCCGGTTTCTAACATGATCATAATGTATCAATGACCGTTATTACAATATGTGGGGACAGATCAACATAGACTCTAAAATAGCAACACGTTTCCTAATGCATTAAAAATATATCGAGATGGAATCTTCAAAGCATAATATACATTGTCAATTTATAGCATCTTTGGAGATTCACATTTTTTGTTTAAAACAGTAAAAAATTGAGAAATGGTATTTAAATTTATTAGTTAGGGGCTTACATGTACTTTTCCATTTAAAATTATTCTAATAACTTTCATGTAATATAAACTTTCTATTTCTATCATTTAGTTCGATATTAAACATGAATTTCAACGTAGCATGTTAAGTACTATTAAGTACTATGAACCTTTCGAACTTTCGAAGTCCGTCAAAAAGTCAACTCAGTAGTTAAGGGATCTATCTTAATTCATAGAATGAATTCTCTGTTCATAATTCACATTGAATACATTGTATGCAGTGTGAATGATGAACAAACAGTCAATTCCTACAACTTAAGAAATAATTGTTGCTTTGCTCGCCCACTGCATCGAACTATGATTAGAGAAAAATGCATAAAAACATGTGATAAAAAATATCGGAATTCGCGTCGGATGCAATTAACGCGTCATCAAAAGGCAACAATTACTAATCAATATGAACCATGAAGAGGAAGGAGGAAATGGGCCTTAAAAAGCATCTGTGCTTCCTGACCCAGCGCGCCGTTATGTTATGCTATGTAATTGCTGTTGATAGTTTCTGCATTATTTTGTGCGATGTGCTCATGGTGATTCTTAAGGGGCTAAGCAACCCTTTTGGTTAGCTATAGCCTAATAAAAATATATATATGTCGCTGTTAATCATTCTGTGAATTGATCTGTAGTGAATTGATCTGTAGAGATGTGTGCTGTTGGGGACGTCCTTGACATCATCCCTGGATGAGGAAACGGACGCTAAACCTTTATTATTTATTTACATTTATTATTCTTTATATCAGTGAAGCAGTGAATAAGATTATGATAGAAACAAATCCAGCCCTTCAATGCATTTCAAAAAGAAATTGTTGTCAAACTTCAAAGGAATCGTTTAATTTAGACTTTCAATCTTTTTGATAAATATTCATTGAAATTTTAATTTAATCTTTCAGTTAACTTTAATTCGCGACAGAACTCTAGTTCGCAGTGAATTAAAAAAGACCTTCGAGACTACAGTTAAATAAAGCAAAAGCTGGTAGAGCCAAAGTTAACGTCAGTTTCCTCATTCGAAAGCGATGTCAGTGCCGGGTGAGCCCAGGATTTGAACCCCGCACATACTGATCCAAGCAGTCGTTTGTAGAATGGCAATGCCAACTGGGAGGAGTTTATATGCAGTTTACCGGAACTATCACGCACAATGGTTGTCAATGTTGAAATCGTTGAATTTGACGGAATTTGCAGAATATATACCATTTCAAAATCAATAGTTTGGTGCACTCTCTTCATAGAATTTCTGGACTTTTTTGCAAGAAGAACGACACTGATTACAGACCTGTCTAAATTTCAAAATGAAACTTTCCAGTGCTAAATATTTTCTTTTCTCTACAATAAATCGATCTTTTAATGTCAATTTGCATTGTTTTATTTTTTGTTAAATTGTGAAATTGTTTTAGTTTTCATTTTGAAAAAGTTTTAAAAGTTGAGTTTTCTTTTGAAAGTTAAAAAAATTTCTCTTTGAAGTTTCACAGCAATTCCTTCATGCTCTGAAAGTTCCTATCACTTTTCTATCAGCGACATACATTCCTGTTGGTAATGGGCGTTTCACGGTTACTATGGAGCGTGAAATACATAAATTATATTTTAAAATAAATTAAGAACCTCAAATTGATTTCAACACAAAAACTTCAGTACTAATAATTGTAACATTAATGAACCCTTTAGCTTGAAATAATGATTGGGCAATTTTTCTGAACCTGCACTTAGTTCCTGCTTAGTAGTCGCCTCTTATTGAAAAAGTAGAGTTAATTCCCAAGTGCCACGAACGTTAAGTGCGAAATTAAGATTACAATAGTGTATTTAGACAGGTATTCCTAGAATGCATAAATAATAACAATAATATTGATAATAATAGTAATACTAATAATAGTAATAATAATAATAATAATATTCAGAAGAATTTTATTAGGCTATTATTATTTTATTATTATTAATTTATTATTAATAATATTCAGCACGTATTGCTCGAATCCTTTTTTATCAAACCTCGGGTTCTTTACATCCGGGGTAAAAATATAAATTGTAAAAAATAATAATAATAATAATAAAGGTTTAACGTCCGTTTCCTTATACAAGGATGATGGTTTCCTTATACAAGGATGATGTCAGGGACCCCTCCCGTAATAAAGCACAGGATGTTTATTTGGGCAAGGTGGCTAAAACTAAAATTAACTAAAATTTTTTAATATTGTCTTGTAAGTGAGACAACAATTACACTAACTCGTTCTTAGAAATTGTTACCATACATGTCATTTTTGTTATCTTAAAAAGTTCACAAAATTTTTCAATAGTTAAACTTTAGAATATATAGGCTATTTAGTTACTTTACTGTGCCTAATGAAATTTTTCAGTAAAATTATGTAATTGCATTTTGGTTACTAGTAACTACTATTTGTTTTATTTTAGAGTTGTTTATAGCTGTTCAATTCAAAGTTATAAGTCATTCATTTTTATAATAGACATACTTTAGACCTAATCTTGTTTATCGTAACTTGACTGATGACAAACAAAGTATAGTTGACAGAGTTGTTTTCACCTTTTATTGTACACGTTCATTCTCGGTAATAAGATTTCAATGGCTGTTTCGCGCACGTGTATATATTGGTAGTGTTAATGCTGCTACCGAATTATGAATATCCTTCGGCGAATAAAGATCTATATCTCTCTTTCTCTTAGTGCACTGCCTATTGGCAACTCAATGGTATATAAAGCCTCCACTATTCTCTAACTTCCGTTTTCTTCAGGTCCACATACGAATGGATCTTTAAATCATCTATAACATTCCTTTTGATATGCCAAAATTCTTGAGGGATTCTGTTTATGACGAGGTGGGCCCCTTTTGCCTTCCTCAGCTTTGATTATGCTGATTTACTGGGCAAAGGCGTCATTCCCAGAGAAAACAATCCAGTTTACCCATAATATCTATGTATAAGCTAATATTTCATTGCCGCATCAATCATCTACCATTCGAAAAAAGCTACAAGTAAAAAACTATTGTTAACGTCAATTTCTTCACTCGAGAGTAATGTCAGTGACGGGTAAGCCAAGGATTTGAACCCCTATATTATCGGTCTATGTTATCGCTAGCTATGGCTATTAAAACAGAAACTTATCATCCGAGATCTTACTATTTGCGATTATACGGCTGAGCGGGCAGCCAGCTTGCCTGCTAAGCATATACCTACAGGTTCAAACACAAATCTGGCAGCTTCAGACAGTAGGCCCAAACATTTGTAGAACAGAAATAGAATCTAAATTCAGCTAACTGTAGATTTCTATTTTCTGTGTAGGGTTTAGAATTTAGAATCCAATGTATACCTTTAGAATTATTGCTGAATATAGGTTGACAATCCCTTCGTTTTATTTGAAAGCAGTCTATTGAATAGTTTTTAAATCATACGCAGCAGCTTAGGATGCATTAGCGGATGGGCTCCTCGTCAACCTTTCTCGAGTCTAGAGCGTCCAATACAGTCCTGTCAGTAATGAACCGTTTGTCTACGACAAATAGAAAACTCACGGAGGATTGACAGTGGGCACAAAGGTGTCAACTATTGAAATAAAATCGTGCAACAGTACAAAGAGACAAATGCCTGACTTGAAAGTTAGCTTATTATTTTCTTTATGAAAATAACTAGAGAGAAAAATTGACAGCGCTGACATTTTGTGAATTTAAATTTTGTGAATTTAAATTTAAATTTTGAATTAAAATGACATTTTGTGAATTTAAAGACAAACAGCGATTTGTGTAACACATTGCTGTTTATGAACTAATGAATACTAAAAACTGCGAAGTTGGTGGCATTGAATAAAATATCAATGCCATTTCTTCGGGAAATCCGCAGCTTTAGGCTGGCTGGAGAACAAAAAAGTCAACATAGATTTAGCCATTCATCGTTTAGTAGAAATTATTAAAATTTTTACACAAATAATTTTCAATAATTTCTTAAATTATTAGAGAGTACGAGACTGGATCTGCTCTGGGCTTGATTATGAATATCTTATGATCCAATCGAGTTAACTCTAAACTACTGCCTGTTTTTTACATGTATAATTTCATCTTCAAGGCACATCCATCTCAGCATCTATCCCTCTCTCTGTCACTCTGATTCTCTCTCTCTCTCTCTCTCTCTCTCTCTCTCTCTATATATATATATATATATATATATACATGTATATATATATATATATATATATATATATATATATATATATATATATATATATATATAGATCTCTGTAAGCACACGTCTATACTCTGTGTTCTCCACATTCCCTGTATATATTTATAATTGTTTATTTATAATAGCGATGATTCCAAAATACTCGCCATTGATCAATTACTGCCATATGTTCCTATATCATCAGAACTTTGAAGATGTGAAATTGACATCAACTCATGAGATTGCTTTCTTTAATGCTTTGTTTCATTCATTAATGCTTTGTTTGCTTTCCTTGATGCTTTGTTTGCTTTCTCTAATGCTTTGTTTTCTTTCTTTAATGCTTTGTTTTCTTTTTTAACATAACATAACATTACAGAGTCAGGAAGCAATTATATGCTTGTTTAAGACTCATCAGACTCTTAACTAATACCAATTAATATTGATAACACCTCATAGTTCAATATACAATGTCTAATTTCACCTCTCTGTACATCGTAAAATACTTAATTAGTCATACTTTATAAATCAAATCATACAAGCTTCATGTCAACATATCAAATTTATACATATGTATCACACTGAACATGCAATTCGCATCTAATTTACATGTTCCTATGTTTATCATATTTGTTTTTAAACGCATTCACTGATTCTGCTTCTACAACTTCGCTTGGCAAACTATTCCAAGCATTTATAACTCTCTGGCTAAAGAAAAATTTCCTTAAATCTAGTCTATTTCTAAATTTACTAAGTTTATAAATATGTCCCCTTGTGTTTCTGTTGTTTGATAAATTAAACCAAATACTATGGTTAACTTTGCTGAAGCCTTTGAGTATTTTAAAAACTTCTATTAAATCTACTCTAGTTCTTCTCTCACTTAAATAGGTTAATCCTACGAATTTTAATCTATTCTCATGACTAAGTTTTTGACAGTCAAATACCAGCCTTGTTGCTCTGGCTTGTACCCTTTCTAATTTATCGATATCTTTCTTAAGATATGGGCACCAAGCCAGAACGCAGTATTCAAGTTTGGGCCGTACAAGAGCCTTATATAGCCTTACCACAATATCTTTATTTCTGCATGTAATTGTTCCTTTAATCATTCTTAATATACAATTAGCACTATTTACAACTTTATTACAATTTTCACTAAATTTAAAAGAGCTATCCACAAAGACTCCTAAATCTCTCGCACTGTTTGTGGATTTTAATTTTAAATTGTTCAAAGTATACTCAATTCCTAAATTATTATTCCCTATATACATAACTCTACATTTCTCAGCATTGAACTCCATTAGCCAATCACTAGATCAGTTCTGTAATATTTGTATATCATACTTCAAAATCTCAGCATCTTCAATGTTGTTTACTATCTTTGCCACTTTAGAATCATCTGCAAATTTACTAAATTTAGATACAATATCTATGTCAATGTCATTGATGTAAACTAAAAATAACAGAGGTCCTAAAACAGAGCCTTGTGGCACACCACTCTTCACTGTTGCCCATTCCGAGAACTCGTCCTGGACACACACCCTTTGTTTTCTATTGCTTAACCAATTACCTATCCACTTTAAAAGTTTTCCCGTTATTCCATGTGCTTCCAACTTACTAAGTAATCTTTTATGTGGAGCTTTATCAAACGCTTTAGCAAAGTCTAGATATAAGATATCAATGCTATTTTTATTATCTACTTCCTTTGTAATATATTCTAAAAAATCCAGCAAATTAGTTAAGCAAGAACGCCCACTAATAAAACCATGCTGACTATTTCTAATTAAGTTATATTCTTCCAAGAATCTAATTATTTTATCCTTAATAATGCTTTCAAAAATCTTACCGATTATGCTTGTTAAGCTAATAGGCCTATAATTTTCTGCTTTATCCTTATTGCCCTTTTTATGAATTGGAACTACATTGGCATTCTTAAAATCTTGAGGAACCACCCCTATTTCCATTGATGCCTTTAGTAGGTTTAACAAAGCTGGTGCTAATTTATCTCTTAGCTCTGAAACCAGTTTTCCATGAATCTCATCTGGACCTTGACTTTTATTGACATTTAGCGAATTTAATTTATTTATAACATCGTCAATATCAAACTCAACATCATGTAAGGAGCAGTCAAAGCCACCTTTGAAGATCCTAGCCGGTACTGGCATATTAACTAAATCTTCTTCCACAAATACAGACGAAAAATATTTATTAAAATAGTTTGCAGTATCATTATTATCTTCTATGATATTGTTATATTCATCTCTTAAAGGACCAATCTTTTTAAAAACCTTTTGTTAGCATTAGCATAGGCAAAAAACTCTTTGCATCATTCTTTATATTACGAGCTAGATTTTTTTCTCATTCTAACTTGGCTTTTCTATTTTCTGCAACCGATTTATTAAGCTTTTTCTTGTATTCACAGTACAAAGTTTCATCATTATCACTATTTTTATAATTGTTCCAAGCATCTTTTTAGCTTTTATTTTTCTTCTTACCTTTTAGTAACCCACTTGCATCTATCTTTATTTTTGGCTTTCAATTTAATAAACTCACTACGAACCGTCCTGAGACCTGTGTTAATATTATTCCATAAGCCTCTACGTCATCGTTATTATCATTTTCACTTAAAACCATAAATACATTTCTATGCTGTATATTTCTTTTAATTTCTTCATAGTTTACTTTAAAATAATGAAATTTTTGGACTTTCCTACAGATTCAACTGCACTGAATTATAAAGCTAATGGTTAGGTGATCACTTGTCTCAAAAGGTTCACCTATAAATACATCCTTAATTATTTCTTCAGAGCACAAAACAAGATCAAGGAAATTTTTGCCTCTAGTAGGCTTAATACAATACTGTTCTAAAAAATTATTATTTATAAATTCTATAAATAAGTGAGATTCACCTATGTTTTCTCTATTTCCCCAGTCCAATTCAGGATAGTTAAAATCACCCATTACTACAACCTTCTTATCATACAGTTTGTCAAACACACTAAACATAGCCTCATCATTAGTTTTGGAACTATCTGGGGCTCTATATTTAACATCAATAATAAGATTAATGTTCTTACACTTGATATTACACCAAACACTTTTTTTAAAGTTTGAAACACATAAATCGTTAACTTGACTTGGGTTCAATTCATTTTTTACATACAGCAAAACACCCCCACCCCGTTTCTTGACTAAATCATTTCGATTACATCTAAATACACTGTATCCACTAAAACTAATTTCACTATCACTAATGTCATCAGACAACCATGACACTGATTCCCAAAATATCTATATTTTCATCTTTAATCAACAACTCTAGTTGTGACATTTATTTACAATACTTCTGGAAATGAAGTATACACATTTTAAGTTATTTTAACATCTAAATTACTATAACAATTTCGAGCTTTATCAGCCATAGCTGCATAACCTACTTTTCGCACCCCTTCTGTGTACATTATTCTAAACAATTCACAAGGTGCTTGAAAACTTTCTCACCAACAAACTTTCTTCCTTTTAAATTTAGATGGATACCACCAGCATCAGTCATACTGCGCTGTAGCTCTAAACCCAAGAAAGCAAAGCCTCTAGCTTGGCATAGCTCTCTCAGTCTCATAATTACCAATGACCTCTTACGCTCTAATCTTTCCGTCAAATCAAACCTCATCGCTATCCCTAAAACTGTTACACTTTTACTTTTTGCTTTCTTGGCATTGTTTAGCAGTATTCTATATTTATTTAGAATGCTGCTACAATCCTCTTCAATTAAGTTATTGGTCCCTACCATTAAAACCAAGTGCCTTTTCTCATCTTCCTTCAATTTTCCTACTTCACTCGCTATTCTCTCTATTTTCGCCCCTGACAGCGACCGCCCTTGTATTAAACCTTCAGTCTCTCGTTTGAGATCTATGCTCAGAGTTCTGAAAATAGAATCTCCCATCACAACGACATGATGTGACTCCTCAGTGGCCCTATCCAGCACTTCCTTCACTGATTTTTCATCTTTGACTTTATGGTCAGGACGTCGTTCGGCAATTCCATTGTCATCCTCTATTACATGAATTTGTTTATCTAATCTCTTATAAGTGCTTTCTCGTGCTGGCAATTCATGTCCTAATGCTTTCTCTCTGGTCCTATCTTTCCTGCTACGTTTTCTCTCTACCAGCTCCCACTTTTGAGTCTCAACTGGAGTTGGCCATTCCCTGCATTCCTCTGCCTGTAAATTACAGGCCAGCACTTTATCCGACATTTCCCTGACCTTATCTTTAAGAATATCTTGAGTGGTATCTAGTATACCCTTACCTTCAACAAAATCAACATTATCCACACCACTAGTCCATTTACAAACAAATGCTTCAACCTTCTTGATCCTATTATCTAAATCCAGTAGCATATTATGCAATTTCCCTATCTCTAAATCAGACATTTTCTGCAAGTACCTAACAGTAGTTTTAGAACTGAATTTAGTTAATTTACTCCTAATTTCTTAACAGACACTTCGATACAACACTATTTGAAAAACCAAACGAACAAACTACTTAACTAAAATTTACATAACACGTTTTAAACCGGTAGTTACAGTATCCTAAACAGATTTTCTAATATAACTATAGATTACTACATTCAAGATACGTAACTTATTGGAAGATACATAAATCTATTTTCCTACAACTTCTAAGAAAACACCAGTTATAAGAATTTACAAAAAAATGTTCTTTAATGCTTTGCTTTCTTTCTTTTTTTATTAAATTGTTTGCTTCCTTTAATGCTTTGTTTTCTATAGAAACAATGAACATTATTATTATATAAATTATATTATCATTATATAGATGAACATTATCATTATATAGATGAACATTATCATTATATAGATGAACATTATCATTATATAGATGAACATTATCATTATATAGATGAACATTATCATTATATAGATGAACATTATCATTATATAGATGAACATTATCATTATATAGATGAACATTATCATTATATAGATGAACATTATCATTATATAGATGAACATTATTTAAATTTAGGCTTCACCGAAACTACTAACAAAGTTAGACATGCCGACCCAATTTTCTGTTTTGAATTCAGAGTTCAGAAAGTCTAAGTCCTGTGATTTCTCGTTCAAGGTAAAAGACTGGTCGCATAATTCAGACATCACACCAAGAGATGCTTATCACGTCCAGAAATCAATTGTTTCCACCGGAAGTCATTGTAACGTGTCGTGAAGTTATGGATGACGTTTCCGACTCACACGTTTTATCATTAATTTTCTTCACCAAACCTCTTCCATTCTTCCATCAGTAATTGGTCGTAATTCCGCCTAACGACTTGACACACAGCGCACACGTGATGAGTTCATATATTATACTCGTACGTTCTGACACACTATAGTGGAACCAGATTCGTGAATTAGAACGATTGCTGTTCGAGGAAAAATGAGTTATTTTCTTACAGATCATATATATATATACATATATATATATATGTATATATATGTATGTATATGCATGTATATGTATACATATGTCATGTCCCCGTGTTGCGTCCGGGTCGTTTGAAGAATTTGACCAACCGGTGACTGCACGTGTCGTAGAAGGCGACTAACGCACTAAGATCCATATCAAAGTCAGAAAGGGCATTCGATAGGTAACCAGTAATTGCCACAAAACTTAAATGAATGGATATTCTATTCATATCCCGACCCTGGTTTAAACTGGGATTTAAGGGAAGATGATGATGACGATTATATATATATATATATATATATATATATATATATATATTATATATATAATCGTCATCTATATATATATATATATATATATATATATATATATGAATCTGTATATAATATATATATATATATATATATAATATATATATATATATATATATATATATGAATCTGTAGTCCTCACGATCACTTAACTACCATTGTATTCCAAATTCTTGCAAATTTTAATATATTTTCAGGGCCGCGATAGTGTGATCTAGAAAGTTATAATATAAATGTATATACTATAAATAAGTTATATATAACGTTATATTATATTAGAATATTATAACGAAGAAAACATATGTACCATAATGTGTCGTCCTCTAACACTTATAGTTCCATAGGCCTCTGAAGTGCCTATGCCTATGTACGTCAGGAGCGGACGCTGACAATAAGCTAATCTCTTCTGATCCGGTGATTTCTCGTGATATTCATGACGCCGATCATTGCATAGTCCTCATATTGTACGGATGACTGGACGACCCGTCCGCTAATCAGAAATACATCAGAATCTTCTGCGTCGTTCCCACGAACATTAGAGCCGCACCACACACCTAACAAGCTTTGCCAACCCCCTTCTTCGAGTCGAAATTAAATCAAGAAATAAATAGATCCTGAACGTCCTATTAGCCGCCTGCAATCGTAAATAATCCGATTGTCCTCGTTGCTTGTGGATTTACACCTTTGATTACAGGCGATATCGCCTCTACAATACCATTCCTTAATAGATTTAGACGTAAATTAAATCAGTATTGTGCTTTACCTGCACTCTAAAAGTTATTTAATGTTTTTGCACTACAATAGTGCAAATGAGTTGGAGATCATTAGGGACGTTGGGGCATATGAGTGCTTTCGGGCCTTTTTGTCCAATTGCTCTGAATATCAGACTAAGAAGATAATAGGATTCAAGAAGATAGACCGAATTTGTTTCAATTTAAATTTAAGCAATTGCAATAAGTTAATTCTAATTTGATCTGTTAATAGTTACAACTTCAAGAAACCTTTAATAGTGTGAGAGGGAAAGATGAATAATGAAAATTATAGAAATTAAAAATGTTCAATGAATCAGATCCTATGAATTGCTGCAGAGTAAATTCAGAAGTCTGGACTCCGTTGAACTCCTATTCAGAAATTTACGTCTTAGGTCACTCTGTAATGGAGATCTGATACTGACTTATTGACAATTAACTATTCCAGCAGATTCATAATTGGTAAATAGAAAACTAATCATTGAACTATACAACTAAATGATCAGTACTGTCTAAGAATACAGATCACATTTTCATGTATTATCCAGCGATATGCAAGTTAAGACAGTTATTTAGAACCTGATAATTTTTATATTTTAATTAGTAAAGTCTACAACATGTTATTTAAATATTTTACTTAATTCTCACTAATATGAAATCGGTGGCTATTTGTGCAACTGCAAATACGCTCGATATAATGCAGTTACCCACTTAGTTACAATGCAATTTGTGTGCCTTCGGGTTTTTCTGTCCAATTGTGTTTATTTTTTATCCAATTATGTTTAACATGAAAATGTGCATATTTTACTTTTTTCATTAATTTTTTTTGTTTTCTACTCGTTAGAGAAAGGAAGCTTCTAGCTGCAGGAGAGGAAAGAATTGATAGCTATATAATATAGAGTTGTATAATTTAGAAATTATTTGCATGAAACATTCTCTATGATCATTGCAAAATTCTAATGTAGAGCAGCATAAGAAGTCGACGATCCTACTCTACTGACTTATTAAGAAAAATCTTCCGTCGCTCTAAAATACAGTCCTGCTTTATACTAAGTGGTGAGACTTACGCTAGAATAGCAAATTGTTTATTGAATATCGTACGTAAAAATGTAGAGTAAATTTTTTGAAACAATTAGTGCAGAATAAAAAACAGTATAAATAGATATAATGTATAAAGAATTGTAGCATGATATCGGTAAATGAGTTAATAACTTTCTATGCGGTAATTCTTGATCAGCTTCGTTAATCATCTAGGACGGTTTCTAACTTGTCATTGTTTACTCATTTATTTTTTGAAATGACAATTTTTATAACAAAGTTATGGCAGGTTACTGGTCTTCGAGACTGCTTCCATTCCATTATTAATCGTTAATCTGTTTTCGATAGCGCCATTTGGTAGCTACTAGATAGCTCCGATATACTTCCATAGATCCTCAGGGATATCTATTTATTGCAGGCTGATCTGGGCTTTAAACCTCCGAGGCTAACATTAAAATCAAGGGCCCTTCATATATTTCTGGGGAAGGTACATGGCTCACTTAATATTGTATTACATTTGCATTGTATTACAACCGACCGGAACCAGTGGCGATGTCGGTAAGATACTCGACCGCGGATCAGTAGGTGCGGGTTCAAATCCTGGGTTCGTCCGTCACTGACATCGCTTTCGAGCGAGGAAACTGACGTTAGCAGTAATTTTTTAAAGATTTTATTTCATTTTGTAATCTTTTAATTTCGATGCATTAGTCTCAGAGTTATTGTTCATTTCACCCTTATCTGATTTCAGAAGTACCTCTGTCTTTTCCATTTCGATAATTTGAAATTCTATCACATTATTTTCTTTCTTGTTTCAACATTTATTTCAGTTGGAGTACCATTAAAATAGTTTCATCTGTAACTTTTTGGCTTTTCAAAAGTAATTTTTCATAGCTTCCTAAACGATAGCAGCAGAATAGACCAATCATTTACGGCAGTGTCTTAGGAGGCGATTAAGCTGAAAGTGAGGAAAGCATAAGAACCAGATTCTACGATATATTTGCTCAATGTTGCTAAAGTTAGTGTCTATTAACTGAGACCACCAAGTAGACCTCAATTCCTTACGCTAAAACTCTTCCTTGGACTGAATACCCATATTTTGGTCCGCACCGTTTAAAAAGCTGGTAGTGCTATTGTTAACGTCAGTTTTCTCACACGAAAGCGATGTCGGTGACGCGTGTGCTCAGGATTTGAACCGCGCACATACTGATCCGCGGTCTAATAACTTACCGACATCGCCACTGGCTCTAGGAAGTGGCTTGTCGATAGTGTCTTGATAGAACAATAAAAGAGTTGAAGACACAATATTGTCAAGTGGATATCAGAGGAGATATCTTCTACTTTGTTACGGCCCTGTTTAAATTGATCGACAGTTTAGTCCATTGATCTTATTACCGGTCCTTCAGAAACTTGAGATTTGACTCTCCGAGTAGCTCAAGTGAGTATGGATCCAACCATTGATGGAATAGCCATTTAAACTCGAAACGAGACACATTAACAGCACGTTGAATCCGTCTCTCTCTCCCTCTCTCTCTCTCTCTCTCTCTCTATCTCTCTCTCTTTCTCTTGCTCTTAGTTTTCTCTGTTTCTCTATATCATTCCTGTAGATGATTTGTTCGGGTAGAGAAAGTGTTGCCATGCTTTGAAGACGTCGCTTTAAAATCATAGAATATGAATAACTGGAATTAAAGTATTTTTTAAAAAAGTGTATTCTAACACACACAGAGAGAGAGAGAGAGAGAGAGAAATATGTTTATTAGAACCAAACACAGCATATACCATACAAAATGAAACTTACAAAATAACATAATATCAGCATTGGGTCATATATTCGACATTTATCAGCATGCCACTTGATTTGTAGCATTTTCGTTACAATTGTCAGTCAAAGTTAAAGCCAGTATGCTTGCAATCGATCTGGGATCTGTGTAAGAATAAAAGCCGTGACTTATTTTTCAAAGGACTACGCATCAAATTATACGGAGTATCTGTTTAGAATGGGGTTTTTGAAATCAAGCAGACGATACATCCATTTGTTTGAATTCGTGTATCGTAGTATACCTTGAAAGGGAAAGAATACAATACACTCAATATAGCAAAGAATAAAAACAGTCAACACAGCAGTATTTAAGTTTATCTGCTACTAAAACGGATACGTGACATTGGGTTGCCGTTGTTGAATGCTTCAATGGAGTAAATCAACGGTAATATTTTAAATACATGTAAATTTATTCCAATTTTGAATACTATCATTTTTACCATTGGATTACACCTGTGACAATTGATATGGAAGGGATAGATGCTTCGGGATGGAATAGAGCGTTGCCGTAGAAAGGATAAAATGGAATGAAAATGAAACAAGTACTAACCATGCCCGGTGTGGCATAATGTTGTCTTAATATTGTTTTGTGACGCGCACGTCCTACAGTTAGATACGGCCCAATTGACAGTTGAAGCTGTTGCCTATTGCGGTTTATATATCTAATCTGGCGATGCGGCTATGGAATAGAACGCTTTCGTAAGGAATCCTCAGATAATAATGAACTTCTGGGTTTCATTATTGAGCTTTATAACTATCAGTATAATTATAATAATTTAATTAATTTAATTCTTAAACTAAATTTTAAGCCGTTGCAAAGTGGTCCATGCTAAAACTCTATTTTCAGCCATATTATAAGGCTACAATAATTGATTAATTATAGTTATAAAATAGTTTTATCCTCTAGATATTATTTAAACAGGGATTCAAGCCTAGATGATGATGATGATTTTTTAATTTATTAAGTTATTAAGACTATGTTACTGTCATAGATGGTTATGTAAGTAGAAAATTTCAAACTGCATTCAAACCTTGTATCATCCACAATTTCCATATTTTGGACTAAACGTATTTCTTATAATCAGCTCATTTTTATCGATTACCTTGATTGTATTTGATATCTGCGTACAGGTACGAAATAAAGAAGCCATGAACAACTTTAGAGTGCCTCTAATATTTATCACACTCCTGTTCAACTCATTTCTGCTGGGCTTCAGGTAGTATCTTAAAATATTAAAAAAGAATGTTGCTTTCATATTTGTTGATTATACTAGGTCATCTTTTGCTTTTAATATAAATGACATTCAACATGCCTCGAGCACAGGATGTCTTAAACTTTTGCAGACGATTCTAATACTTTTGTTAGTGCCAAAAATCTCCCAGATCTGTTTAATAAAGCTAATATTGAATGCATGCTAATCACTGATTTTTGTAAGAGTAACGAACTTACTATTGATTATCCTAAAGCGGTTTCTATGTTATTTTTTCCTACTGAATTCTGCGAGACATATATCAGAAAATAATCTTTCAATTACAGTTGAAGGAATATCCCTATCAATAGTAAAGGTAATCAAGTTTTTAGGTGTCCTTATCGATGAAAAATTAACATTTCCAGAACACATTAACTCAGTTACCTGCAAAATAAATAGCATCTGTGGAATGCTATATAAACGCAGAGATTATATTCCGATAAATTTCCGGAAAAACTTGCATTTCTCACTTGTATACTGTATAACCATGTTGAAGCCCCGTGTTGTTGCTCGGGTGTGGTTGGATCACTGCAGAATAGGGCTACCGCAAACAATCTGCCGCGTGTACGTAAGAGGCGACTGAAGCAGGAGCTGAGGATGGCAAGAGGGGACCCACCTCACCATGAAATATTTTCCCCCAGGATTAAATGGTAATTAATTCACCTAGCTGAGGAAGGCAACGGGAAACCACCTCAGAAGCCATATTTTTCCCAGCTATAGGCTACATAAGGTATGGATAAGGCATAGACTTTGTGAAGGGATTAACTTGTTGATTTAAGGAGTGCTCTTATGAAGCTAGAAAGCAGACTTTGAGTGTGAATATGTACCTTGAACCTGCCACTTGGCAGTGCACTGAAGAGAATATCGTATAGTTTAATAGTGTACGGGAAAAACTCGAAAAAGCCCTACATATTCTACACATAGCGAACAACAGAGCTATGAGAATTCTACAATTTCAAGATAGACTGTGCAACACTAAACTACTTTACGCTAACTAGGCCTACATTACTCTACCGATACATCAATTATATAAGTTTCTCTCTGCCAACTCGATACATAGATGTACATGTATATTCTTTGAAGGCTCGATATCTAAAATTAACAGAGATATGATTAGATCAAACCTATCAAATAGTGGGTATCATACCAGGCTTTCACTAACTTATTATCTCTCTTCTCTACGAATCATGCAAAGTACCTGAGAAATGTCTTTGAATGTTGCTCTGTACGGAACTATATTCCTGTTGAAATTCGTAACTAAATGCCTTATGCTTCATTTAAACGATGTTATAAAAGTTTTCTTACAGAATCGAAACAGTGTCACCTGTACGTTCTTGGTGGAATAGTTTGCCATTTTGCTTTATTTGCCAAGTTAATTTTTCATTCGTTCATATTTGAAAAATTTACTAATTTAGCTAGTATGTTGGCTATTTTTGCTTTTCGCTATTTTTGTTATTATACTTGCTATTTTTGCTAGTCTGTAGACTTGTAGTATTTTAACTACTAATATCATTACTCGTACTTATTTCCTGTGGTGGTCAGCTAGATAGAGGAACTTAATTGTGCCCTCTCTGATGGCCAAAAGATTCAATGAATATGATGGTTGATTTTGATTTGAATGATTTGAATGATTGCTGAGATTTAAGTGTTTGATACAAATGTGTTCATTGATATGACGTTTGCGCGATGTGTACATATAGTTATATGATCTTATTGTTTTGTTTACAGTCGCGGAGAAGATGACGAATTAGAATACTATGAAAATGAAGATTTCGATGAAAAACGGGCCCTGGACAGAGTGGGAAGTTCTCTAATTGACAAAAGGGCTTTGGACCGAGTTGGAAGTTCTCTAATTGACAAAAGGGCTTTGGACCGAGTGGGAAGTTCTCTAATTGACAAAAGGGCTTTGGACCGAGTTGGAAGTTCTCTAATTGACAAAAGGGCTCTGGACCGAGTTGGAAGTTCTCTAATTGACAAAAGGGCTTTAGATAGAGTTGGAAGTTCTCTAATTGACAAAAGGGCTTTGGACCGAGTTGGAAGTTCTCTAATTGACAAAAGGGCTTTGGACCGAGTTGGAAGTTCTCTAATTGACAAAAGGGCTTTGGACCGAGTTGGAAGTTCTCTAATTGACAAAAGGGCTTTGGATCGAGTTGGAAGTTCTCTAATTGACAAAAGGGCTTTAGATAGAGTTGGAAGTTCTCTAATTGACAAAAGGGCTTTGGACCGAGTTGGAAGTTCTCTTATTGACAAAAGGGCTTTAGATAGAGTTGGTAGCTCCCTAATTGACAAGAGGGCTTTAGATAGAGTTGGAAGTTCCCTAATTGACAAAAGGGCTTTAGATAGAGTTGGAAGCTCCCTAATTGACAAAAGGGCTTTAGATAGAGTTGGAAGTTCCCTCATTGACAAAAAAGCATTAGACAGAGTTGGAAGTTCTTTAATTGATTAGTCAAGACTCACAAATTCCTATACTGTCACCGGTGCTATGTCAAGAGGATTCATGTTTATGAAATGATTTCATCAACTGTAAGGTACATCAATGTCAGCATTCTGCACCAGACGCAACAGGAACGGATACTTAAAGTTGTCAACCGAGCAAATATTAATTCCAAGATGTTTCAACTTCATTTAATCTGTAATAATATATAATTATTTTACAAGCGAAAATTGCAATACCAGAAAACCAAACAGTCTGCAAGAGTTACTTTTATCTGCTATATGCATACAATCTATTAGAAAATATAAATAATACATTAACTCAAATTAACTATATTAGCGTATAGACTATTTTAATGCAACAACTTTTATAATAAAATGTAGATATATTTGATTCTATTCTATTTTTTAATTAACAGCGCTTACACGTAAGAATATAGAAAACGCTGGACTTTAAATTTCTTTACGTATATACATGTATATTTGTAAATAACCGAATTCGTATAGGCCTAATTATTAATGGTGTTTGGATGCCAAATTACGTAAGTCCAGTTGAAGGCATTACTGATGACATTAGTAAAACTTTTATTTACATGAGTTTTAAATTCTAGATTAATTTGTAAATTTTTACTATGCATCACATATTTGCAAAAATATCAAGAGAGGCTGAGTTTTTACTTTGTTGGGATCAGATTTTAATAAATATGCTCAAATTGAAAATAGGCAGAAATCACTATCGGAGGTTAATACATGACTTCGATATATCGGCGCAATAAGGTAACATGTAACAACAATTAGAGTGCGTGCTACTGCCGTCCTTGACAACTTCGATCACTATTGAGACAAATCCAAACCGGTGAGCAAAAAGAGGTCCAAAAAGAGGTACAAATTCCTAAATCCAAAAACCAGTCCAAAGATTAGCCTTATTGTTCAGTCGCCTTACTGTTCAATACCGTCATTGCCTTGCTTATTAGCGTTCTTGCTCAGTCGCCTTGTACGACACGTGCAATTTACGGTTGGTCTATTCCTCAGTGTCCCGGACAAAGCGCGGGAAATTATTTGTTATAGAAAGAGAATGCAGTCGAAACAAAATTAGAGTTCTAGTGTTTTCAGATATAAGAAGGAACTACAAAATCAGATCGAAGGTGAGCACAAACTGTAGAAACGATTCAAGTCTTCAATATCAGAATAATCATAAAAATGATTAGAGGAAATTAAAAAATAGAATAATCATTAAAATGATTAGAAGAAATTAAAAAATAGAATAATCATAAAAATTATTCGAGGAAATTAAAAAAATAAGATAATCATTAAAATGATTGAAGGCAATTAAAAAATAGAATAATCATTAAAATGATTAGAGGAAATTAAAAAATAGATTTACATGTTGGTGACATCACATATCTGATAGAAATATTAATCCACGTTTTCAGCATTTAGTAATCTTGAAATATTATAAAGTTCTCCTTCGGTAAAAATGTACTTGAAATATTTTTGGAATAGCAATACTACAGTATAATGCCAACGAAACTAATACAAGACTATAACTTATTACCTCTCTCTACTGTTCTGCCTAGTGGAAGGTGCTAGATACCTATCCTTACTGACGTGCTGCTGTTCACGCTTCATAATTAGCACTCCTTCGGTCAACGAGTTAAGTCCCTTCACAAAAGCTAGGCATAATCCACACCGTAACGTAGCCTACAGTTTGGGGATAATATCGCTTCTGTGGTGGTTTCACATTGCCTTCCGCAGTTCTTGCTCAGTCGCCTCTTACGACACGTGCGATTTCCAGTTGGTCTTTTCTTCAGTTTCCCGGACACAGTATAGGAAATAATTTATTACACCAAGAGGAAAGCAGCTAAGAAATCATAATTTCCACAGTAAAAGGTTATATTACTATATGGATAAGACTTTGCACCCGCTAAGTCAACATTTTATCAAACCTGCAACTAAGTAAAATCTAAAATAATAAAGCTCATGTTTAATTTTTACCTTTTATAAGCTCATATGAAAGAATTTCCACGATAAATGTAGCAATCAACTTAAATTAAATTAGCGAGAAAATTAGTTTATTAAGCTTATGCGGATAACTACGGTGAGCAGAGACTTGTCCGAGTCTTCAGATTTAGAGTCCGATTTTCGATTCTGAAGTTCGAGTCTGTGCCTGCAGATGCCGAGTACCATCCCGAGTCAAAGTCCGAGTCCAAGTCCAAGTCCGAGTCTAAGTCTAAGTCCAAGTTCAAGTCCAAGTCTGAGTCTGAGTCCAAGTCCAAGTCCAAGTCCAAGTCCAAGTCTGAGTTCACATTCATGTATGGAATGAAGCAGCGTCATGCTAGGAATTGTTACAGTCATATACGGAAAACTTGTGAAAATTAGGCATGGAAAGAAATAATTGACTATTGAATGGTCGAAAATTTCAGGCTAAATAAAGCAAGTAATAATCGCTAAATAAAAGTAATAACTGTTGAAGTTTCAGCTAATAATAATAATAATAATAGTAATAAAAATAATAAAGGTTTAACATCCGTTTCCTCATAAATGAAGATTTACAGCTGCGTGGAGTGATGGTTGATTAATGATACAGGACGGTGCTGCCTCCAAGCGAGTGTTTCATATGAAATGCTTTTAAAATAAAATATTAATTAATGAGAACAATAGAGTAATAAATTTACAGAGAAGAAAACTCTGAGTGCAGCCATTGGTACGTAAATTATGTCTCAATAGATGAGATGCTTAAAATTGGAAATTTGATCAAAAGAAAAAAAATCCGCTTGATTTTGTTTCTAGTTTCAAAAAATTTCATGGAATTAAACTTTTCATTAATATCTCTCTCTTTAAGCCTTATTCATGTTTTAATGTAGCCTATAGGTTTGGAAAAA
Organism: Enchytraeus crypticus; assembly: GCA_905160935.1. Classification (NCBI taxonomy): domain Eukaryota; kingdom Metazoa; phylum Annelida; class Clitellata; order Enchytraeida; family Enchytraeidae; genus Enchytraeus; species Enchytraeus crypticus. Next base: position 2,175,147 of record CAJHZI010000253.1, on the reverse strand, counting down.
TATTGATTCTGAAGTGGTTTCTCTTGGCATCATTAGTTCTCATATCGCTTCGCCTCTTACGAAACGTACAGTTTACTGTAGGTTAATTCTTCAGTGGATCAGAAGCATCAACAGAAAGTATATCTATATGAATATATTTTAACTATTTTCCAAAATATTCATGCAATTTTATAAGTTGTTACATTGATAAGTTATTAAATTGATATCGCAGTTGCTTGTGATGAGAAATTTCGCCGCACCGTAAGCTTAGCATATAATGATATAAAAAATAACGACTGCCATTGTATTAGTCCATAATTAAATCTAATGAGTGATAGGGGCCTATAGCAATCAATCTAAAATAACATGTAGGTACGAACTTTTAAATTAGATAGCATTTCTTAAAAATTCATTTCTGAAATGAGGCTCTGAAGCAGATATCGCTGCAGCTTTAGGAGTCTACTTTGTGCCAGAAAAATATAGATTCTGGGGTGATTTTCCTTTGCCTTTCTCAGTTCTGACTTGTATGACAGGAACCTAGCAAATGAACTATCTCTAACGGATTCGATTCCGTGCGAGCTGATCAGAGAGCAACTAACCTCTTCAACTTTCACAGGACCGGTAAATGACTAATGAACTTCAAAGCCTAGTGGATTAAACATGTGATATAAAGTTTCAGATAACGGATGAATATTTCCATGTAGTGCGCAGCAACTTCTCGAAAGAGTGAAGATTTGGAATCGTAAGTATGTTTTCTGCATTCTTGAGGATTAAGAAATGAGGATTCTGACCGGTGTACTGAAGAAAAAAAGTAAACACGCATTATAGTGAAATGATCAACTATGTCGATATCTATCACTTTTAATACCACATGTTTAAACCTTTAAATTTAGTCCGTGTAATCAGTCCAGTGAATGTCAGAAATTTTACTCTCAGATTAGCGTGGTTAGGATTCGAACCCGCGATAGTTCAATTCACCTCAGGATCTGTCATTTAAAACTTCATGACGTTACCCTTACGCTATTGAGACTTTCTAAAAAGATGACGGATTGTGCATGTGGAAATCTTCAAGATCTTTGCTTGACCGAGTCACCTCTGAGAAGTGCTGTTCAGCACTTCGATGCTGGCTGCGTAACAACGTTGAATGGAACAGATTAGGTGAACACATACATTAAAAAATGAAGTGCTGAACAAAGCTGAGACAGAGAGACAATCCTTAATTATGTCAAGAAACAAGAAGATGGGATGGATAGAACAGGTTGTAAGGGTGAATAGCCTACTAAAGGAAGTAAAAGAAGGAATAGTAAATAAAAAAAGTCAGAGGAAGGCCTAGACTTGCGATGGGAGGTGATTTGAGAAATTTTATTTGCATTCACATGTGGATGCTAAAATCAATGCAAAAGCAGAAACATTTGGAGGATTATGTGCTACGGAACTTATACTTGACTGAGCAGTAAACTGTGAGAGTTACTCTATAGCGTAGCAATGATTAAAAAAGTTTTAAATGAAGGAATATTTGGTACTAGAAGGCTCTTGTCAAAAGAGTTTGAACAAAATTACAACTTGATTAGTCAAAAATAAAAAATTTGGTAGGATAATTATCACGATTCAATAACTCCATAGGTCTATATTCACAAATTCAAATTCACATCACTTAAATACTGAATTTAGCGGCAATTGCATAAAATCATCCCAGCAATAAAACAAAGTACTAATGAAAAATTATGGAAATAAAAGTTAACAATTAATGCATAATGCATACTTCTGCATTTGCAATTCTTATTGGATGAAGCTAATATATTGACTTTAGAAGTTTGCTAGCACAGATTGACATTTAACATAGACATTGATAGAAAATTACAATAGACACACGTATCAATCATCACCAGTCTCGGTCTTCCATTAACTCTTTCTCCTTTGTTATTCATTTTATTACTCCTTTTAGTAAGAGATCCTCTCTTAAAACAAGTTTTATCCATACATTCTTCTTATTTCTTGACACAATTATTAATTATCTATCTTGTATTCAGCCAAGGAGACGTGTACTCGACTCTAACTTAACCACAATCTTCAGAAAATCAGTGAAACGTGTTAAGAGCAAGACTATAAAATCGATTCTCCCTCTCTCCTTTTATCCCCCCCCTCTCTCTCTCCTAGTGCAGTTCTTAGCGGCAGGTCCATGGCACATAACTCTTCCATTTCTCTCACCTATATTTCTCAGTAGAAAGGTTTTGCCAAATGTCATACACATGCTGAGATACGGGAGATTAAAGAGTAAAGTGCAATTGAATTAACGCAGATAGTTTTACTTAGTACTCAACGTTAGGAACTGAAAGTAAGTAAAAACGATAGAGTATCAGTAGACTGTAGAAGACTTATATGTGCAATAGATCTACAGCTTCAAAGACTTAGAATCGTCTTACTTATTGAAGACAGCTTCACTATTACGAGCGGTCACTCGGTGCAAGCAATAGCTCTTTACTGTCGCTAAGTATTTGAGTCAGTCTAATCGCATTTAATTTCTAAGTTAAAGACACAATTTCCTACGCATTGCTTTAGCCAATAGCTGAAACGTAATAATATTAGGTTCTGTCACCGTGTAGGGCTTAGAAAGTATTTTCCAACTTCATTGATATGCTGTTCAGAATATTTAATATATTTAATATATTTACACTGTGTTTTTTATAACTGATACCCCAAATTGTTTTAAAAATAAAGTCGTAAGAAGTTGACCGATGTTCTTGAAATTTGCAGTACTTGACCAGCAGCCAATTCTAAAAGACTTAGAGAAATTTCGTTTGAATATCTTTAATAACGTGGAACTTATAGTATAGGAGTGGGGTCAGATAAGAAATTTCCAATACAGGATTTCAGGCGTATTACATTTAGCGTAGATTATTTCTATAAAAATACTAGCTAACACGCAATATCGAATTTCCGCTAATGTTATTTTGAAGAGTAATCATTTCTTTTCAAAACGACGTAAAATAAGTGCTGATATGTTCTTAATTGACAAAGTTATTGAACTTTTTAAGCATGCATTGCATGAAGAGAATAAACGAAGAAGCTATTTTAACTGTGGCGCTTGAGGACTCCGCTGCAGTGGCTGCAGTGATAGCAGTTGTACCCAGACATGCAGTGCATGCATTAAAAGTTGAATAACTTTGTCAATTAAGAACATATCAGCACGTATTTTACGTCATTTTGCAAAGAAGTGATTGCTCTTCAAAATAGCATTAGCTGATATTTTGTTACGTGTTCGCTATTATTTTTTTAAGATAATTTTACGCTGCATGTAACACGCCCGTAATCATGTATTGGAAATTTCTTATCTGACTCCACTGCTATTCACAAAACTATACGTTTACTTCACGTTATTGCAGATATTCAAACGAAATTTCTCTATGTTTGGTAGAATTGGCTGCTGGTCAAGTACTGTAAATTTTAAGAACATTGGTCAACTCCTTATGACTTTATTTTTAAAACAATTTGGGGTATCAGTTATAAAAAACACAGTGTAGAATATTTAATAATTACAATTATAGATGAGTTCTCTATTAGATAAAAAAGTAACCAATGTATAAAAAAGTAAACAATGTATAAACAAAGCAAACAATAGATGAGTGAGGCATATGTTAATCCATTGAGTGTAAGCGTCCACTACACTCATCTGTGGCCTGTGCATGACTGCATTGATACAAACGTGATTCTTATCTTTCTCATTTAGTAGTCCCATGCGGTGAGTGGAGGACACGAACACAATCTTTGAGTGAAGAAACAGTCGTTAAACCTGCTGTTTTGCATAGATATTAAAGTTATTTTCGTTGATCTAGGAGATCTTTCTAGAGCATCCATATATGGTCTGACTAGGATAACAAAATTTCAAAATATGTAGTGAACGGCATATGCAATCTCTCTCTAGGGTTCTGCCAAGTGGCAGGTCAACTGTACATATTCCTACTCACATGCTGTCCTTCACGCTCCATAAAGAGCACACCATCGATTATCAATTAAATCCCTTCTCAACTTGCTATGCCTTATCTTAATGCGACCTATAGCTTGGGAATAATATGGCTTCTGAGGTTGTATCCCGTTGCCTTCCTCAGTTCTATAATAGTTTAACTATAATTAAATCCTGAAGAAAATTCATGGTGAGGTGGGTTCCTCTGTCTTCCTCAGCTCATGCATTAGTCGCCTCTTAGTACACGCTGCAGCTGCTTGCGGTTGCCCTATTCTGTAGTGGTCCAACCACACCCGAACACAACACGGGGTGGATGTGCAATAGCAGCCACTATATAAAAACATATCAGGGCAGCATTTGTCTTTCTATATCAGCATATTTCTCTCTCTTTTTCGCTCTCTTTCGCTTTCTCTCTCTCTCTCGCCCTCTCTATCTCTCTCTACCGTTGTGTATAAGTGGTATGAAGCACATGAGCACACACAGGTTCGGAAAAATGGATAATTAATAAAATTGTCTAATAACTAGCACAGGCAGAGTATTTGAAAATAGCAAAGATGAAAGTTTCATACTAAAACATTCGGATATTCTTTACAAAAATTATTTTTAAACGTAAAATGTTTCCATTTTTAAAGCTCTTCTTTTTACAGTTTTAATAATAATTAGACAAAAATAAAGTTTGAATTTTAAAGAAGTTTAAACGATTTAAACTAAAGTGAATAAAGATTAATTTATTTAATTTAGATAAATTCTGACGATACACTGCGCTTCGAATTTCAGAAGAGGAAACAAACTCGTAATCAAATGCCGGAAGAAACTTGTTTAGGCTTCTGAGCTACACTCAGGTGTGGTATGTTCATTAATTCTAAATAATACTTGACTTAATTGTTAAATGACAGTACGTTGCCGAATTAGAAAAAAGACATGATTAAGTTCATATCATTTTGCATGTCAGGAGTGGGTGGAAACCTACTAAATTTAAAGCCAGAAATTTTAATTGACATTTTTCTATCTATCTCCATTTATCATATCATTTATCTATCTCCATTTTTACATAAATATTATTTACATTACATTTATTTAATTTACAGTACGCGCATATTTTTACATTGTATACCCACGACTTAAATCAATCAAAATCAATCAATCAAATAATCAATAAATCAATTAAACTATCAATAAGTATATTGATAGAGGGCCGTTCTATGCTAAATGGCACAGTAGCGCTGTGAAGGGGCAGTGAAGGTCAGCCAGCCTGGTGGTGTAATGCCACAATCGGTGTAGAGACTAGAACTCTGCAAGTCTGGAGTAGGAACGACCAAAGGCCTAACGACTAATCGATCTAAAGCACAAAAATCATCACCATGTGGTTACAAGTCCCTTTACTGTCATATTTGCGTCAGTCGTCTCTTACGAACACGTGCAGATATCGGTAGGTTTAATTTTTCCCTAAACTTACTCGGATAGATAATGAAGATGATACAGGTTTCTTTTCTGCCCATCTAACAGAGGCTTTAATTTTTAGTAGCATATTAACAATCGTAATCAAAATAGATATAGTCACAATCATAACTGACACAAGTTTATACTGTATACTAGGAATGCATAGAGTTTTTTTAGCTATCTTTTGCGTTATATAAAAACCTAACCAATTTCTCTTTAGCTATAACTTAGTATATCGCACGTGATATTTGTTTTCTCTAACGTGAGATTTGTTTCTATTCCCTGCAGATATATGCATCCTTCGTCAGAGAGTTAAAATGTGGTTAAAACATAAATTTTACATAACTCTAAAGAAATACAATTTAACACATCCCTAGGCAAAAGCCTTTAATAGCCCGAAAGACGTATCTCTAAGTAAGTATTTAAACATATTAATCATCAATTTCTAAGCATACAAATACTAGAACGTACTAATGTAAAAATCGATAAGAAAGATAAAGCTATCTTTAAAATCAGCTTCCTCTCTCGAAAGGATGTCAGTAACGGGGAGAACACTGGATTTGAACCTGCCAGGGCCTACAGATCTGCTGTCGAAAAACTTGTCAAATAAGCTACGGATCAGTTCCTTGACGGAAATTCATCAGATAATAATGATAATGGAAAAGTGTTTAAAAGAATGTAGAGCAATCATTGGAATCATTTCGTTGTTTACACATAGCGCTTCTAACCCAATTTTATGTCATAATAACATAGTTTTGTATCCAGTAAATACTACTAGCATTTTAACATTAGCTTTTAAATCAGATTTGATCATTATCAGATGTCAGTATAACTGTCGTATAAATGTCAAATAAATGCCCGGTAAATATCAATTTTTTGCAGAAAAATATCAGACATAGCCGTACATTTATTAATTAATTAATTTATTTAGATCACCAAAAAGGGTCATTCAACCCTGCACAGTTTACAAGCAATGCAAACAAATAAGTAAATGCAAAGAAAATAAATACATGAAAGGCAGATTTAAGTTAAATAGCATTATCCTAATTATATCCTATTATGATCTATATTCTGAGGGATATTACGTGAGCAGTTGGATAAATAAGAAGTGTGTGTTTTAGCATAACCATCTCTCTCTCTCTCGTAGTACAGCCTTTGGCAGATCCATGGCATATAATTCCTCCATTCTTCACTGTCTTCTGTTTTCCTCTTCATGTCCACGTGTGAGCGGATTTTTAAATCATACAACGTTCTTAATCTCGGTCTGCCTATGCTTCTATTTCATTACATTATACTATCAAATCAAACTATTTTATTTCAGACATATAAACAGATCCATATAACAGAACAAACCCACTATCTAAGACAGAGACTTAAATATAGATTATAAATGCAATACAAGCACTAAGTAATAATAGTAATATATTGATATGGATCATATTAATTATAATTATGTCTAACCAGTGTATATATTATGCGCACTTATAGAGACTAAAAGTATCAAACCCAGATAAATATCAGATATCAACACTTATTAGTATATCAAATAGCAGGAAAATAAAAGACTTCAGATAAATATCATTAAAATATCAATTAAAAGACAGAAAGATTTGAGATTAATAATACCTAAAAAGTATTGAAGAAATGGAACCTTCTAGTAAAACAATCTACAACACCACCTCAATCTCTGTCAACAATTCAGAGTTGATGTCCACCACCCAGACTTCCCAATCCTCTCAGACTGATTCCTCCCAGTACTTCAAGATCGGTGTGGTCGTCATCGGCTGTACAGGCATCATCGCCAACGGCCTGATGCTCTTCATTCTTGCCAACGTGAAGAAGATCCACCGAACCAACACAGCACACGTACTAATCATCAACCAGGCGACGCTGGACTTTACTGCCTGTATCGGCTTTGTCATCACCTACACGCTGAAGATCGTTGCCTGGACTTGGAGCTACGAGATGTGGGATGCGGGAGACGTGATCCGGTGCTTCGTGTTTGAGACGAACATTGGATTGGGTGTATCGATGTCAGCGTCTATAGCTGGGTTGATCGTCATCACAGTAGAGAGGTACTTCAAGATTGTGCATGCCATGTTCCACAAGAAGGTCTTCAGGCATTGGATGATGTGGGTGGCAGCTGCCATCCCTTGGACAGTGGGGTTCCTTCAGGTATGATAATGAATCCATTTGTATAAGAGCCTCTCTATGAATGTCTTAATAGCGTAGGGGTAACGTCATCAAGTTTGAAATGACATATCCTGAGTTAAGTTGAACCCTCGTGGGTTCGAATCACAGCCGCGTTGATCAGAGAGTAATATCTTGGGCATTCACTGGACAGGCTATACGGAAAATGGTCTAAATTGTATAACGGTTTACATATGTTGTATTAAAAGTGATAGATATCAACATAGTTGATCATTTCGCTATAATGCGTGTTTATCTTTATGCAACTTGCCACAGTAGCACTCATACAACTAGTTATGATCATGATCTAACAATGCATTTGAATTATTTGGAAACTAAAAAGAGAGTGTTCAGATTGACACGGATGCTAGATATACAGTTCCAGACAGTTGGCAAAAAGATATACCGAAAGCTTAGGAACCCGCTAATTACTTATCTCATTCTTTTTTCTTCTCTCTTAGCGTATAAGTCCTATATTTGTAGCCTATGTTTTTACTTTTTATACTCATATACGATTGCGTTAGGAGGAGATCGAGCATTGTAATACGTTGTCTTCTTAGGATTCCCTTTCCTTTCACTCATACTTATCTGACCTATTTTAGCAAGCTATTCCCTGCATGAAATGTTGGTGTCCTGCTTGATAGCCGTAGGGCTACTCAGGAAGCCAAAAACCATTATCACTATCTCAGTTAATTGTCTATTGTTATGTTTTTGTAAAATGTAGTGGTTTGAAATAAATAAATAAAATATACAAGGAACACTTAAATATTTGATTGTGGCTTTCTAAACTAGGTCACTTTCCTGTATGTTCACTTCGTAAGTCCTTTTAGAGCTCTTGTGGAATTTCTCTCTTAGCGGCGCTTTATTAATAAAAATAAATATTATTATTATTATTTATTGCTTATTTTTTTATAAATATTATTCATTGGTTGGTTGATTCACCGATTTTTCTCGTGTTGTGTCCGAGTTACTGAAGAATAGACCAGCCGTGGATTGCATGTGTCCTACAGACGTCAAAAACTATGATTCAAACCAAAGTTAGAATGGGCATTAAATTGATGAACGCCTTGGCTCATAACCAAAGCAGTAGGCCTACTAAGCAAAGACACATTGGAAAGACTTTGGAAAATTACAGACATTGGTAAAATTAGCTCAAAGTGTTCACCTCCTTGTGAAAATTATTAAATGAGACAAAGCATGCCTAAACATTTTAAAACGATTTTTTAATTTGAAGATAATGGAAAGCCTCATTATCGGATTTTAAAATTTATTTTAAATCGGCCTATATAGTGTATAAATTACTTTCACTTTTTTGCCGATGAAATAGTTGAGATAATAGCATGTAGTTATTAAATAAAAAGCCCTAAGTTCGAATCCTAGTCGATTCATCTCTGAAAGTATTACAGAGTTACGGAAACGGACCCGAAGTATATAATTTTCTTACTATGTTATATATAAAAAAGCCCGGTGTCAATTCGCCAATAATTTTTTAAAACAAAAACATAGCAATAAGGTAAATGGCTTCATTTAGGTAATTTGAAATACTGCATTATTAGAACCTATTCAGGACTTTTAATTTGAAGAGAGTAGAAAGTCGCCTTATTTATATTTGATGAGTAGTTTATTTTAAGTGAATACAGATTTTTGTGCAATTTTGATAAAAGCAGTCTAATTAAACGATTCAAGCAGAGAATTTCAACATATTTTTCAGCACTTTCAAAGATTTTAGTGGAGAAACTCAATATAGCCTTGTGATTAGAGTATTTGACGCTCAGACAAAAAATGATCGACGGGTCGATCCTGTTTAATATATACAATAAGTATACAATATATTATATATAATGTAGGTATTACATATACATACATATATATATATATATATATATATACATGTATATATATATATGCGCCTTTATTATATATATATATATATATATATATATATATATATATATATATATATATATATATATATATATATATAGGCCTATGCATACATATATGTGCATATACATATAATTTACATACTGTAGAATATTTACACTAGGACAATATACTCAGAAAAAATCACATTGTTTTTAATCTGACATTGGCCGTACTCATCTTATATTCGGAAATTCAGAAATATGAGAATAATTTTACAACTGAGTTGCCGATAACAATTATGAGATTTTTACGATTCAAGGAAGCTTCAGGAAAACTGCAATGCTATACAATTAGTCTTCTTCAGTACACTGCCAAGTGGCAGGTTTAAGGTACATATTCATACTCAAAGTCTGCTTTTTAGCTCCATAAGAGCACTCCTTAGATCAACAAGTTCATCTTTTCACAAAGTCTATGCCTTATACATACCTTATGTAGCCTATAGCTTGGGAAAGATGGCTTCTGAGGTGGTTTCCCGTTGCCTTCCTCAGTTAGATGGATTAATTACCATTTAATCATGGGGGAAAATATTTCATGGTGAGGTGGGTCCCCTCTTGCCATCCTCAGCTCCTGCCTCAGTCGCCTCTTACGTACACGCGGCAGATTGTTTGCGGTTGCCCTATTTTGCAGTGGTCCAACCACACCCGAGCACAACACGGGGAATACAATTAGTATCAGATTAAAATTGGTAACGATGACTGCAAAATTTGAGTCTTTATTTTGCAAAATCTTCTGTGAAGAATTGTACCACAACTTTGTATCCAAGTTTTGTAAAAAGTGCAGAACTAATAAAGTACTCTCTCTCTCTCTCTTACTCTCTCTCTCTCTCTCTCTCTCTTTCTCACTTTCTTTCTCACTTTCTTTCTTTTTTCTCTCTCTTTCTCTCTCTCTCTCTCTATGTGTGTAATGCCTGAAGTCACACCTATGGTATATAAATCTTTCAATCTTTTCTATTCTCAGCAGTTCATTTGTTTACATCTCTTGTCTATTCTCTCACTCGTTTCTCTGGACATGTTACTACATGTATATGTTCAGCTACTCATTAATCTCCTTAAAGACGATCTTCTCGTTTCGAATCAAAGCTGGACAGTCTCTGACAGTGTCCATCTGATCCGGAAGTAAACACTAAGATATCTTCATAGCCTTTATAACTTTTTTCTCCATCGGTACCCGTACCTTTATGACTTTAATCACGCCCAGATCTCCTTTGTTTTTTCTTATGGTAGTTATATTAGCTGCAAATTAGCATCAACTCCCTCTTGCATTTCTTCATTTGTAAGATTCTGTGTCCAAAAAAATGGTATTCGTAATTGTCTGTAAAACATAAATGTGAGATTTTAAATCTCCAAAAACATTGCTGTTTTTAGGACTCTATTTCAATCCTAACCAGATGAAGAACTACATGATGCGAAGGACGACTTCACTGATTAAGCGGATATGCAATCATACAATATAGGTTTAAGATTTCATTTGAAAGCAGATTAGGTTTACATCTCAAGGCTTAACTGCTCTACAATATATATATATATATATATACATATATATATATATATATATATATATGTACATATATACTTTATATGTATACATGTATGTATGTGTGTGTGTGCGTGTGTGTGTACGTTGATATATGTATGAATATATCTACTGCTAAATACTGTCTAATATATTTATAAAAGAAGTCGTCTGAAATTTTACACACAAAATCTTCTAATAATTTGCTGAATATATTTTCTCTTTCTTAAAAATTAATCGCCCAAGTTCGAGATACAATGCGTGAATGTGGCACATAATCTTAATTTCTATAATTTCTATAATCTTAATCTTAATTTCTAAAATATTGCTTGAATTGTCGATGAAATTTGTCGTTGAAAGTTAAATCTATTATTTATATTTTACACGATTTGTTTGTAGTTCTATGTCAGTATAAAATGTAGTTTACGAGCTTCACGCGTAAGAATTTCTACATTTTTTCCTCTAGTTTTCTTGTCCTTGAGGCTTGTGCTCGACTTTCATCTATATCTATGATATATGTAACTTCATAGATTATAATTTCATGCATTTGAATGGGATATTATGACAAAACTGTTAGATTATTCGCCTCGGAAACAAATGGTTGGGTTCAAACTCAGTTCAGTGAGCAGTAGTTGGATCTTCCGTAGCTTTCCAAGAAGGCTAATTATGCATCTGTGCTTGCTGCCAAAATGGCGCTATTAGCAACAGAGAAAAGATTTAACATTGTAAGAAACCGGTCTCGAGATAAATCGGCGGCCGGGTATGACACTTCTATATAACTGGTAGATTCAAAGCAAAAAGACAACTATGTGCAGTTGAAGGGAGCGCTGGAGACGTCCTAATTTTAATTTTGGGTGGGTCACAGGATGCTAGAGCAAAGTATTCAATTTTTATATATCTAATGCAGCTAATAACTTTAAAGCAGTTGTTATAAGACTTACAAAATGTCATATAAGATAAAACGTTGAATTGTACCTCCCTATTTGGTTTGCGATGTTACTGTAGTTGATGACAAAGTCCTATAATGAAATATTAAACTCATTTAAATGTGATTATCATGATTTCAATTTTGTCTCTACTATTGATTATCTGGCTGGAGCAAGTGGCGACGTCGGTAAGATATTCGACTGCGGATCAGTATGTGCGGGGTTTAAATCCTGGGCTCGCCCGTCACTGACATCGCTTTCGAATGAGGAAACTGACGTTAACATTAACTTTTTTGCCAGTTTTATGTCATACTATTAAAGAATGAGTGATAGATTAAGTTCAGTAGAACAGTTATTTTTATGCAATTAATAAAATAAACTTTAACCAGAGTGAGGTTGAAGGAGTTAAAAGTTCACATATCTAGGCTCATACCTAACTCTACGTGCACTATAGACGGTAGAAATATATGTTTGGGCTATCCAATAAATGATAAGAAAACGACATAATATTATGTACACCAAGACCAGTAAACCCACATCTAATTTGCATGTACTTTAAAGAATGCCATTTATGTTTCATCATCGTCATCATCATTTTTCATCTCTGAATTCCATTTATGTTACTGTACAAAATCTGCATGAGAATATATTATTAATTTAGCTGCTTACCTAAATGTTTCATGTATACACAAGCGGTATTTTTGTTTAAATGCTTCAAATATTTTGATGTCGGCAAAATATTAAGCGCTATCAGAGCTTTCAAGTTTATCTATTTTTTCTAAGCTGCATACATGCTATTATTTAGTGATATTATTCACCTGAAACATGCATCATTAGTCAAATTAACATATATGCAATACTTAGAGAGACATTACATAAAGTACTTTTACTAGGACTTTGCACCGCGTGAAGAATTAATGTAGACTATTGGACAATACGCTGATGAAACATTTAGATTTCAATGCACTCGGTGACATAACATGTTATAATTTTTCTTCACTTATTGTAATTAAGATATACCGTTACTACTTCATAAAGTATTTGCATCCTTGACTCGGTGACATAACATGTTATAATTTTTCTTCACTTATTGTAATTAAGATATACCGTTACTACTTCATAAAGTATTTGCATCCTTGAAACGGCGATCTTCTAAAACCAACTATACACTTCAAACGCCATTAGACATTTGCTTAAATGTCTACTAATCATTTAGCACATCAATTACGGATTTCTTTTTAAACGGGAGAGAGGGGTTAGCTGGAGTAAGGGGTGGGTGGTGCTCCCAGATGCACCCTGGCCATGTCCAACTTTTTTAGCGTATAGTAACACACACACACACACTCTCTCTCTCTCTATGCCTTCCTCAGTCGATTAAGCACGAATTGAGGGATGAAACGGGAAACCATTTCCGTAGCCATAGTCTTCTCCAGCTTAGACTATGTAAGGCACGAATGAGGCATAACGTTTTGTGAAGAGATTAACTTGTTTATCAATGGAATTCTTTGCGTGAATGTGAGAGCAGAATGAATGTATACTTTGAACCTTCCACTTGGCAGAACACTGGAGGCATATCTAATAACAACTAATATAATTATAATTTATGTAATATTTATATTATATTTATAGTATATTTAATTCTTTTATGCATACCTGTATAGTAGCTGGTAGCTGCATAAAATAGGATCTTAGGTGAATAATACTTTTGATTGAGCTTTCCTTTATAGACATAAAAAGAATTTAAGCTAAAGATAAAATTAATTGAACAAGCTTGATAACATACGCCTGCCAGTGGGCACTATTCGTAAACACTCATAAACACACACACACACACACACAGAGAGAGAGAGAGAGAGAGAGAGAGAGAGAGAGAGAAGGAGAAAATTAACAAAAAGTCACAAATATCAAATATACTCCGAATTAAAGAACAGCCTGTTATATTTCTTAATTTTTATATTATTATTAGATATTTGTAAATTATTTATTATTAAGTATTATTATTACTATTACTATTATTAGCCTACTTATATTCTTCTTTGCATTTATCTCCTTAATTTCTGTACCCATATTGACTACAGATGGTCCCCACGCTACTGTCTACCACTCGTATAGTGGACGGATACTGCTATCCTCTCTATTCCTGGCTCAACCCGGCCCTTCAGTACGGATACGGGATCTACACCTTCGTAGCTAACGTCATTCTACCCGTCATCACCTTCGTCTACTGCTACGGGAGGATTGCCCTGGTGGTGAGGGCAGCCGGTAAGGTGGGAAAGTCCACGGGGGAAAAGATGAGCCAGATAGAAGCCGAGAATGCGGCAAAGGCTCAAAAAAGAATTCTTAACGTTGTCAAAACCCTTGGTCTAGTCTGCGCCGTTTTCGTGGTATGCGTCACGCCCATTCAGACGATTTACGTGTTGTTCAACGCAGGTTACGCTGTGATTGACATGCAGAGCACGTTGTGGTTTGCTCTCATGTTTTTGCTCTACATAGATCCTCTGCTAAATCCCTTCCTCTATGCTCTTCAGTATGATGCAGTCAAGGTCACGCTAAAGTCTATGGCAAGAAAGGCGGGAATTCTTAAGGAAGGCGGTAAAGCTGATAAACCTGAAACAAAAACAGCGAGTATCGAATAGTGGTGTTGTTGTGGTTGTTGGTGATGATTGTGAATGATGAATAGTGGGGTTGTTGTTGTTGTTGATGATGATTGTGAATGATGTTGATGATGATTGTGAAGGATGAATAGTGGAATTATTGTTGTTGTTGATGATGATTGTGAATGATGAATAGAGGAGCTGTTGTTGTTGTTGATGATGATTGTGAATGATGTTGATGATGATTGTGAATGATGAATAGAGGAGCTGTTGTTGATGTTGATGATGATTGTGAATGATGTTGATGATGATTGTGAATGATGAATAGAGGAGTTGTTGTTGTTGTTGATGATGATTGTGAATGATGTTGATGATGATTGTGAATGATGAATAGAGGAGCTGTTGTTGTTGTTGATGATGATTGTGAATGATGTTGATGATGATTGTGAATGATGAATAGAGGAGCTGTTGTTGATGTTGATGATGATTGTGAATGATGTTGATGATGATTGTGAATGATGAATAGAGGAGTTGTTGTTGTTGTTGATGATGATTGTGAATGATGTTGATGATGATTGTGAATGATGAATAGTGGAGTTGTTGTTGTTGTTGATGATGATTGTGAATGATGTTGATGATGATTGTGAATGATGAATAGTGGAGTTGTTGTTGTTGTTGATGATGATTGTGAATGATGAATAGTGGAGTTATTGTTGTTGTTGATGATGATTGTGAATGATGTTGATGATGATTGTGAATGATGAATAGTGGAGTTGTTGTTGTTGTTGATGATGATTGTGAATGATGTTGATGATGATTGTGAATGATGAATAGTGGAGTTGTTGTTGTTGTTGATGATGATTGTGAATGATGTTGATGATGATTGTGAATGATGAATAGTGGAGTTGTTGTTGTTGTTGATGATGATTGTGAATGATGTTGATGATGATTGTGAATGATGAATAGTGGAGTTGTTGTTGTTGTTGATGATGATTGTGAATGATGTTGATGATGATTGTGAATGATGAATAGAGGAGTTGTTGTTGTTGTTGATGATGATTGTGAATGATGAATAGTGGAGTTATTGTTGTTGTTGATGATGATTGTGAATAATGTTGATGATGATTGTGAATGATGAATAGAGGAGCTGTTGTTGTTGTTGATGATGATTGTGAATGATGTTGATGATGATTGTGAATGATGAATAGAGGAGCTGTGGTTGTTGTTGATGATGATTGTGAATGATGTTGATGATGATTGTGAATGATGAATAGAGGAGCTGTTGTTGATGTTGATGATGATTGTGAATGATGTTGATGATGATTGTGAATGATGAATAGAGGAGTTGTTGTTGTTGTTGATGATGATTGTGAATGACGACGACGACGATGATGATGACCTGCTAGAGTGAACATGCATGCTGACAGAACCTTTACTCTTCTACCTGCATTGACATTCTTCATCCACATTGTTTCTTGCACTTCTGCAGCCACGCACTTATATGCACGATTCACACATTGCTGTTTCTAATAAATTATGCTAATAAAAATTCCAACACTGTCAAGAATTAGACGAAATTAGTTACAAAGAATGATTAAATATTATAATTACTATTCAAAAGATTAATAGATTAACTCTAAATTGCAGTTACTCGCGAGAGTTGACTAATACAGATTGCTTCAGAAGGCAAGGGGAACCACCTCAGAACCCATTAATTTTTAAGTTCATATCTTATTTTAATTGCTTGTAGCTAGGTTGATGAAGATAAAAATGTTTTTATACACTGAATTTCTAGACAGAACGAGAACTCATGTATTTTTTAATTTTTTAGGGCACATCAAAAGGATTAAGTAACCCTGTAGGAATCACTATAAATAGAACATTGCACAAAATAACACAGAACAATTTCAACACAAAATTTTGGCGACCATTAATAAATCAGAATTAAGAAAAAATAAAAATAGTGCAAAGAGTTCAATCAAAGTAATACAAACATTCATCCAGTTTTGCAATAAAAATTTAAAAAATTTTTCCGACTCTACTTAAACTGAAATTCAAGGTAAGATGATGACGATGGTGACGATGATGATGATGATTGTAATAAAAATCTAAAAATCAAAGAAATGTTAAATTCAAACTACCTTGTTAACCTGTTAGTTTTAATCTGACATTTTTCAGAATTATAGAGTTAGTCACATGACATATTTTATGCTCATCTGTAGGTCTATCTAGCGTTCTACTTTCAATTAAAAACAACTTATAATCAATAATCGTCCATGATGATATCTATCATTCTTAGTACACCGAATGGTTTAAACATGTGATATTAATAGAATGGTTTAAACAGCTAGTTTATGGTCAATGTGGCCATTCAGTTGTGCGAAGGTAAGATATTTTACTCTATGATCAGCTAGACCTGAGTTTGATTCCAGGTCCTTAAGAAGAGCCATTTAAAATGTTTCTCTTCTATACTATTAACTGAAGAACTCCTCGTGGCGCAGTGGGTAGAGAGCTCGCCTCTTGAATGGAGGACGCGGGTTCGAGACAGCGTTACCACGTGGGTTTTCTCTTCGAAGGGCGAGTGAAAATCTAGTCGTGTACACTTGGTGGTGTCAGGCCGATGGATAGCCGACTTTAATGTTCCATTTCCTATATAGACCCCTCCGTGTCGACCCCGAATAGGGTACAACGGTACGCTTAACGGAGGTTTTTTAAATAATATTACCGTAGCTCTATCACACGACCCTAGTTAGACATTCAGTTCTGTCAATTGACTAATCTAATTTAGACCTGCGTAATCTTGTTCACTGTTTGACTTCTCGCTCACTCTTAAGCAGCAGTCAATAAGTTCTCAATCACAAATTATTTACCTGCACACATTCAATATAGACTTTGAAATGATAAACCGACTTGAGATACGTTTTTCATTATAGCCTTGGTTAGTTACCTCTGACAATACTTCCAGCTTAAGCTTGTTAATACACTAAAATGTGACTGTGTTGCAACATGGGAAGTAACGAAGGCCTTATCTCTAAGTAGTTATAGATGTTAGGTGTACATTTGGTTATTTTTAGAATGTCTTAATAGAGTAGGGGTAACGTCAAGAAGTTTTAAATGACAGATCCTGAGATGTATTGAACTCTCGTGGGTTCGAATCCATCCCGGCCGCGCTGATCTGAGAGTGAAATCTCGGACATTCACTGGACTGGTTACACGGAAAATGGAATAAATTGCCTAACGGTTTAAACATGTGGTATTAAAAAGTCATAGATATCAACGTAGTTGATCATTTCACTATAATGCGTGTTTACTTTTTTGATATCTCCAATTTGTCAGTGGGTTGAATTAATGCGAATTAGCCCATTACGCAGATCCGACAGGAATATTTTAAAAGCTTTATATATCAAGCATTTCAAGGGCATACAAAGTATAAAAATAGTCATGTCTGTAACATATAAACTGTCTACCGGATGCTTTGATGTTCTAAATGATATCGACTCGATGTTACATGCACACAAAGACGGGTCAGTGGCTATGTAATATTGCCATAGTGATAAGACGTTTATACAATATTATATATATATAGGTTAGACTTGGACGCTGAAATATTCGACTGTGGATCAGTTTGCGCGGGGTTCAAATCCTGGGCTCGCTCGTCACTGCTATAAATTTTGAGATGAAACTGACGTTAAAATCGGCTTACTGCTTTAATATATGCAGATTAGATGGCTTTTAAGGTATAAGAGATAACTTGCAGATGTGTGAAAGGGTTCATCAATGTAGGAGTCGCATTTAGAATATAAAGATAAAAAAGGTAAGCTTAACGTCAGTTTCCTCACTCGAAAGCGATGTCAGTGACGGAAGAGCCAGGATTTGAACCCCGCACCTTGCAAATTTCTTGAATTCGCCCACTCCCCCTCATCCTGAAACCAGATCTCTGCCCCTGGATATGGGCATATTGTGAGAAAAGCAGATGAGGCTGTAGTAAAATGAGTTTTGGAGAGAAGAACTGGATGTTAAGCTAGAGAGAGGTAGAGCACATTGACTTGGGATGCGGTGATTAAGAAGAACTTGAAAAATAGGGGATTTACTGATGACATGGTGATGTAGGTAATTTGGCGATAAATTACATTACATTTTTGTATTTTTTAATATATGCTTTTTATCTTTCTGTGCACCTGTATATATGATGAGGATATAAAAGAAACTAACTACAAACTAAATATCTATTTGGAGATGCTTTCACAGAGTTCTCTACTAGTCTCTCAGACACTGTAAGTGTAGAGAAGATCCACTGGTCAATGCGTGTTCAACAGTAACACGAGATATCTGCTATATGCTTTCGGAATAACACATGGTCCCAATATAATCTGAAAAATACTCGTATGTCTAAATACTTGTATGTCTATATCAGACTTACAAGTCAGGTGTACGTGGCAATGCATTAATTACACCTTACACGGGGAAGTCTAGGCAAAACAACGTATATTTACGAATGCAGGCGCACGCACATTATATCTAATGCATACTACAGTTACAAAAGACAAAATAGCTCAGCCAGTAAGTCGGGAAAAGAACTTATGTCTATATCAGACTGGTCTATATAAGCTGGTAAAGCTAAGGTTAATGTCAGTACCTCACCCAAAAGCGATATCAGTGACGGGCAGCCCAGGATTTGAACCCCGCATATACTGGTCCGCGGTCGAGTGTCTTACCGACATCGCCACTGGTTCCAGCTAAGAGCATCAGGTAGACCTACAGCGTCAAGAATTGAAAGTAAATGAAGGGCTTAAAATTAAATACAACAACGGCAATAACCACGCGATTGCAGCGCTACTGCTGTTCATTTGGAAATCTCAAATAGGGAATTGACTGATGATATGATGCAGGGCAGAGGATTTGAAGCAGTCTATTCGTATCACGACCCTAGTGGGACTGGGATTCAGGGAAGATGAGGATGAATTGTAGAGAACTAGTATGATTTTTATTAAAGTTTCTATCCCGTTTCCTGTAGACTGTTGTCACGGCAGGCCCAAGACACACATTCCTACTAAAGATCTGTTAAAGGTTGTCTTTGCTGTTCATTAAAGAGCACGACTATATTTGACAAAACGTTGATTCTATCATAAAAAAATTATTTTTAAACTAACTTTTAAAATAAAAAAAAAAATACCGTATTGATATGATTTTCTATTGTTTCTCCAGAGCACAGGACAGTTTATTCAAATCAACAACATGAGCAGTTAACAGTACTTGTTCTGTTCTTGCAATGCTCACATACACCGCTGAGTTTAGTAAACGATTTGGCACTTATTCAGAAGTGATCAGTTAACATTCAAATTTACCATATTGTAAACCAATAAGTACGTCAAAAGTAAAATATAGCAAAAATTGCGATCAGCACCAGTTTAATAATCTGATAGTTATTTCAGTTATACTCTTAAACGACTTAAACGTACACTACACAATATATACGACATCTTAACTGCAATTTCGTATACCCATTTTGTGTCTGGGTTGCTGAATGATAGACCAACTGTGGACTGCTAGTGTGGTAAAAGACGATAAAACGCCAAGATTCAAACCACCGTCAGAAAGTGCATTTGGTTGGAGAGCGCATAGGCTCCAGAACTTGCTAAAAAACTTAAACGAATGGATAAACATTCGTATCCCAACCCTGTTTAAACTAGGATTTAATGGAAGACGGTGATGATGATGAATGGGAAAAGTTAACCTGATCCTAGTTAAACTGGGATTCAAGAGAAGAAGGTGATGGTGGTTAATTGTAAGTTCTTTAATCCATAATAGTCAAAAGAGAGTTTAGCGTCTAGTTCAATATCTAATACTGCTACGAATAGACTGCATGACCAAATGTAACATACACGTATGATCAGCAGAAGGATGCTAGTTTTAATACAAGAAGGATCATTTCTGATATTATCATTAATAACAACAACATCAGCATACAATCAGCATCTCAGAAAACCATGCAGCACTGAATAAACACTTAACTTGTGAACTGTAACTTCTAAGTTAACATTGCTTCACAAGGAAACATTATTTTCATTTGTTGACATCTAAACAAAAGAGATAAATTATAACAATAAACGTTTAACAGCAATTTCATCATTTAAAAGGTACTTTAAAAGATTAGGCAATGATACAATGCAATGAAGAAGTAGTATCCGGTTCTTCGTATTTGAGTGAGGTTAAGGCGCTTATGTATTGAGTAGAATACTGGCAGGACAAAATGCGCCACAGAAATGCAAACTGTTCACATCAGTATTTAACTGGTAGAAATAAAAAATTAGAGAAATTTAAGAAAGTATTAAATAATGATTCGATCAATAACTCAATAAATATAATTGCACAATACTTAAATAAACTTAATAAAATCAATTTCAGAAAAGAACGGCTGATGTAAAACCATGGCAACAGATTCACGAAATATTTACCAGAGCTTTAAGATGCTGAATATGCATGCATTCATTAACTTTAAAATAAATTATTAATCAAAATTTTTATATAAATCTATAATTTCCTCAAACTTCTACCAAACATTGGCAAACAACATTCAACTGACTTGCAAATTTGCTAGAGAACATTTCTTTAAAGAAACATAGGCATTCTTGATCATTACCAAATCTCCATTTAAGTCAACGCATACCTGAGTCAATGTCTCGCGGCACTCAGATGATTTCCCGCTTAATTCACAGTCACTAATAGAGACGCTATCACTTTTCGTTACACATTCCCCTGACAGTGAAAGTTCCGATTCTACGGCGGGAACATTGCACTCGTTCTGTATCGGACGAAGGAATTCGTTTTGAGAATTCTCAGGAAAGATCCCATCTAAGGCGACAGAGCCATAAGAATCCCACACTGTCCGATCTGTAACATGACCTCTTGGAGAAGTTCTCTTAAAATGTTGCGACAATTTCTTAGTAGCATTTGCAACAGTTCTCTGATCTGCAGTAGACATCGGACCGTGGCCAAGATCAGCCAAGATGAAACTGAGTTCATTCTTAGACGATTTATTCTTCGACAATTCAAATAGGTTTTTGTTTCTGGCAGATATTCTATTAAAATTAAGGCACTTTAAATTTGAGTCAGTAGCAGTTACTTTGGTCATTTTCAATTTCCCTATTCTTTCAGACATAAGACTAGATTTCTTAACCATGGCTTTAGGAGATGTAGACAAAATACTAGCAATATTTGCAAGCTTCACTTCAGCACAAGTCTCACTCTTTGCTCTATTCATTTTCGATTCATCGCTGCTGGACTGTAACAAAGTAGGGTTGTCTTGGCTATCGGCTACTTTTGGGAAATTATACACAAAGTCAGATGAGCTACTGAATACTGAACGTCTGACACGCTTTAGTGGAAATCTTGCAGGATAACGATTAGTGCCACACTTTCCAATTAACCCTTCCTTAGACTTTTCAACAGAAGACGGTTGAGCTTTGTCTTTAGTTTTAGGATCAATCCACTTTCGCGTTGTCTTAGAAATTTTTTTTGTGACAGCAGCAACGTCTCTCCTGGTACTTGACGAACCTGCAACTTTCTTTTCCGAATCTAAGTTTACATTCGAAGGATTAGATGCTAAATGATCTAGAGCATTGTGTTTAACATCAACACTCGAATTATCTCTCTGAAGATCTGCACTCAAACCACCAGTCGATGGCACCAGAGGTGAACAGTCTGTAGTAGAAGTCGGGAGAAAATTTTGAGCGACTGAAAGAGAACTAGCTTCAGTATCGTGCACACTGGATTCAGATGAAATCGTACATAGTGATATCTTAGAATCAGAGGAATGGATAAATGTTCCATTATTTTCTGTTACACTCAGCATCTCAGCACCAATGCTCAAATTCTCTTTGACAATCTCAGGACCCACACTTGCCCGACCAGCCGTTAGCATAGAATAAGAAGTAGTCTCTGACTCATTACACTGTTTGCTATTTCCGTAGAGTGTTCCTCCACTCAAAATACGCTCAAATATGCCTAGATCCGAAGAATATCTATGAACTACAGGTTCATGAGCGACAACATTTTTGGGATGAGACTGCAATTCTGCATCAATTAAATAGCTTTGCGGTTGTTTATCAGAAATTTCTACCTCCAGTAGTGACGAGTCATCCATTTGATTAGGCTTATTGCACCTCGACTGCTTCACCTTCAAACTGTTCTGACAATCTATTTTCTCTTGACGTCGTTTTCTACATTCTTGTTTTCTCTTTAACTCTCTTGGCACCTGCTCAACTACTGATTGATGACTTGACAGTAATTGTTGCGGAAGTTTTTCCCCTAATTGTTGTTGCGTATTTTCTACCATTTGCTGTGACTGACTGTTCAATACTTGCAGCTCCTGCTGAGCTGCTGATTGCAGACGAAGTTGTTCAGACAAATGCAATGACGCGCAGTGGGGCAATCGCTGAGACTGCTTCATATCTGTTCCCTCAAGCTTTTCTTCTGACTGCAGCTGTGCTAACTGCTCTGAGACTAGCTGCTGCTCTTCTTGTCGCTGCTGCAGCAGTTCTTGTGGCAGCTGTTCTTGATGCCACTGTTCTTTTTCTGGCTGCTGCTGCTGTAGCTTTTGTTGCTGCAGGTTTTGCAGCTGCTGTAGTTGCTGCTGCTGCAAGTTTTGCAGCTGCTGTTCTTGTTGCTGCTTGCTACTGGTGTTGTTACTTTCTTCTTGCTGATGTTTATTAAGATGATTTTGCTGCTGCAGATGCTGCTGCTCAGGCTGCTGAGAAACAAGATTCGGTGGTGAACCAGATAGAAATAGACAGGAAACCGATGGATTGTAATTGGAAGCTACAAAATTCCCTATGATAGGAACACTAGTTTCAGGATTAACACCGTCAATAGATGTACTTTGAGAAACTGAATTCTGGACACCAGGCAATTTCATGATATTACTACATCTGAAAACTTTGGAATTGAATAATTTCGGTTGGGTATCATTTCCACAGCTGGCACACGAATTAGCATTATTATCATGCTCTTTAGCTGAAAGCACGTTATTTTCCAAATCCTGATTTTCTGTCTCAGAAGTATTATCCAGTCTTGTTATTTCACTGTTAAAGCATCGGTCAATATGAACGAGAACTATATCACCACCGTCCACCGTTACCCCTATCAGACCCTGTATTGAGAGATTTCTCTCGAACGAGATGCCAGATTTACATAGCATTATCACCGTGTCGGCAAGTAATGCCTTTACTCTCTGTTGATCGGCTTTCATGGCTGTCCAAAATTCACTGAGCCGATGTCAGTTAAGTCTAAAATCATAGAACAAAATGTCTCAGATAGAAATCTTACTAAAATAGATTTAAGCTATAAATGTGTGATTATTTCATAGCAATTTAAAAAATATATTTAAAAATGCAGCAGAAAAGAGTGTATAAATGTGCAATTGGATTCAGTTATAATGTGGTGACAAATCTGTACAATTAAATTTACACTACACTAAAATGCCTCAATTATAATGCTCAATTATACAACAATGCATACTTTCAAAATATTTAAATTATTAGAATATATTTTTAATAATACATATCATATAATCATATAAAATGTCTCCACAGCATAGTGTTAGAGGCGTCAGGTAATATCGTGATTTTAAATGATCGATCCTAAAATGAACTGAACTCCTGTGGGTTCGAATCTCCGCCGCGTTGATCAGAGAATAATATCTCGGATTTGCACAGGACTGGTTATAGGGAAAATGACTATATTGCCTAACGGTTTACACATGTGGTATTACAAATGATAAATATCAGCATAGTTGATCATTTCACTACAATACGTGTTATTTTACTACTTTTATTTATTTATTGTTAATATAGTAGTAATTGACAACATACATTTACTGCTTAGTCTCAGAAAAATAAAAAAAACTTCAAACTATAATAATTCCTAATTCCTAGTCTTTAGTGTTTACATAGATGTAAAACGACGTAGAAAGTTTAAATACGCATACAGTGGCATACTGGTTTGGATTAGATCTGGATATAGTGATCCAGTTAGAAAAAGTAAACACGCATTATAGTGAATAATCAACTATGTTGATATCTATCACTTTTAAAACCACATGTTTAATCCGTTAGGCAATTTAGACCATTTTCCATGTAATCAGTCCAGTGAATGTCCGAGATTTTACTCTCAGATCAGCGCGCCCGGGATTTGAACCCACGAGGATTCAAATCACCTCAGGATTTGTCATTTAAAACTTCATAAGAAGCATATTATCTTTGGTTAGATCGATCGAATCACTCCTAAATTTCTCCATGCGTAGTTTTATTACAACATAACAATATAATTTAACAGTTCTGAGCTAGAAAGCAAACTACAATTAAGCTTGTTTAAGTTTCTTTAAAACACTAAAACAAACTAAATATTAAATAAACTATTTAACAGCTGGAAAGAAAATTACAATATTTCAATTACCAGTAATAATTGCAATCACAATAATGGATTAGATTAGTTAAACATTTTCCCTGCCCTCAGTATTATAAAACTATAGAACTATATAATCTTTTCGAAATGAAAGAATTTTTAAATTCACTCACGAAGTTTATAAACGCAAGTAATATTACAACAACAACAACAATTAGAGTGCTGCAGTCATCAATGACAACATCGAGCACTATTGCGACAAAATCAAGCCGGCGAGCAAAAAGAAGGTCCAAGAACGGTGCAAATTCCAAAATCCGGAAATTCAGTCCAAAATAAAGGGAGTCAAAGAAAAGGTGGTTTAGGCGCAGGTCGCTGCTCATGGACACTGGATGGAAAAGAGAGATGGAAAAGATAGGTCTTCAACTGCCTATGGAACTGCTCATAGGAAAACAAAGGCCGATGTGATTCGAATGAAGATTTCCGTAGATTGGATGGAAGAGAATTCCAGATCTGCGGTGCAGCATGCTGGAAAGAACGATTAGATAGCTTAGAGCGCGAAGGTAAGCTAGGTCTAACAAGAGAAATAACAATAATAATAGTAACACATATTATAGTGAAATGATCAACTATGTTGATATCTATCATTTTTAATACCACAAGTTAAATCCCTTAGGCAATTTTGTCCATTTTCCGTATAGCCAGTCCAGTGAATGTCCGAGATTTTACTCTTAGCTCAGCGCGGCTGGGATTCGAACCCACGAGGGTTCAATTTACCCCAGGGTCTGTCATTTGAAACTTCATGACGTTATCTACACCTCTAACCATTGCGCTATTGAGACATTCAATAATAAGTAATTAACTTAGAAGACTGAGTAACAGCAGGCTGCATCACTTTAATCAAGTGAGACATATAAGTTAGTCCAGGGATGGTGATAGACTTGTAGGTTAACGAAACTGTTTTGTAAATGATACGCTCTTTAATCTTTAGCCAGTGCAAAGACTTTAAAATAGGCGTAACATGTGAGTACTTGGAACTACAAAAAATTGCTCGCGCAAGAGAATTCTGAACAAACTGCAACCGATCAATCTCACCTCCAGGGAGATTTAAAAACAGGGAATTGCAGTAGTCCAACTTCGATTGCACAAGAGCAGCACCAATTATAGCAGCTGTGTCACGTGACAAATATGGACGTATTCGACGAAGATCGCGGATATGGAAGAAACACGCTTGTGAAGTTTTAGTTATGTGTTCATGGAAGGTTAGGTGTTTATCAAGGATAACACCGAGATTTCTCACAGAAGAAACAGGTGATATTTTAATACCCGAAGATAACGAAAGAGTTTTCCCATTCAGCTTCAGAAGCTGTTGAGGTGTCCCAACCAACAAGAATTCAGTCTTAGATGAATTAAGTGCTAAGAAATTAGCAGACTTCCCAAGAGGATATAGACTGAAAACTTTGTTGCAGGAGGGTTTCGGCATCAGAATAGGAGTTAGGGGTGAAATAAGTGTACATTTGAGTGTCATCAGCATATAGTTCATGATCAAGAGAATAAGAAGAGATTAGAGAGCTTAAGGGTGTTGTATAAAGGTTAAAGAGTTATGTATGAACGTAAGTGATTTTTCTACTAATTATGGTAGAAATTAGAAATAAATCTAACTAAATAAATACAGCATATATTTTTAATTTAATCTTGACAATTTAATGAAGCATTAATTAATTAAAATATATTTTATATGAGTATCCTTTGATTTAATTCCCTTGAAATTACCTTTGGACTACTTTTCAGGATTTTGGATTTACATATTTTGGACTTCCTTTTGCTCAATGGATGGAATTTGAAAAATTTTGATTTGGAATTTCAACTGTGCTCGCTGTTGTCATGGACGAATTAGCACCTTGAATTCATACCTTTGATTGAACCATTTCCTTGGTTGTAGTATGTGTAGTATCAATTAATATAGTATGAGTAATATATGAGTAATAGGGCCCTCAGCCAATAGCTAGGGCCTCTGCCATTATGTGTAGGATGTACGATGTGCGTGTTCTTTCCAAGGCTCCTTATGAAATCGGGAAATCTATCAAATTTAAAATAGCAAAATGAGCCAAATGAAAAAACACTTGAAATAAATAAACTTTGTTAATAAACTTCTTGACAGTTCTTGTCTGGGCGATCACACCAGTTTTTGTGAAATCTATGGACTTAACCTTTCAAGTGATTAATTTACAATAATGTTAAAATATTCAGATAATTCAAATATTTAGCGATCTGGTATCCATATCATTTGTATATACAAAATTAAAGAAATGCGATTTACTGTAATTTAAATTCAGTCCGTGCGTTAGATAATTTTTTAGGTTGTTGACCAAAACTACGGTAAAACGTAAAAATTCATTTAAAAGTATTATGATGTTTATATTAATATACATGGAAATATCTGTTAATATATTATCAATTAGCCGAAATCTGAAATATATTGTTAAAATGGCAAGAAGTAAATTGGAGTGAGGCTGTTTTCTATAGCAATATCAAACAGTATAGGACATTTCTGCATAGAGATACCGTTCGGAAATGAAAGATGTTTTCAGTCTCCAATGTTATTATGTTTGTCAGTAACACTTAGAATTTAGTAAATGAAAAAAGAACTGCTGTTTTCGCTGATCTTTTCTGCTATTTAGTCCCTCCTTTCATGCATATAAATTTATACCTTATTGCTTGGACAGGTGTATTATAAATTAGTATCTAATGGTTTCCACAATTGAATAATTCTAAATGTGCTAAATAGCCTACCATCTCTATTCTCTGATGACTCTTGAGTGTCTGTCTCCACAGTCGAAGAAAGTTGATAGTAAGAGGGCAGCGCATATTACATCGACTGCTGCCGCGGATGTAAAGACCCATATGGATAATACAGAGAGGCCAGCAGATGTGGAATTGAAATCTGCTTGTAATAAATCTGAAGATAAAAGCTGTCCTGCTACATTTAATCAAATAACGCACGACAATACTTCTTTGTGTACGAAATCAAGCGATAAAAGTGCCAAGAAGACAACGATATTGCAATCATCCGATATGTCCTCAGGTGGCCCTTCAAAATGTAGAATTAATGGTACATCGGGCACATTTAAGGCAGAAGCATCTGAAATTAGCAATGAAAGTGCGAAGTCGTCAAATGGAGAAGTAATTTGTATTGAAGATAATGTGTCTAAAAATCAAGTGAATACTGGCAGTGATATCAACGTTTTGACTTCAACATTGACTTCAACATTGGGTGAAATTTCTCTCGCTGAAACTTGTGCTGGTGAATATAAAGAGTCACAACGAAATGAGAAGAATTATGCATTGGAACTGCCAGCTACTGTGCCTTCAACCTCTAACAACGCTTCTCGACCTGATGAACCAACGCAATCAAATCATGAAACAGATAGAAACCAATCCAATTCTCATGAAGCGCCAATTAATTCAACGGGTATTAATTTGAGAGATGCACTGGTTTCCGATAGTCAGGTGGATATCGTACGAGAAAAAACTGATATAGGTAAATTAAATTCTCAAGACAATGCTACTACTCAGGACACTGATACATCTGAAAGTGTAACTAGTCCTGCATGTGTCAATAAGTTGAGCATTTCCAGCGAGCGTGAAATGGAAAGTAACGGCAGTGCCGAACAGGATGACGTAACTTTTGTTGTGTATGAGTCTGAACGTCAGATGCCTGATATTATGAGACTGATAACAAAAGATCTTTCAGAACCATACTCTATCTATACCTATCGCTACTTCATTCACAATTGGCCACAGCTCTGTTTTCTGGTAAGGTCTTCTTGTTTTTAGAGTTATTAAAATTAAAATTGTAAGATTTTGTAAGCATTTTAATATCACTGTGGTCTTAAACAAGTTTGTAAATGTTAAATGCAATGTGCATTACTTACATTTATTTCTGTATATCTGATGAGCTGTGTTATATTTTAACAATATCGAGGTTTCTTATAAATTTTTTAATATATTGATTGGTTTGTATGTCGGGGAAAACTGCAGCTTTACAGAATTTTGTTGTGAGAGGCGACTAAGCTGATGCTAGTGAAGGAAATAAGACATCACTTTGGAGGCAAATGTTTCTTAACTACCTTTTCTAAAACTTAGAATTGCATAGAGCAGAACTTTTTCATTAGATCAATCTTGTTTTGATGAGAAGTTTTGTTTCAGAGCCTAAAAGTAAATTTAAAGAGGAAATATCATATACGTTCAAAATGTTAGATCCTACATTTTGATAGCCTTTAAATATTATTTCTTGATAGCATACAAGTAGCTTTTCGAAATCTAAAAGTCGTAAAATTTATAATTGAGGTTTAATGCCATAGTTAGCGCCTTTTAAAAATGACCCAGTCCGATTGATAGAGATTTAAGTTATTTTCATTTAATATATATTTAGCATTACAAATTTATGCTTATTGAGATTTGACATTGCAATAGGTTTGCTGATATGTATTTAAGTTTTCTGTATTACAACTCTGTGTCAAGTTGATTAAGTTTCTTTATCCAGAGAAAGTTTAAAAGGTAGTCAGGTTTCCTGTGATATGTCCAGGACACTGCAGAATAGATAAACCATTAACTGTACATGTCGTAAGAGGCGGTTAAGCAAGAGCTGAGGAAGGCAATGGAAGACCACCTCAGAAGCTATATTTTTTCCAAGGTAAGGAATTGCCTTTTGTGAATTGATTAAACAGTTTATCTATGGAGTGCCCATGATGGAGCATGAAAGCAGATTCTGAGTATGAATATGTACCTTATACCTGCAACTTGGCACAACACTAGGGACAGAGAGAGATCTAAATAAATTAGATATCATTGGCAGGGGAGCTGAGAAATTTAATCGCTGCTCAAAATTGATTTTGAAACCTTTTTTTAATAGCTTTTTATGGATGGACTATTAATTTCACCTCTTATTGTTTGAATGTAAATGTTGTTTGTTTTACTGAAGAATTGACCTACTGGTGACTGCATTTGTCGTAAAGGCGACAAAGCATTGAGATCCAAACCAATGTCAGAAAGGGCATTCGGTTAGCGAGCGCCTAGGCTCCAAAATTGCTACGAAATTTTCTAATCCAGACCCTAGTTGAACTGGGATTCAAGGGAAGGTGATGATGATGATTGTGCGAATGTAAGAAGAATTGTTGAAGAATCTTTTAGAATTTGTCCTGTTTTACTTAAATGTTTTTTAAACGATTGACAATAATTTCTGCTGTGCTCTGTACAGGCGATGGACGGAGAGAAATGTATCGGCGCTATTGTATCAAAACTTGATGCTCACAAGAAGACCGTCAGGCGAGGCTACATAGCCATGCTTGCCGTTGACAAAGACTATCGAAAACGTGGAATTGGTATGTGCGTTAAAGTTGTTAGATAAGGTGTCAAAATTGGTTAAGTGGTTAAATATTATAGGTATTAGAGCTTTTACCCTGTTGTGCTCGGGTTGTTGGAGAATAGACAAAGGTTGGTTTGGTTCTTAATCCAAACCAATGTAAGAAGGACATTTGATTGGTGAGCTCTAGAAATTGCTACAAAATTTTCTAAAACGAATGGAAAAGTTTTTACAGTGTGAGACAGAGAGGAGTGGATAATATGATGATGATGGTTAAATATTAGGTATGTACCAAATTTGAGTTTTTAGTTGGACTAACCCAGCCACACTCAATGCCTGAATATCATTGCGTTTATGAAAGTGAACCGCGGTATATAATGTAAATATGTGCGGCTAAGTGCTTAATAAATAACAATTGTTCTATATACATTCATGTGTAGTTTATAGAAAAATTCTAATTCTATATTGATCGAACTTATGCAAGCGTGTACTCTGAAATGTTTGTAAACTATTTGTAGCCTTGATGGGCATACGTCAGAGCCGTTGGGCCTGTATGTCCCTTTTTCACATCGCTTTTGCATGTTGTATTATTTCTTTGTGATTTCCTGAAAATAAAATATCTCTATCTATCTATATGGCTTTTCCCAATTTGTTTTAATTAATTGTAAATAAATGACTGAATTTAAATTGCACGTAAGTATACTTTATAGCTTAATTAATTTACTCCGTTTTGCATACAATTTAGGCTGTAGATAGAATAATATGTTATAATAATATGAATAATATTTGTACCTGCATGTAGTGGTTTTTTTTGTTGCACTCATAGATTGGTCAGTTTTGGTTTTGGTTCTAATTTTGGCAGATGTTTAGTTTTAAATCTTGAATCTCTTATCACAAAGTAACAGAACGACAATTAGAGTGCTACTTTGGTTCATGACAAAATCGATAGCAGAGCTTCTTATCTAGTCATAAGTACGTGCTATTGAAGTGTTTTGTGAGTCTATTAATGACTATTTACCTGAATCTATGTTCTCCTTTCAACTTTTTCAAAGGTATATATATTTTTCTACACTGTATGTTCTAGATGTGCTATACATTAGCTGAATTTAACTAATAAATACTTTTATTACTCTTTTATTTTTAATCTTCTTTACTTTTCTGTTGTAGGTTCACAATTGGTTGTTAGGACAATACACGGAATGATCTCGTTAGGCTGCGATGAGGTTTGAATCTACTGTCCACGTCTGAGACTTTCTATTGTTCTTTACTATTGACTTACTACTCTATCTAGAGCTGTTTATTCCTTTCCATCTACTCTCCAAATGCTCATTTCTTTTTTCTTATTCACCCTCTGCCCTTTACTTTCCAATTCCTCTCTCACAGCTTCTAATATTAAAGAAACTTTTGCAAGAAACAAGAAACTTTCTCCCCTGTATCTCCTACTAGCACCAGATTACCTTCAAATAGCACGCATCACGGGGCCTCCATATTAACTCTAGCTCATGTGTAATCAAATTAAATAAATAAGGTCCTAGGGTTGATTCTTAGTGTACCACAGTCTTTACCTCAAAACACTCCTAATATCACTCTCACACTAGTCCTCATCCTGCTGTACAAATCTTTGATCTCATACCTCCTGTTTACTTTCCTTTCCTATTCCTTAGAACCTCCCACACCAACTTTCTTGGCACCCTATGATAGGCCTTGTGCAATGTGCAAGTCAGCAAATACTATTTGCATCTTCCTAATCCTTTTCTTCTCCATCTCAATATAAAGCCTTCCTTCAACATAGAGTCTTCTCAGCCTCAATATAAAGAGCTGTTCTGTTGTCTACCTTCCCAATCCCAAACTGGTTACCCTCAATACTTGTCCAACCTTTCAACCTCCTCTCCACTATTCTTTCCCGTACCTTCATTGTATGATTGAACAATTTAATACCTCTGTAATTTGAATGCTCTTGAATTTCTCTTTCCCCTTAAACACAGAAACATGAACTCACAGCCATTCTTCTGGCATCCTGTCCCCCCACGACATCTTTTCTAACATCTCATTCTCTCTCTCTTAATCTCTCTATCTCTCTCTTCTCTTCTCTCTTTTTTTCTCCTGCTCTCTCTCTGTCTCTCTCTTTCTCTCTCTACTCCCTCTCTGTCTCAATCTAGAAGATTTCTAGTCTTCTAAAAAAGCTGGTAAAGTTATTGTTAACGTCAGTTACCTTACTCGAAAGCAATGTCAGTGACGAGCGAGCCATTATTTGAACCCCACACATACTGAACCGCGGTCGAATAGATTTATTGAACAGGTGTCTCAACCGCTTCAACACTCTCACACCTACTATCTTCCACTCTTCCACAACCACTGGTATACCATCCAACCCACCTGTATATTGCAATTTTATTTATTTTAATTTATTTTATTAAATGAAAACGGTTCTTCATTAATGTTAATCATTGCTTGCTTTAATGCAGGTAGTACTGGAGACAGAGATAACAAACAAGGCCGCTCTTCATCTTTACGAAAATCTTGGCTTCGTGAGAGACAAGCGTTTATTCAGATATTATCTTAATGGAGTCGACGCTCTGCGCTTGAAGCTCTGGCTCCGCTAACTAAATATCCGTTTCCTAAACTCAGCCAGCCTAAATTCTGTTAGGCTAAAACTCTGCTAGTCTAAAGCTGGGTAGCGTGAAGCTGTATTTGCCGGAACCTCTGCTAGCCTAAAGTTCTGCTAGCCTACAGTTCTATTAGTCTAAAGTTCAGCTAGCCTAAAGCTCTGCTGGCCTAAAGCTCTCCTAGGCTAAGGCTACGCCAGTCTGCAGCCTACCTAGCTTTGTAGTTACCTCTAATAAGTCCACACGTTACATCTCTGCTTCTCTAATTCTGTTAAAATCAGTTTAAACAGTTCAAATAACAAATCTCTGTTGATGTTGTTATCATTTAGTGAATTAATGTGGACAGTTAGTGAGAAATTATCGCAGGTGATGTAGTGGCTAATCGTTTGTGAGATGATTTTAACCATGTGATCTAACAATTTTTAAATTGATATTTAAATTTTCGTTAGATTAAATTCAATATCTTCTCTATGGCTATAATTCGCGGGCTTAGTTTTAAACCGTTGTGCAGTTTTGCATGTACTTCAATTGTGTTGATGGTTGATGGATCATTTGTAATGCTAATAATTTACGAGTACGTAACTGAATTTGCCAGTCTGAATAACATATGAATTAGTAACTGAATTTATGAATCATTAACTGAATAATATGCGAATCAGTTAGCCTATTGAGTTATGAATATCTTAGAAATTTGTTATTTGAGTAATAATTTATGATGCAGTTTAATTCTGTAATATTGCACCAGACTGTTAAAATTGTTGTATTTAACAACACAGTAACCTTTAATTTAGGAGATAGTATTGTGTAAATTATTTCTTTAGTTACATGCATATCTCTATTTTCGACTCTAATAAATTCAAAACGCACAGTATTAGCATTCAAATATGTTATGGTTAAATGATAAAATGATAAAGAAGGTGCTCAGTAATTCAGTTAATAAAGTTAGATTTGCTTATTATTCGGTAGAACTACAACATTTTACTGTTTTACTTAATTTTATTTAAATTTTTTCTATACTGTTGGCTCCTTGGTTATGGTTTCTAACGGTTCACTCAGCGCTATATATCAGGTAATATAGTTGTCTTAACTTCTGGTTTATGCAGTAGTGTACCTATCTTCATTTCCTTGTGATCTGAATAGAACATGAGGCGGCAATGCTCCTCCATTCTTTTCTACCTTTTTGAAGAATTACAATTGACAATTCACTTTAATTCAATTCACTTTAATTGTCAAAGCTTCAATTCACTTCAGTTCAATTGAGTTTAATTGCCAAAGCTTCAGTTCACTTTAATTCAATTCAGTTTAATTGTCAAAGCTTTAATTCACTTCAGTTCAATTGAGTTTAATTGCCAAAGCTTCAGTTCACTTTAATTCAATTCAATTTAATTGTCTATGCTTCAGTTCACTTTAATTCAATTCAGTTTAATTGTCAAAGCTTTAATTCACTTCAGTTCAATTGAGTTTAATTGCCAAAGCTTCAGTTCACTTTAATTCAATTCAGTTTAATTGTCAAAGCTTTAATTCACTTCAGTTCAATTGAGTTTAATTGCCAAAGCTTCAGTTCACTTTAATTCAATTCAATTTAATTGTCTATGCTTCAGTTCACTTTAATTCAATTCAGTTTAATTGTCAAAGCTTCAGTTCACTTTAATTCAATTCAGTTTAATTGTCTAAGGCTTCAATTCACTTTAATTCAATTCAGTTTAATTGTCAAAGCTTCAATTCACTTTAATTCAAATCAGTTTAATTGTCAAAGCTTAAATTCACTTTAATTCAAATCAGTTTAATTGTCAAAGCTTAAATTCACTTCAATTCAATTCAGTTTAATTGTCAAAGCTTCAATTCACTTTAATCCAATTCAGTTTAATTGTCAAAGCTTCTTCACGTGGGATGTACCTTACTTTTGTGGTTGTTCTGCTCCAGACTCTTCTTCTCTTCTTCTTTTACCTGCTTTTCCGTACTTCTTCATTCTAGATTTTAATTGACTTACGTAGCTTAGTCACACGCTGATGTTGACTTGTCGGGCAGGTTCTGTCTTGGTGCTGATTGGTAAATCGTATTGTGGTATACTCATCAGTTAGATAGTCTTTTATCCTATTTAATTTATGAATGTTTAGTTAGTTACTATAAATAATTAAGTTAATAGATTTACTTAAATGTATTAGAAATATTTAGTGTACTGATCTGCTAAATAGAATTTTTACTAATTTTACATTATATAAATTTTCTGAGGTGCTCTAAGAAATTTATTTAACGGACATTGAGCATGATATACAGTATAAATAAGTTTATCCTGATATCGGCTAAATAATATTGCCTAATAATCTATAGTATTTAACAAGTGCAACGCAAGAATTTATCCAATTTAGTTAATGAATAAAAAAAAATTCCAATTATTTTAGGTAACCTATAAATAAGTAATATAATTTATTTTGTATATTTATAATAAATTGGTTCTAATTAATTAAAAATATTTCTAGTTAATTCTTGTACTAGTTTGTGAAACACAGAAAAAGTTGTGGATGGTTTAGTCTGAAGAGTGACAGTAGATAATATGTTATTGATACATTTTAGCTAATATATGTATGATAACATGTTATTTGTACATATTAGCTAATATATGTATGATAGCATATTATTTGTACATATTAGCTAATATATGTATGATAGCATATTATTTATACTACAAGTTGTCTGCTACATGTATGATTGCTTGTTAATATCGTGCATGATACAATATTATCTACTAATACATGTAAGACAACATGTTATTGATACATGTTATCACTAGCATATGTAACAAAACATGTTATTGATACATGTTATCTACTGATACGTATAACATGTTATTGATACATGTTATCACTAACTTATGTAAGAAAGCAGGTTATTTATTCGTGTTATCTTCTGATATGTATAACATATTTTTATATAACATGTGATTGATACATGTTATCTACTGGTACATGTTTTACTGATACATGTAACATGTCATTGCTACATGCTATCATGTTAACATGTTATACGTATAACATGTTATGATATATGTTATCTACTAATACATGTAAGATAACATGGTATGCTCTACAGTATTGCCATATGGCGGCTGTGCTCAGGGGGGTCTTCGCCAAATAAGCTATGACACAGTTTACGTCACGAAATTCTCCTGGGGTATCTTAAAATCAAACTTGGGGGTACGGTACGGTACCCCCCCCCATTAAGTTGCGTTTTGCGTCCTAGGTTAAAGAGGGGAGAGAGACGCCCTTGGAACCTGTGCTGTAGTGAATCATCATCGTCGACTAATCTGTTGAGTCTGCTATCTGTTGGGTTTTACCATGCTAATAAATAAGTGCTATCGTTGTTGATGTCTTTCGTTGTTACTGCTCTTCTTTGATGTTACTCATACCTCTACGGGACGACGTCGGTAATATATACGACCACGGATCAGTATGTGTGGGTTCAGATCTTAGGCTTTCCCGTCATTGATATCGCTTTGGAGTGAGGAAACTGACGTTAACATCGTCTTTACGTAAGTCAAGAAGCTAGAACCTGCGCGTCACCACATGCTTCAGCACAATGGATATATAAAGACTATGCGTACATTATTGCAGTGTAATCTCCCGTAATAATATCTGCTTGTCTGTATTTATAATATATATCTGTGTTTCATATATGTTTAGATTGTTAGATTGTTTTAGTTGGTAACTGGTTATATGAATGTCTGAGATTGCAGTTCTTCCTTTCAGACGGAGAGCGAGCCCAGGGTAATTGTGTGTGTGTGTGGATCAGTAGGTGTAGGGTTCAAATCCAGTGCTCGGCCCGTTACTGGCGTGCCTTCGCGACTGGAAGCTGATCTTATGCTCGGCTTTATTCGTTAGCTTGAGATCATCATCATCATCATCATCCTTGATTCTCAGCTTAACTGGGGTCGGGATTAGAAATTTGTGTAGCATTTTCTGGAGTATAGGCGCCTACCAACCTTATACCCTTTCTGACGTTGGTTTGGAACTTCGTTTTGTCGTCATTTACTACACTGCAGACAACGGTTGGTCTATTCGCCAGCAACCCTTACACAGCACCTGTAAAGCATTTAGCTTGAGGTGACGGGGGAATAAAAACTAATATTAACGTCAGTTTCTTCACTCGAAAGCGATGTCAGTGAAGCGCGAGCCCAGGATTTGAACCCCGCACTTACTGATACGCGGTTTAATATCTTACCGACATCGCCACTGGCTCCAGCCTAATAATATATATCTTCGGTCAATATCAAAGAACTCCTGGGTCAATAATTTTTTCGCTACTAATTACTATGCGCAGCATCGATCTCTTATCATAGAAGTATTCAACTGGAAATGCTGTGTCATTCATTAATGACGTCTCCGTCATCGTACGATGTTAAACGTTTGCGTATAAAAGCATTGCTATTGTAACTTCAACTCTTTCTCTTTCTCTCTCTCTCTCTCTCTCTCTCTCTCTCTCTCTCTCTCTCTCTAAGGTTCTGCCAAATGGAAGGTCCAAGGTACTTATTCTTAGTCAGGGTAGATATTGATATTGTTTACACTCCATATCGAGCATTCAATATTCCATAGATCAATAGTTGTTACTTCACAAAATGTCGTAAAAGGCGACAAAGCACTAAGATCCAAACCAACGTTAGAAGGGCTTTCAGTTGGTGAGCGCATAAACTCCAGAAATTGCTACAAAGTTTTCTAAAAAGAATGGAAAGTTTCTAACCCGACCATAGTTAAACTGAGGTTCAAGGAAAGATGATGTTATTGAAGATGATGATCTAGGACAATATTAATAGGCCCTATATATAAAATGCAGTAGAACTAAATAAGTATTAGACTTCTCTGGTACACGTAGACCTAGGCCTGCGAATATAATATCCATAGAAAAAAGAAAAGAGGGTGATGGGGGACATTGGGGGGTAACAGCTTTTCATCTTGAACTGGCAAGTTTTCGAGGAATTACAGAAATTTAATTAATTTTGTTAAAGTGGCCGATTGTAATCATTTAATTTGGCCTATGCTGACAGTTCGATTTTTGTTTCCCCAACCTCGGAAAAGAGTGTGATGATAGGATTGCTTGACTGTGCATACAGTTTGAAATAATCCGATGACTAAAAGTATGCTGCTAGCTTCACATGGCGACTGACTTAATGAAAACCTTATTTACATGTAGGTCCTACATACATGTATGTAGCCTACTTGACATTCACAATCGTGCTATAACTCACACTGTATCACAGGCTGGGTAATATAACCTTCAATTGATGTAAATAATGTAATATATACGTGCATTTTAAGGCTTGATTTTATCCATTGAAGTTTTGTACAGCTCATAATACAAAATATATTTTGTATTATGAGCTTATTTTTGTATATATTTGAGATTTTACTGCAATACGCGTGGGTGTTCTCGTACACTGGCTAAAGCCAGTGGCACTGTTAGTAAGGTATTCGACGGCGGATCAGTGCGTATGTGCGGGGTTCAAATCCTGGGCTCGCCCGTCACCGATATCGCTTTCGAGTGAGGAAACTGACTTTAACATTAGCTTTTTTCATCTCTTTCAAACTCGGGATCTTTCAGGACTCTCGATCTTAACTCTTTCGGACACTACCTCCTCCTCATCTTACTGCTCATACTGTAGACTTTACTTCTCTCTCAGACTTAACGTGACCCGACCTTCTAGCTGTCAGACTCCACTTCCATCACCTGAGACTACTCCCTCATCTCAGACTCCGCCCATCCCCTCAGACTCCGCCCATCACCTCAGACTTCGCCCATCACCTCAGACTTCGCCCATCACCTCAGACTCCGCCTCCATCACCTCAGACTCCGCCCCCATCACCTCAGACTCCGCCCCCATCACCTCAGACTCCGCCCCCATCATCTCAGACTCCGCCTCCATCACCTCAGACTACGCCCATCACCTCAGACTCCTCCCCTATCACCTCAGACTCCGCCCATCATCTCTTTTAGAGTTGGCAAAGCTTAGGTTAACATCAGTTTCCCCACTCGAAAGCGATGTCAGTATCGGGCGAGCCCAGGATTTGAACCCCGCACCATCTGATCCGCAGTCGAATATCACCTCATCTCTCGTGTCGGCCTTTAAGCGCACCTACGCCGATCGCCTCTTGTTCCATCTTCACGTTTCTCACTTATAACCCTAATTAGATTCTACTGTCACCCATGGACCCTCTCACACCCTAATCTCCACAGCCCTAGAGCGTTCAGGGCCCTACTCACGCCCTCTCTTTCAGACTTACCTAACATCTGATTGCCGCTGTCAAGTGGCCACAGCTGATTGTCGTGTGATACTGCAGAAAGAAAGCGCTGAACGCTCACAATAGCTCGGTAGAGCTAGCGACAGGTACTGGCGAGCCGCTTCTGTGTGCAAAAGTACAGGTAGGAAATTTATGTGAAGCGTGAAAATGTCCACATGGTATGTGAGAATTAATACGTAGATGACGTTCATTGATTAAGATTCGGTGCAGTAAAGTAATAATGCTCTTATATCAGTCATACTACTGCTTACGAGTCTACATGTAAAATGCATGATTACGTAAATAATATTAGCTTTATTACTGCTTACAATGTATGATTGGATATAATTGATAATTAGATAGTAGTTTTAAGTGTACACAGATGTAAAACCGAAAAGATATAAGAAGATTAGGGGAGGATAAGTAAGAAAAAAAGAGCAAGAGAGAGAGAGAGAGAGAGAGAGAGAGAGAGAGAGAAAGGAAAGAGAGATTATATTGCATATCTGCAATATAATTTTGTCAAGTTAATTTACTACTAGATTTTAGTAGGCCTATATGCTTGAGAAAAGAGATTGTGTTAAGAATTGGTATCCTAAACCTGCTGTTAACAACATAATATAGATACTTAGAGCCTAGTACCTACAGTATTTAAACAAAAATTAAGCTGAAGCAGTTGACGCTCAATTTGCTTGTAACGAGGTTTAGGTATAGCCCATATATAAGCATAGCCTATTCGTAGGCGGTTTATATATATAAAATATAAGGCGGTTTATATATAAGAATAGCCTATATTTACAGGCATAGCCTAAGTATTTGCAGGCTGCCTGCACAGTATTCTGCATGGTGCATTATCGGGAATACTGTTTACGCAATTGCAAAAAATGTTGGAAATAAAAAAATATATATATCTAGTTTAATTTTATTTTATATTATGCACATTTACTGAATTGCTGCGTGTTTATATCAGATTGATCAACTAGGCCTATAGCTCTGCAGAAAAGGGCTAAAATGCTTCTAACTCAACAGCAAGTTGTGCAGAGTTTTTCTAATTTATAGAAATATTTTGGCTTAGTATTGATACATTTTTATGCCTTATGAATTAAGTCGAGTTTTAAATTAGACAGTACTTTTCTTTTTCCTAGCTAATTCTTGCTTAATACAGTATATACTGTATGCATGAAGCGTCAGTGATGAGTCAAAGACGTTCGACTACCTATCATTGCCGGCAGAGCTTAGTATAGCTTCGAAACATTCACAAACATATGGGTTTGTGAACTGCAAAATCATTGTGCCAAAAATTATGTTATCTTTCATGTATTCTGTAAAAATTCTTTGAAGTTAATACTTGCCAAAAATTATGAAATATTACGCGCATATTATTGCGCTACCAAATAGAAGAAAGCTAATCGCAAAGCTGTATGCGGACACACGCTTTATTGAACCAATGCTGTGTACATTGTGTGGACCAAGCATTGCTTTGAAATTCAGACAACAGCAAAGTAGCGCAGTATATTATTATCATTTATAGGGCATTATTTCAGATGATTTAGTTTTAGCTAATAAAGCCTAGTTTAACGTCCACTTACTGCCACAAGGGATATTTGGAGAGATTGTCCTGCTGTAATTTGAACCGGTGGTTTCCTATTTATAAGGCTAGCGTGCTACACATTCGGTCATCCAAACGGTATCTTTAACTTAGTTAACGTTGGTATTAATTTGCGTTTTTACAGTTATTCTTCAGTGAACTGCCAAGTGGCAGGTTTAAGGTACATATTCATACTCAGTGTCTGTTTTCTCGCTCCATATGAGCACTCCTTAGATCAACAAATTAATTCCTTCACAAAGTCTATGCCTTATCCATACCTTATGTAGCCTATAGCTTGGGAGAAATATGGCTTCTGAGGTGGTTTCTCGTTGTCTTCCTCAGTTAGGTGGATTAACTACCATTTAATCCTGGAGGAAAATAGTTCATGATGAGGTGGGACCCCTCTTGCCATCCTCAGCTCCTGCCTTTAGTCGCCTCTTACGTACACGCGGCAGATTGTTTGCGGTTGCCCTATTCTGCAGTGGTCCAACCACACCCGAGCACAACACGGGGTTTTTACGAACACGGGGTTCATATTTGTTAAAATATCAAGCGCATAGCTTGCAATTAAATGCAAGCCGAATGCACGCTTGCATGAGAAGCAAGAAGCCATCAGTTCGTATCCTAACCGGACCGTCTCGATCTGACAAGATCTCTTGTGATACAAAAGCAGACATTAAATTTTAGAATTAGATTAAATATTTCTCATACTGTTTTAGTTCTGATGGGTAAGCATAATATTGTTGTTAATGTGTCAAAACAAACATATATCAGCCTTCGTATGTATAATAAATTAAAACTTTTGCTATTTTAGCTTATAGACACAGTGCAGTTCATAACGTAGAAAAAGGAAAAATATTATACGGCGAACTTCAAATTCAAAGGCTTTGGAATACGCGGGTTACCATAACAAGGACTTTAGTTGTGGAGCTTGCAATAAATCCAGAAAGCTCAATAGACAGGAACCTTCTAGGCTTTACTAACAGAAACCCCAAGGTAGGTAATGGTTGCAATACGCTTGATGTGTTCATTAGCTGGATTGTAAAAGGTGCAAAAGATAAGTTTAAAGTTTGTTTCCGTAACACAAGTGTGCAGTAAGTGACGTACCAGTGAGGGATTCCGCGGTCTCTTTCTTCTAGGGCCAATTCGCTGTCGTCTCGGCTACCAGATGTCGCAATAGTTTATCTCAGTTCCTATTCTTTATATTAGTACTGGGCTAGTTATATTTAAAAGTGGTCATTATGAACCCAAAGGGTTTCCTAATATAATTTGAGTATTTTATATAAGAGAGGGGATGAGGCTGCATACATATGTTTACTGATATTGAAGGCTATATACACAGTGTGTAAATAGCCCTCAATATTAGTAATTAGAAATTTAACTGGTTACTTAGCTATTCAGTGTGTAGTACACACGGAATAGCTAAGTAACCAGTTAAATTTCATTTGTGAAACACGTACCTCTAACTAATGTATAAAATGGAGAGAAGTTCATAGTTATTGAATCGGTGTAAGACACTTAAAAGCAACGGAAATAACTTGTTAACGTCTGTTTCTTATTCAATAGAATGACAAAAATGATATTAAAAGAATAATCGCCAAGTTCAATGTCAGTATTGATGGCAGCATAAGAAATAAGGCTGAGAAGCCCTCGAATCCCAACGGTAATTCTACTGAATTCAAATTGAACTCTTCTGCATTACCCAAGAACTCTGTAATCGCTAGCAATTATTAGTACTGTAGTAACGCATGATAGTGTTTTGCCTTTATGTACTATTATGAATGTCTCAATAGCGTAATGGTTAGAGGTGTTGACAACGTCATAAAGTTTTAAATGACAGATCCTGAGGTGAATTGAACCCTCGTGGGTTCGAATCCCAGCCGCGTTGATCTGAGAGTAAAATCTCGGACATTCACTGGACTGGTTACACGGAAATTACACGGAAAATGGACTAAATTGCCTAACGGTTTTAACATGTGGTATTAGAAATGATAGATATCAACATAGTTGATCATTCCACTATAATGTGTGTTATTATTATTAATTGCATTTTCATTGTATATTGTCTGTAACTGTTGTAAATTATATAAAGATGTTGTTGCATGATATAGCCTACTCTATTAAACATTAAACTTTGCAAGACTTCAGCGGTGCTGAAGCTTTACTGTGGCAATAATCGTTAATCTTAGATGTAACAGGCATTTTAGCAAATCATAGCGAAACGTTAACCAGACCTCTCTAGAAGTTAATCAATGCTATTTTCTTCATTACGAATTTCGAGGGTTTAACCTATACACTCTAACATTAGCCAAGGTTAAAAATCGACCATTAATATCAGCTGAATGCTTCGAGAAGAATTGAATATTACTAATATTTCATTTTTATTTATTATGCATACTTTGTGAAATTGCTTGAATGCCCGAGGATGATTAATGGGTGGCAGTATGAAAAAGTGGACCAATCCGCGCTTATTTAATTGGAGTTTTGCATAATGTCGTTATTAAATATTGCAATTGTGTATAAGATATATGGTAATGTTACTTGTATTATACTGGTATT
This sequence comes from Enchytraeus crypticus, assembly GCA_905160935.1. Taxonomy (NCBI): domain Eukaryota; kingdom Metazoa; phylum Annelida; class Clitellata; order Enchytraeida; family Enchytraeidae; genus Enchytraeus; species Enchytraeus crypticus. The sequence continues at coordinate 2,131,837 of CAJHZI010000253.1, read as the reverse complement.
AGCAAGTAATATATAATTGATGATAGTTTCGCTAATGATTTGCATTGCAATTGCAGGTAAAATTGCAATTTCTATTTGACGGTTGGTCCACTTGCAGAAAATCATTCAATTAATAAATAACGATTCTTGAGTCTTGACTTTCTAACTTGACAAACGCTTTATATGAATGATATTTAAAGAATGCATTGTACTTGGCGCATGTATGGCTACCTAAATAAATCTTTTGCAAGTCTGATGAAGACTCACATAAAAATCTATTGTGCAATACGCGTTGACTTTCTAAAAACGTAAAAGATTATAATTTTCATCTGTTTATTATAATTTTCAGTCATTATTATTATTATTACTTACTGTATTATTTTTAAAAATGTGTACTCTCATTTATTTCAATTATTATTTACAGCTAGTCCGATTGGTTTGTTTACAATATCATTACTTGATTTCATTCTTTTAGTGCACTGTCTACTGGCAGGTCCATGGTATATAACGCCTCCACTCTTCTCTGTCTTCCGCCTTCCTCGATGTGGAAATGAAGACGAAGGCTGAAGACAAAGTAGAGTGGAGGCGTTATAAGTAAAGTAAAAAGTAAACACGCATTATAGTGAATAATCAACTATGTTGATATCTATCACTTTTAAAACCACATGTTTAATCCGTTAGGCAATTTTGACCATTTTCCGTATAACCAGTCCAGTGAATGTCCGAGATTTTACTCTCAGATCACCGCGGCCGGAATTCGAACCCACGAGGTTTCAATTCACCTCAGGATTTGTCATTTAAAACTTCATGACGTTACCCCTACGCTATTAAGACATTCATAGCGAAACGATAACCAGACCATTTATATACCATGGACCTGCCAGTAGGCAGTGCACTAAGAGAGAGAGAGAGAGATTTCATTAATTTAAATTAACATTTTATATTTTCTCTTCTTCCAGGCTCCACCCGTCGCTGACGATGCTTCGCTACGACGGATTCGCGACTATGTTCATGCGGATGCCGATGTCCACCTCCACACTGCCTGTCCAGGGAACCTGTACGGTCGAGGAGAGGCGGGTAACCCTCAAGTTCCCCTTCACGGGCATCGAGTTCGAGCTTCCCGGAGACCCTCAGGACTACCGGAGCGATTTTGACTTTAAGATTCGGGGAGTCCGCGGAGACATGACCATGACCATCGGGTACATAGCAGAACTGAGAGCTTACACTGGAGTTGGAAAGCAGGAAGATGACGATGTTCCTGTTCTTACTTTTTGTTTTTTCCCAATCGACAGCCCTTTGACTCGTCTGCCTAAGCTATGAAGATTGATTTTGAGTGTTGTTTAATGGTTGGGGGAAGGGGGTGGGGGTGTAGGGTTGACACACTACATAAGGGTCAAAGAAATTTAACCTTTATCAGTAAACTTAATATGCAATTGTAAGGCTATAGAATCGATACTATGTTTATTTTTTCAGCAAAGACACAAAATTCATAAGCGACATACAATGCATCAACAGCAATTCCTACATCTATCGCCAGAAAAATTGATCGTCAGTGAAGATACAGAGTATCTTATCTAGCTGACTACCGCGATAATTATGATACTTAGAGTTCTTAATAAAGCTAGTATTAGTTCATAGTTCATAATGCGTACAAGGTTGAACTTGTAATCTACATGTATATGCAGAACTAATGACTAATAAAAAAAGAAAAAGAATTGAAAACATCTATGTCTCAACACTAAATGATTAAATGAATGACTAGTTACATTTAATCTACTGAGAATCCCGCTATAATTATAATTTCCTCTCTACATACGCCGATGTAACTAAAGTACATTTTTTGTTTAATTACGGTGTTTTATGATAATGCAATATATAATTATAGTATACCAATAAATTTATATTTTTAAGTAAATTTATTTACCGTTTATCGTAAACGTTAAATCGAGGTGTTGCTTTTTAAAGTCGGCTAACATGCGTATTATTAATCATTTATTATACGATTAAAAGTTGTCAAGAACGACGGTTGAATTGTAATTATTTTCAGTTGTTTAGAAGTCCAGATTTAAATCGACGTCCACGGTTATTAATTGAGGTTTATGAATTTCAGAAGAGAATTTCAGATATTGTTCACAACATAGACTCATCAATACTAATAGAATTTAAATATTTTCTGGCTTCCTGATGTTAAGCAATTTTTTCCGTTGATGTCGGGTCCCATCGTATTTAGCAACAGATAAAAATCCTCAAGAAAGGCATCAAAATATTGACCGTAGAATGTTAATAACATGACTCATGACATGACATGAATGTCCCTGACATTTCCTTTTGGCAAGGAATCTGACGTTAAATTGTTATCGATTGATAGATTATTGGTTGCCTATTAAGCTTTAAGTTTTCTGAAACAGTTAACTCTGTTTAGAATAGATTTCATTATTTTGTTTCATTTTGTGTTTGTTGTTTCACTGCTTTCACGGTTAAGTTTTATTAATTAAAACAGCTCGCCATATTCATAATGAGTTTATTATTGTAACGAATGAATTTTTTAATTATATATTTTGCGTAAATTATGGGTCGGAAAATGACGGATAAAATGATGAAACACTGAAAATTTGAACTTACAGATTTGTTATTTCTAAGATTCTACTTGTCCAAATTAATTTATAATTTCTAAATAGATTTATTTATACATTTAATGCAACATTATTAGCTGTATAATAGTAATTACATGTTATGCATTTCAATTTTCATTTTGCTCTGAGCTTTACCAGTGTATTGTTTGGGTTTAATTGACCAACAGTGGACTGCACTTATCGTTGAAGGCGACAAAGCACTAAGATTCAAGCAAACGTCAGAAAGGGCATTCGGTTCGTGAGAGCCAAGTCCTCCAGCAATTGTTACAAAATTCTCTAATCCCGACCCTATTTAAATTCGGATACAAGGGAACAAGAAGATGATGATGATAATTTTGTTCTGAGCTAATATGTCCATTGAATGTATCTCACTGATATTATGCAAATAGACTGATTCTTGAGCTTGTTTTCCGTACATTGGCTCTGAACTGTTTAATAGATCTTTTTATTGTTGGTTCCTCAGCTTGGCTTTAGCTTCGTAGTGTTCGTGGTCGTTCTGAGAGGCAGTACAATTCCAATCGCTTTGCTTCTTCAGTTAAATACATGACGTAGCGCATGTGTTCACAGAGTTTTCTTGCTTATTTGCTGTTATTGTAAATTTCGTTATTTCTACTTTATCTTCAGGGTTCTCAGTAATCGTTGCTATTTGATAGCGCATAGATTGCAAGCCAGCACCGATTTAAGAATAATCTCCTTTATATCCCCGTTCTAATATGCTTGTTGTTGTTGATGATCAGACGCGGAACAAGGGGCCAGCCCCCTAGTCCGTCAATAAAAATTACACTCTGCCCCGGGTGTAGTTAAAAAGGACTCTGTCCCAGAGAAGGCGTGTGCGTTAGTAAAAACATGGACATGGTTTAAACAAAAATGGGCCAACCCCTTAAAAATTCATTTATCCACCACTGTTGATGATGCAAATGTTGTTATCACTATGATTTCATGCTAAGATTGATTTCATTCTAATAATGCTGTGGGAAATAATTATTTTTACTTTGCTCGCCTTACTTTACTTTGTAAATTATACACGTTAAATAAATGCGTGTGATTTTAAGACACTGCGTAATTAACTAGAGTTAAATATTTTTTAATTACATGATTTTTAAATGTTTATTTTTAGTGTATGAATATACACCTTGAGCCTGCCACTTGGCAGTGCACTGAAGAAGAAGCAGGTGATGATTTTTATCTTCTTAATACTGTGTTTCTGGTACTTTTTCTTAAGAACCGTTCTTATACCTGACATGGTACGTTCTTCTAGGTTCCGTGACCCTACAGTGCCGCGTGTTTGTTTTCTTTTAATTTAATTTGTTTAGTTCGTTATTGGCGAAAGCTTTTATCGTAAATGCAATTTGTTATCAGTTGTCAACACATCTTTAATAACTTAATCTCAATCGTTAACTGAACGGAATCTCTATATGTAAATTTGTATAATATATTTAAACTAATCAAACATCTTGTTTTTGTTCTTGTTGTGTTCTTATATCTCATTCTCATATGACAGATCATAGCGTTTCTATATTGAAAGTTTTGGATTTGAGTATAATTTGCAGTTCTTGCTAACTGTAATAGATCGTAAAAAGTGAAAACCTTTAAGTGTCTGCATGAGAATATCATTATACATCATAATATATCATGCATGATAATATTATAATATATCATTAAGATATCTTTAAAAAATCATATTATATCATTAGATTATCATTGTTAATATCATAGTATACCATTAGAATATCATTGCTAATGTCATATTATATCATTATTATATCTTGAAAATGTCATATTATATCACTTTAAAATTATTGGTAATATGATATTATATCATTTTAATATCATTAATAATATCATATTGTATCATTATACAGATATAGTATGATATATGATATAGTATGACAATATAAATGATATTGTAATGACATTATAATATCATTTATATTGTCATACTATATCATTTTGATATCGTTTGTAATATCATTAGAATATCACTTACAATATTATAAGAGTGCTGACCTTAAGCTATCAGGTAATTCCTTGATCAGTGAAATCGCAGTCAAGCTCGACTTCGTCGAGATAGAATGACTATAATTATACTGATGTGATCACTGGCTGCCAATTTATCAGTCAGTTACTTTTTTCACTGCTTATCAACAGATAAGGGATTCAAATATCAGACAAGTTCATACTTTCAAATAGAGAGATAGAGAGAGAGAGAGAGAGAGAGAGAGAGATTGAGAGAGCGAGAGAGAGAGAGTGAGAAAGCGTGAGAGAGAGATAGAGAGAGAGAGAGGGAGGAAGAGAGAGAGAGAGAGAGAGAGAGAGAGAGAGAGAGATAGGGGAGAGACAGAGTGAGAGAGAGAGAAAGAGAGGATGGAGGGAACTATATTTAATGCAATTACAGTACTACAGTAAATACACTAAAAACATGTGTACTAATAAAACATACACAAACCCACTGAACCATGACTAATATCGGTAAGAGATCGACATTAGAAACTAACTTTAAAATAATGTATTTTAGGCCTACTTTATTTGTAACGAAACGTATGTTTGCGATCCTTACAATTGGCCGACATTTCACGTAGAATCTTTGCTAACAGCTTTACGAAGACTTTATCAAATCGCTAGTGATAAGGCAAATATAGTAATAAATTCATTTTGGTATCATTGACATATCTTTCGATACAATTTACATAGTGTATTTCCTGATATTTATTGTAGCCCGTCGTATATTGGCTTTTAGTTAATTTCTAGCCTGTATTGCTTTTGTTTCTGCGAATGTTGAAAATAACTGTTGTTTTTGTAATAGATTTTGTTAATGTCAGTCTGATTAACTATAAAAGGCACTTATTTTTTCTATGATTTCGTGATCAAAATTCTGAATCTCAGTGCTTTGTCGCCTTTTATGACCCGTGCAGTCATCGGTTGATCTATTCTTCAGCAATCCGGATAATAGTAACCATGCTATTAGCCATACAGTGAATGAAGCAATTAGGACTAGATAAACAACAAGTAAAAACAACCTAATTAAGTATGCTGCATATTTGTTTACTGTCTCTCTCTCTCTCTCTCTCTCTCTCTCTCTCTCTCTCTCTCTCTCTCTCTCTCTCTTCAGTGCACTGCCAAGTAGCAGGTTCAAGGTACATATTTATACTCAAAGTCTGCTTTCTCGCTCCATACGAGCACTCCTTAGATCAACAAGTTAATCCCTTCACAAAGTCTATGCCTTATCCATACCTTATGTAGCTTATAGCTTGGAAAAAGTATGGCTTCTGAGGTGGTTTCCCGTTGCCTTCCTGAGTACTATGTTTGTTCTACTATGTTTGTACTATGTTGTGTACTATGCTTGTTTACTATGACATGAAAAACAAAAAAAATGGTTGAATTAAAAAATGATAAAGGTTTAATAAAGGTTTAACGTCCGTTTCCTCATACAAGCATGATGTCAGGGACGTCCTCCCATCACATGTCACTACAAATCGATTCACCCCAAACGATCTGAAAAAACATGTGCCTAATAGAAGGAAAAAGATCCTAAAGGTGCCGGTCCGGTGATAAAAAAGTCAGGTAGGATGAAAAAAATCTATGATGGGAAGAGATGTGTTTCAACCTACAACGGAAAGTGGAAGTAGTAGAACATGAGCAAAAAACCTACATATTACAATGTCAAGCAAGGAAATTTTTGTAAAACCCGAGGTATGCCTTTGTTTGACCCAGCCAATAAAGTGGAGAGACATATCATTAAATATCATATGAAGTTTCCACGTGCTTTTATATAGCATTGGCAGTCTTAGCATTTGTATTCTTTAGATCAAGCAAACAAATTATGAAACACAAAGACTTTGGTTAACGCAGTGAGGTGTTCCAGAAAGTTTCAACTAGAGTGAAGATCTTTAGAGAAGTGGATTGTGTAAATCACCAATAGAAAAGAAGCTAGAAGTTTCAATGTAAAACCGTTTAAACTTTAAAGCCTTTACCTAGCTCATAGGCTACAGTTGCTTTTAGATATTCATTCGGATATAATTTATAAGAAATGGAAATCCAGCAACGGACGCATTTATTTTTTATGGCGAAAATTTATCTTATTATCTAGTGTAGAATGCTTCAGTAGCACGTGTTTAAAGGCGTCAGGCAGACCTAATGTCATGATATTTTTAATAACAGCTCCTGAGATGAATTAAGCACTCGTAATGTACTGCTAGCATCCTATCGATCTATAAGGTAATCCCTTAACAAAAGTCTAAGCCTTATCCACAATTTCAAGTCTATAGCTTGAGAATAATAGGTTATCAAGTCTTTATTTATTTATTTATTTATCGCATCAAACATTTAAAACAGGTAAAGTAGATAGAAAAGCGAAATATGGAAACGTTTGAGGATACAGGCTATAAAAGCGCTTACATATTCCGGATTTTGTTCATTAAAAGTAGAAAGTTAAAATAAAAAGATTAATTAATCTCTCTCTCTTAGTGCACTGCCTACTGGCAGGTCCATGGTACATAACGCCTCCACTCTTCTCTGTCTTCCGCCTTCCTCTTCATTTCCACGTATGAGTGGGTCTTTAAATCATCTAACATACCTAATCTCGGCCTGCCCCTGCCTCTTTTTCCTTCCATTCTACCTTCTATGACCTCTTTTAATAGATCTTCCCCCCTTAGAATGTGTCCTATCCATCTCTTCTTCCTATTTCTTAATACATTTATCAACTGTCTATCTGTGCCAACTCTCTCCAGGACTTCCTCATTTGTAACCTTTTGAGTCCAGCTAATCCTCTCCATTCTTCTCCAAATCCACATTTCCAATGCCTCCAGTTTCCTAATATCTTCCTTCCTTAAGATCCATGTTTCACATCCATACAATAGCGTGGTCCAAACCAAAGTTTTCACTATCTTTATCTTTGTGTCTTTCTTTAGACTTTTTGTTAATAGTTCCTTTCTACTACCAAAGGCCGCTTTTGCTTGTGCAATCCTACTGCATATTTCCGTCTCACATTTCCCATCATCGGTTATAGTATGACCCAAATATTTGAAACTCCTTACCTGTTCCAATTTCGTACCATTTATTGTGATATTAACTTCACCTTTATTATTGGACACTCTCATAACCTTGGTCTTTTTTATATTAATCTTCATGCCATATCTTAAGCCGTATCATTCAGCCTATCCATTATCTTCTGCAATCCAATCTCGCTGCCCGCTACCATTCCTTGGTCATCTGCAAATCGTACATCTTGTAACAAATTCCCTCCTACTTTTATTCCTTCTTCCAAGTCTTCCATGGATTCCTCCATCATTGCCTCAGCGTAAATGTTAAACAGCAGCGGCGAAATGCTACAACCTTGTCTTACTCCACGTCCTATTTCACCTTCTTCTGAGTATTCTGGTTGGATTTTGATTACTGCTCTTTGATTCATGTACAAGTTCAAAATTAGTCTTCTATTCGACTCCAGTCAATTCCTATTCTTTTTAGGATATTCATCATCGTTATCCAATCAATCCTGTCAAAGGCCTTCTTGAAGTCTACAAAGCATACAAAAACGTCATTTCCATATTCTAAGCTTCTTTCGCAAAGAAGCCGCATTACTCCTATTGCTTCTCTTGCCGCATCCTTTCCTAAAACCAAATTGTGTCTTGCTCAGTATCATCTCTGCTTTCGACTGAATGCGATTATTTATATCTTTAATAAGATCTTCGATGCATGAGGTAATTAAATTTATTGTTCTGTAATCCGAACACTCCACAGCATTGGCTTTTTTGGAATTGGAAGTCATCACTGACTTGGTAAAGTCGTCTGGCCAAATACCTGTATTGTACACTTCCATACTACCCCATTAACTTTTTGAGTGTTTCCTTCCAACATTTTCAAGATTCTGCTGGGATTTCATCTATCCGGCTGCCTTCCTTCTTCATACTGTTATTGCAGAATAAATTTCCTCCTTCATTAATCGGGGCCCCTTTTATCGTCTATGATATCTCTTCTTATATTTTAAAATCCTCTTGAACTGTTCCCAGCCTTATCATACAATTCCTCTACATATTCTCTCCATCTTTCTTTTACTTCTTCCAGCTCTGTCTTCAATTCCCCATCTTTACCCATTATACTAATGTTCTTTGCATCTCCTTTCTTTTTCTTATCGGTTCTTGTTAATATCCTGACTTCCTAGTATTATAGATCCGACCTCCCTCTTCTATCATATTCTGCTAAATCATCAAACTTTTCACTCCACCAATGATCTTTTGCTTTGTCTGTAATTCTTCTAAGTTCACTGTATAAGCTTCTATATTTCCTTCGGACATGACTGGTGTCAATACTTTTCCATTTCCTCCTTTCATCCATTTTGTCAAGCATCTCGCTTGTGATCCAAGGTTTTTTTTAGCTGTATTTGCTTTAGAAAGCCATAAACTTCTTTTGCACCTATTTTAATAGCTTCCTTTAGCTGACACCATCTTTCATTTACCCCTGTTTTTTTCGTAGTCCTTCATTTCCTTAACTTTTCTTTCCACTGCTTCCTGAAACTGACTTCTTTTCTCGTTCATTCCGTTCAAATTCCATCTCTTACTGCTTTTCTTCTTAAGTATTTTCTTCAACTGAAGCCCTACTTTTGCCAATACTGATTGTTGTCTGAATTAATATCGTCTCCTGGATAAGCTCTTGAATTCTTCACACTATTCCTGTACCGTTGCTTTAACAGAATATAGTCTAACTGGTATCTTCCCGTATTAATTAATAGGATTAAAGTATCCTACGTACAACTGTGAAGGTAATCATAAACATAGAGCTAAAATAAATACGCTAAAATCAGTATACAAGCAATATAAATATACAAAAGCAGTATACAAGCAAATGGAAATAAAAACAATTAAAAGCAATACTTCAAAGATTTAAGTATATCAGATTGACATAGGCCCTTTGTAAAGGACGGAAGAGAGCTAGCATTAATGATAATATGAGGAAGGTTATTCTATTTACTAACACATCTATTTTTAAAATGATAACGTTCTGCGCTATATCTAAAGGTATTTATGTATATTGCAGCACCACTGTTTCTGGCTTTACCAGATTAAATAGAAATCTTCATACTGATGCCAATCAAACTTAAAATATAAATTTGAAGATGTCAAATAGGGGATAGAGTCTAATCAAACTAGAAACTGTTTATCAACAACCGGGCAATCAGAATAAAGCTTGTTAAAGTATGAATTCAGAGCAACAATTCATGGATTGGACAATCGCCTGTTGTACAGCTGCGTTGGTAACTTGTTCATGTTATACTTTAAATAAGAGGTCGTGAGTTTGAATCTATTTATGTCATCGATTATTGTGGAGTTAGCGCAGATTAACAGGAATAAAAAAGCTCTATCTCAATCTTTAATTTTTAACTTCATTTATTGCTTTATTTCAGGCGTAATAATCCATACATGAATCTTACACATACAACAATGCAATACACTATGCTATAAGTAGGTTAATAAGTAGGGAAATAATTCGAACACTCTAACTCGAGTTCATCCAGTTAGCTCTATAATTATAGCACAGTGTTTCAGATTTTCTGCAGGTGGCATAGAATTGCAGTTGAGTTACGTCTACGGTGTGTCACAGATGATATTTTGTCACTTTATTATAAATCTCTGTTGTATGAGCTTGCAAGTAGGTGATGTAATTTGTTATTTTGTCACGGTTCAGCTGCTTGAGAAATGCAAATAAAGAATATGAATGACAATGGTTATACTTATCTAGAGTATACGTGCCATGAAAGAATATCGAAGTGGAGGAATCGGTGAAAATAGTTCTGCAAGTAATAATATAGAGCCATTTTCACCAAAGCTAGTGGCTACATAATAATAACAACAATAACAACAATTAGAGTGCTGCAGTCATCAATGACAACATCGAGCACTATTGAGACAAAATCAAGCCAGCGAACAAAAAGGAGGTCCAAAAAACGGTGCAAATTCTAAAATCCAGAAAATCAATCCAATGTAAAGGGAATAAAGAAAATGTGGTTTAGGCGCAGGTCGCTGCTCATGGACACTGGATGGGAAAGAGAGATGGAAAAGATGGGTCTTCAACTGCCTATGGAACTGCTCATAGGAAAGCAAAGGCCGATGTGATTCAAATGAAGATTTACATAAAGTAAGGATAAGGTATAACCTTTTGTGAAGGAAATGACTTGTAGGTCTACGAAGTGCTCTTTACTGAGTTGAAAGCTGATTCTGAGTACGAATATATGCCTGGGACTTATCAACGCAATTAATTTAAACTTCTGCTGATATCTCTAACATATTAGCATAAAGCATTTATGCATATAGACTTTTTCATCCTGCCTGACTGTTTTTTTATCACCGGACCGGCACCGTATTGGATCTTTTTCTTTATCTTCAGCACATGTTTTTCAGATCGTTTGGGGCTAATCGATTTGTGGTGACATGTGATGGGGGACGTCTCTGACATCATCCTTGTATGAGGAAACGGCCGTTAAACCTTTATTATTATTATTTAATAAACATATAAGTTTCCCAGGCCTGTAAAATACAACTTTTATAGCTCTCTCTCTCTCTCTCTCTCTCTCTCTCTCTCTCTCTCTATCTCTCCCTCTCTCTCCAAGTCCGGGTTGTATTTGTAAATTTTTTTCAAGGGAATTGTTGGGGGGGGGGGCTTGAAGGCTAGCCTGGGAGTCATCTTGTCGTACGGGGATGTTTAAATTGGGATAGATTTAAAATTTTAGCAGGGGGGGGTCGCACATCGGTAAAGGAGGATTGAACCCCAGCAAATACAGCTCAGCTCTTATGCACTGCATTGCGGAAGGTTGAAGACATAGAACAGCTTATATTTGATTTACAATCTGTTTTTTTTCTTAATATGGAAATAAAATTTAAAATTTCCTAACGTCCTTAGTTTTGGTCAAGCTCTGCCTCCTCTAACTACTCACGTTTGATTTTATCCACATTTTGCCCTGGCCTTAGTCACCAAGCTTTCAACAATTAAACGTCTATAACGAACAGCATAATAAAAGCATATAATATAGTGAATGTAATAAAATAATAAAATAAATATAAATAAATCATTCTATTTGGCCAGCCTAATGAAAGTTGTGCACTTATGCTAATTTTCTTATTCCCACTTATGTATGCCTTCGCGCTTCATGAAGAGCACTCCATCGATCAACACAATTAATAACTTCACAAAGTCAAAGTCTTATCGATACCTTTATGCAGCTGGCCTATAGCGAATCGAAGTTTTGAGGTGGTATCGGTGGTACCTCATTTCTTCTATAATCGCCTCTTACGACACGTACAGTTTGAGGTTTGTCTATATTTCAGTGGCTCTGGCACACCGCAGAAAATCATGAAAATGTCGCCGCAACCTGTTTCATAACTTAAGGAGTCGCTCAATTTTCGAACAAAACCTCGACAGAATCAGACGCACTATTAATGAACGAGTTTTTCATGGCAGTGCTTTTTTCATTCTGTATAGTTACACACATGTCATAGGCATGTGCAATAATTTCCTTTCTTATGGTTGCTGTTTTTGTAGTTTTCGTTATTTTCTCCTTTCCCCTCCATGGTTATTAGTAACCGTTGCCTTTTGTTGGCGCTCCAATAGCAGCCGGCGCGGATTTACGAATAACCTCCTACACCCTGGGGATTATTTAAATTCAAAGCTGTCAATACTCGATCTTCCAAAGTGGTCGTCCACAAAGCACTAACCGCGCGCTGAGTGACTTTACTTCGTTCAATTGACGCGCAGCTTTACCGGGTGAACTAAATTCCCTCCCAAACTGGTGAAAGTTCATTTAGCCGATTAGCTCATTAAGCATATATTTATTACTGATTTATTAACAGTTTTCGTTTGTTACTCTATTTATATATACTTCACGCATTAGCAGGGAAAGCTGAGAACAACATAAAAACTGAGCATTTACAGTTACTGGAGTTTTTTCTTTTGTTGTGTCCGAGCCAAAACTAGAACAATGAAAACTTAGCCCTGTAGGTCTTCAATTTGATAGAGTAGCATTATAACATAGAGCTGCATAATAAAATAAAGATTTCTACGAACAGTGCACTTTGATGTCTGTCTTATTAGAAGGATATGTTAAGGACATCTCAAGTAGAGTATACCTTATGTCTGTGATTTTCTGGATTTTGGAATTGGCACCATTTTGGAACTTCTATTTGCACACCAGCTTGGATTTGTCTCAATAATTCTCGATGTTGTCACGGACGACAGTAGCACTCTATGCGTAATTGTTGTTGGGTTATAAAACAGTAAACATTTCCTTTTCTTATTTCTACTCTTGTTTTTCTTCGTAAACTCTTCCCGAACCTATCTGCAAATACATGGACCATAGAGATGTCTAGATCTCACTCAGTATAGGTCGTTATCTTATGTCCATGTTCTTCTCATTAGCAACGATTTACTTTCTCAGAGTTCGCTGTTGTCATTGACGACAGTAACATGTTAATTGTAGTTGTTGTTAGTCATGGCAAAAGTTGTTATAAGAAGTAGAGGCTTTTAGTAGTGTAGAATTTAGAGTATTTAGCCAATACTAAAGGTCTACACCATAAACAGCTGTAGATACTGAGTTAACTGAGACCACGAATAGATAGAAATCAGTATTTAATTCAAACACAATCACGATTCAAAGTGCTCCTCTTTTACACATTAGAAAAATCAAACGTTCCAAATGGTCAAAGTAATCTAGTACACGCATTAACAAATCAGGGCACCATACCAACTAGCAATATATTCACTATCAACGAACGCTCTAACAAAAATCCTTACAGCAACATAACAGTAGCTACTCGAACAGTGTTACCAGCATTAATTTAGATCATCAACAATCACGTCTGATACTTATATCTCTCAATTCTCAACAATTTCAACTAAAGCTGACATTTCTGCACAAAAATCAGCCAAAATAAGTAGTCCACAAGTGAAAGCTATCAAACGTTACACGGAAGTTGACAAATCTGTCAACCTACAGTTCCATAACAGGAAACTGAAAAGAGCAACACAGTTCACCCAAAACTACAACTATTCTAGCTCAGCATACACAAATCCATCGTTTCTTCATCAAAATCTTCACACTTCTATATACCAGCCAGGTTTCATTCCATGATAAATTAGTTTGTATACTGCAAATACTTAAAATATATATACATTCCGTCTATAAAATGACACGTCAACAAACAGAAACTCTGAACAGGTTAATGAAAAATCAAACGTCGCCAAAATTCTTCAAATCGATATCATAATAGTGCAATCAGTTTCTAAAACATAACAAAGAGAAAAGATACAAGCATTCTACAGTACATATTTTTTATCAGTAACTTATCTAACAATTAAGTGCTCACTAAAGATATTTTATAAGTGAAGCAGAAATAAAGTTAAAATTTACAGTCATACAGTAAAATCTAAGAAAATTAAATTATTGAAATGGGCCGTATATAGCTAACAGTGTGGTTGGTGCAAAAGAACAAAATTTCTCAATTTATAATTAACTACATAAATGAAAAATGTTCAAAACAGAAACCATTTCGAAACTTAACCATAAACCATTTTGAAACTAAACCAATTCATTAACAAATCACTTTCAAGCTCAGTAGTACAGTAGTAAAGTAAACTTTAATATAAATAAGCACTTTCACACAGGTACATCTTAAAGAGCTGTACTGATTTAATCAATCAATAAGAATTTAATGTCTAGTTCCTTGCCATAAGGCAATGTCAGGGACGTCTCAGGCAGAAGAAACATGACTTTCCCAAGCACGTTTCCCTAAAATCTTCACATAACAAAGGAGACTATTGGGGACCACAATTAATACTCTACATAAAAAAGTAATTATTTAAAGTACATTTTTAAAGACTGGTTGTCTTGGTGGCATGGGCAGCATTCTATGGTTCCAAATTTTCACCACTATTTCATTTTAGCCTGTATAATGAATGAAGTGCACTATAGTACAAATAATGTCTGAGATTAGATCAAAAAATATAAATTTCTTATAAACCACTAACCGCTCCACTAATTCAACAGTAGCACATGATTTTAATCAGAAATCTATTTCAGATTTCAACAAAATTAAAAAAATTAACAGAGATATCGACAAACACAAATCACTTAAGATAATAATATATTGCTTCGACAGGACTGCATTGAAGAAGGAATATATAGTAATCCATTTGTAAGATTAACAGGAAGAATGCCAACACAAGTATTCCTTAAATTAAGATTTCAGTAGCATCATGGAGTCAATATTTTCATCAAGTGCAGTAGTATCTACAATTTTCAACAATGTTAAAAGTAATTAACACCATTATTCCAAAAATCTTGACATATTCATCTTCTTAATTTAAATGGTTTCTAAATACAAACAGAGCTACAGTTAAATTTACACATCAACATAAATCTAAATGTTACACATCAAACACTTACACTCTACATCAGCTACAACAGCATTATAACACAAGGACAAGCCAGAGCAGAAGCACTAACACACAATGGAATCAAATCAACCACACCCACCTAGAAAACTAGCCCCTTAAATAACATACTTGGTCAAATACTTGTGCCAAAGTGGATATTTAAGACCAACATAGCTTAAAAAAGATAATATACAGATACTATCTTAAAATCTAAAGAAACCCAGTTTGTACAACTAAGGCAACTAACTGTACTTATTTTTGTTAAAATTACTAATGTGTTTACTAGTGTTCAGCAAGTATATATGAACTATAGTCTAAGTATAGATTGATGACAATAGTTTATTAAGTAGTTTTTTTGTATTGCTTTCAATAATCTACCTATAATAAGAAGTCTATCAGGTTCATTTCTGAAGAATTGACTTATTTGAACTAAATGATTTATCTCTGAATATTTAAGCTAAACATCTCCTGCATACAAAGCACATCAATTACGAGCAAGCACCATGGATTGGAACCATGCGACTAATAATCTGCAGTCTGAAGCCTAACAGATCTTGCCATAAAGCAAACTATCAGTAAACAGCTTAACCTTACAATCAATATCTTTCCGGGCTTATGGATAATTTTACAGCACTCATACATTAAAAAAATTGCCAATTACTAGATATGGAAAGAGTCTTTATTGCCTTGATAAACGTTCGATTTTTTTATTTTATGAACCTCTCTTTCGACTTCCAATTGCGTCTGTTACGTTGTATTTCCAAAACTCAGCCTTTTTGTCTGCTATTGGCCAGAGCAACCTGAGCGGTTAAATCTTAGCCGCCAAGTGACAAGCTTGTTTCATGTGTGTCACACGCACCTAATTTCAAACACACCTCTGCCACTCCCAGCACAGGTAGCCATTTTTAACTGAGAACAGTTAAGGCTGTGGTATTACACAAGGCGACAGAGGTGGAATATGAGATAAGTAAACCATCAAATTGGAGGAGTTAATCAGATCTAAATGTGTTCATAAATTCCAAAAGTGACTATTCCTTCGATAAACCTATCAGTAGCTATTTATTGGGAATTTGGGATGCCGTAAAATAGGCAATTAGAAGCTAACTGAATTCTACGGAATCTTCGCTCAGGGTCTGCGACGACGTCATATCAACTAATTGTGTACCTGAATGCTCTTTCAAACCCAAAATTTATTTAATTTTTTGTAGTCAAACAGATTTAATCTGTACAGAGCAAAGGACATTTTGCTTAAGCTATCATTTTAATGCAATCGCAACTGATACACAAAACACTCACATAAACGACGAACAGTGCAAACTTATTATTTATCGATATTCTAGTACTTCAAAAGATACACACAAAAGCACAAATACGCATAGCATGACATATGTCACAAAACATACTTATATTAAGCTTATAACTTCACACCAACAAGACATTATCAAATAGTAAACTTCAAAAATCGAAAATCAATGACAAAACATCAACCATATAGCTGGATACATTCAGAAAAGAAAACACGAATACCGTTGAACTTCAACACTATCAATATTAACACTGATGCTACGTAATATATTCATATAGTCCACATCGTACATTGCAAATATCAGACAGTGGCAAACTCTTTTATATTCACAACTGAACAGCAACGCTTCCAACATTTCTACATCATTGACGATTCAAACGAAAAAAAATCTTGGCCACTTACATCAAACCACAACTATAACTAGCAGCATAGCAGAAAATCAAACTCTAATTAAATCACTTATAAAATCACTCAGTAGTCAGTCACTCAGGAGCTGATATCCAGCAATCAACGTAATTCTCTGTCGGAAAAGTAAAACCTTTCACAATCTAAATTAAAACCATCGACGATACAAAATCGATACTTTCTTTAGAATTTCTAAAGCACTGTCAGCACCACGCGAGAAACATTCCTGCGATATTTCGGACGACAATTATGAAAAATTAAAAAATACCGTTCGATATATCTTCCATATTGACTATTTACATATGATACAATTTCGTTATTCCCTGTAAATTATTATTGTAAAAAGGAACATTTTCATTCTCTGTAAACCCTTCACTTTTAGGATCGTTATACTTATTAAGAAAATGTTTCCTCTTGCTATGGTTGAACAATAGCCAGTAACAGCCTTCTCTAAGAAATCTCTCACTGCATCCTATAACTTTACATGCTCTGACTAGAAATAATTTTCGGTATTTCTTTATATAGCACACCATCACACGTAATCAATCGAAAGATATTTATTGTAGGACCCTTTCTGTTGCGCACATTTATTTAACTTAACAGGAACAAGTTCCTAATTGTTAACATTTTATCAACTAAAAAAGAAACAGTGAAGAATTCATTTATCCACAGCCATGAAAATAGTGCTAACAGGCGTAATTCGTCACAAAGAAAAAATGTCATGAAGCCTATATTGAAATATAATTCCCTGTAAATAGAAGAACCGAAAGCAGCATACAGTTTCAATTTCAACACATTTTTATTCATCCGATGGCATCCGTCAGCTATCTATCCATCAGAAAATCTATAACATAATCGCATAATTGAGCACTTAACTACCACTACTACCAAGATCATGATTTATCCCTCTCGCTCGGTGGTTGGGAGCCAAGTCGACTGTACCGGTAATTCATCGCCTAATCCGGTGGGGAACTATATACTGAGAGATGGCTGCCACGATACTAGCTGCTTCAGATGACGATAGAATTGTATCACTTAACTGACTGACCATCGCACACAGAGAGAATTTCAATGAAAGGCATCCAGCCAGGACGTAACAAGCCACAGTCTATTTGCATGATTTGTACTATTTTCTTAATACGAATGGTTTGATGCTATCTGTGTCTGTCTGCGAAACACAATCAAATGCATACACGTAGAGTACAATGAGCTGTATTAAGCACAGCTGTATTAAATTAAGCACAACATCTCACCTATAAGATCTTCTAAGTGGTAGGTTCTTGGACCTGCCATTTGGACGCAGAACACTTGAGAGAGTGATCTCACAAACAGTCAAATGGCTTTAGCATATGATTGCAAAATTTGTTTATTGAACCAAAAAAAGTAATAAAATATATATCAAATTTTGAGCGATGGTATTCACTCAACTTATTCAAGAAGTTATTCATGGGCACAGCTGCCACACAGGCGCACTGAGCACTAGATCTATTTCTATCATCTACGCAGTGACGGGTGAGACCAGGATTTGAATCCCGAACCTACTGATCCGCGGTCGAGTATAATATTGACATCGCCACTGGCTCATTAATGATCACTAGACAATACACTGAGACTGAGAATCAGGAATATATAATACCTAATATATGCAATGTATGACACAACTCGTTAGTTCCACCGTGCATTGGTCGATGAGCTGCCAGCCACTGCCTGGCCGTCCATATCTAAGCTCGGCACGTACACTCCAGATCCGTTAAAAGCTCCCCCTCCCGCAGCCCCAGAATTCTGACCGGCATTAGATGTAGAGTAGGCTCCAACGTTACCGCCAGACGCTCCCGCTGACTGCGAAACATTTCCGCCGCCGCCTCCAGAGTATCTGCTAGCCCCGTAACCTCCGCCCTGGTTATAGTTGCTACCACTGCCCCCCGGCGCGTTGCTATATCCACCCGCGGCGGCATTGAATCCACCGTAATTTCCACCGGCTCCTCCAGGTGCACCGCCAAATCCCGGCACAGCGCCGCCAGCAGCCGCCTGGCTCATGAATCCATAGAGAGCCGCTTGAGCCGCTGCCATCATGGCGTTGTTGAGAGGCATCTGATTGGCGTTGCCAAACGCACCAAAGTTCTGTGCAGGTCCTCCAGCGTTGTATCCACCGTATCCTCGACCACCACGGGCCGCTGCACCCCTCGTCCCCACAGCTCCGAAATCATCCCCGCCCCCAAACCTGGCCTTGCCCCACCCCGGCTCACTGCCCCCACGGTTATCCATGCCCTACAGTAGACAGAGTAAATGAGACCATTAAAGCCAACAGAGCAATACATGCACATTACTCTAAAAAACTGTGGTGTAAATCTTGAGTATACTTTATCTAGAATTGCAAAAAATATATATGCAGTTATATTATAAGTTATATTCAATGTCACCTTTTATTACTATTTGTGACAGATTTCTTCAGTATATCCTATCACAACGTAGATAGCCACTCGTACATCATCCCTGATGATGTACGAGTGGCATCCCGGATGCAGAAAAATGACACAAATGTTTGTTAATTTAAGCTATATTCAATGATTTGTCTAACATTAGCTAGATTCTTGTCTAACACACTAGCGAAGAAGCATACACTGGGTCTGAACCGAGCACCTACTGATCCGTAGCAAGACACCTGACAAATATGCAACTAGTTAGTTCTAACAACCAGCTATGAGTCCCAAATTAAATGCTCAAGAGCTAGAGCATTATAATAACAACAATAAAGGTTTAGCGCCCATTTTCATCCAAGGATGATGTCAGGGATATCAATTGACAGAAACCTCCCGTAGAGCAATGGGTCACTTAAATTTGATTTTTTGTACAAATATTATAAACAATATATACAAGAGCCCTAACCTAACCCAACAACATTCATGTCATGAATAGAAATCTAATACAAGAACCTGAACGTAACCAAACAACATTCATGTCATGAATAAAAATAAATACATGTTAATTTTATTTATTTATTTTGAACTGACGTACTTTAGGAGTAGCAGAGCCGACGTGGATGCTGATGCCCTTGAGGATATGATCGTCACCACAGAGTTGCGTGGCGACCTCTGGATCACTGAACGAGACGAACGCAAACGCACGGAACGGCTTCGGCAGATAGACCTCAGTCACCTCGCCGTACTGAGAGAAGTAGTTGCGTAGGTCGTCAGCCGAGACGTCTTCCGTGAGCCTACCAACGTAGATCTTCTGCTGCAGTTCTGGATTAGCACCTTCCTGTTTAGCGACGATTGCAGCAACAGACATGATTAATCAACAGGACAATGGAATTTAATTTTCTAGTGAGTTTAAATACCATGGAGTTAAAATATAAACAGAAAATTGACAACAATGGGAAGAAACAGTTCATCGCAATTTTCAACTCAATTTATCAACTGTAATTTAACAGATCTTGAGTTTGAAAATCTATGATTCTAAAAGCCTTCATGATGCATAGAAGCTTGCTACTATGAGTTTTTGAACAATATCATAAACATTTCCTTATTGCACAGAAAGTCGATATTTGCATATACATGTATTTTTAAGGACAAAATTTCAAAATTACATGCAGGAATTTGTGTTGTGTCCGTGCAGGAACAGTGTTGTGTCCGGGTTGTTCGAAGAATTGACCTACAGGTGACTGCACGTGTCGTAGAAGGCGACTAACACACTAAGATCCAAACTAACGTCAGAAAGGGCATTCGGTTGGTAAGCGCCTAGGCTTCACAAATGGAAGAATAAAAGATTGACAGATGAAATGATATGGAGTAATGGGACAGAGAGGAGAGTAGAACTACTCTTTGTATCCTGATCCTAGTTACATTGGGATTTAAAGGATGTTAAAGGAATGATAATGATGACGTGCAGGAAATTAAAAAACTGTTAAAAGCAAAATGTTGCAGCTGCAAATAAGAAATAATGCATAATGGAAAACATGCTACTTAAAATTCACTTAACACGGGAACTCAAAATCCAGATTTACGGAGTTTTGCCATATAGTTTCTTACAAACATCAGACCAGCTAGCAGTATGGCCGTTAATGAATCAATGTGCTTCAAATTTACATTATAAATGTTTTTGCAAAACTCCAGCATCGACAATAGAATGTGGCATGGATCTATAAGACAGAAGACTATCCATTGTCTTCTAAATATTTCGTACAAATTGGATGGATTATACAGTGATACACTGCAGTGGATAATCGTTTGCAGTAAATTACCAAATCACTATCTAAAAATATTTTGTAAAGAATTGAAGCCACACAACGACAACGGTACCTTAGAATTTGGTATCCTGAGATCACACCAGCGCCCGTCCATGTTGTGCCGCTGTGAGAGAGCCTTCAGCTGAGCGTCGTAGTCGTTGAAGCGTATAAATCCAAACCCTTTCGACTGCTTCGTCACTGGGTCACGCTTAACCTGCACAACACAAATAAGCGGATATATGGATAAAGCTTAAGCATATCGTATAGCTTGAAATAGTTAATAGATTGAGAAATAGACTTTTATAATTTTAATACCATATTTATTGAATACAACTTAAATAGTAGATTAGTTAACCTCACACCAGTGCTAGAATTTTTTGTATTTAATAAAATTTCGTGTTATTAATAACTTCGTGGTAAATCACCAAAATTATATGGTCAGTCCATGACAGCACTGTCCTTCAGGCTGATCAACTAATCAGCTTACTCGGTAAACAAAAACATAATTATTTTTGTTTACCGAGGAATAATTAATCCACGGACTAGACCACCAAAACTAAAGGTATAGCTTACTAATCTGCGGATTACGCTTACATAAAACTAAATGTTCAAAATTCTGTATGAGCACTTTGCTTTGACATGAGCATTGAGCACATTGCTTTGATATGAGCACACTGCTTTGACATGAGCACATTGCTTTGATTTGAGCACATTGCTTTGAAATGAGCATTGAGCACATTGCTTTGACATGAGCACATCGCTTTGATTTGAGCACACAGCTCTGAAAGAAGTACAGGGATCAAATGCCCTGATTACTGGTATAACAATGAGATAGATACGACAAATAACATAGAGAAGTAGATATGAGAAGAAACAGAGACACAGAGAGAGTATATAAGTACAACGGACCTGAACCATGATAAGTTCACCGAACTGTGAAAAGTGCTGCTTCAGGTCTTCCTCTGTGCTCTTCCATGGAAGACCCAGCACAATTAGATCACTGCAACGCCTCGCACCTCCACGCTTTAACTTGTTAGCGGCTGTCTCAGATAAATCACCCTTCCTTTTCTCTACATGCAGAATATACAAGACAACAATTGTACAGTAACGTTATGATAATAGTTTAGTGCAATGCTCTTACCAGATGCCGCAACTGTAATCTGAAGTATTAAAATATTCTATCAACCCGCCAAAGCTAATAATTCTTCCAGGTCCAACTTTTCTAAAACTGTAAACTAAGCAAGTCACTTTAAGACTTGGCAAGATTATCAATTAAACTTTAGATTTAAACTTACTGATTAGTTTTTAAGCTTTCAAAAGAATTAACCAAATCAAAGAACAGAGAAATGCAAAATTTCATGGCAAAACATCACTCAAATGAATTGATAGAATAGGCTGAAACACTGAAAACTTCATTTGTTTAGCTTAGTTGTCACAGTGATAACGTAGAAAGACAGTATAATTCTGATTATTAATTCATAATTATGATCTGGGTTTTAGCATTCCTGCATAGTCATCATTCCTGCATAGTCATTTACAAATGTCAATTAGTCTAAACCTCCCTCCTACATCCTTGTACACTGACACATTCTACACTTTAGTTAACCAGGAGCTGCTAATGGAAAAGTATGTACGTATTTCATCTCAGAATCTTATTTTACAATATTATTTTTATTCACTTTACGATTTCACATATGCAAAACGAAAAATGCAAAGTCACTGAAAAAATACGATATACAATAAATTACATAAACAAATGAAACAAGTCAGTAATGCAAACCAACCAGGAAAATTCATAAAATAAATTAAACAACTTAGATCAGTATTTAGAAAATTAAACAGCTCGGAATTACTTCGTAATTAGACATGAATTCAAACAGAAACCTTCAAAAGTAATCGCATACCTTTAGGATATACAGTTGTGTACGCAGCGGCCGACCATTTACCCTCTGGAGGATGCAAGCGATCCTCAGTTAGCCTTACTCCTCTGTAAATGTGTGTTTCCGGATTTCGATATTTTAGGCCGCACGCACCGGTAAACTGTGCTGCAAGGGTTGATAGAAGTAGAGTGCCGTCGTCTTCTGCCGGCAGTTCGATGGGATCGTCCCCCTCATCGTCAACGACCGGTACGTACTGATTCATAGCAAAGACTTATTCGCTAACAATTTGAAATTTCTAACAAATCTAACTTGACAAATCCACCGAATAAAGTGAAACAAACAACGCCACCGATAGGATGTAGAAATCAACTAAAATAAGAACTAAACACTGTTGCCACTGTCATTCACAAAATTTCTTACTCCAGCTTTCTTGTTTTACCTAGAAATGAAATTACTTTTAATTTTTCTTAAATTCTAAAAATTTCTTTTAATTCTTTATAAACTATAATTTATACCAGAAGTTAAGAAAACTTTGCGTTGACGTGGAATTCTTAACATAGTCCATTGCTCTAGTTTTGACCATCATAGATTGATTATCAGTACCGATGTTTTGGGTGCTACTTGTTATTAACTTCTTAGTGTATGTTGCGCTCGTTCAATCATTGTTTGTTAGAAACTTGACTGAGGCTTGTGTTGAAAGTTGCTTTCAAATTTAAAACGAGTATGGCTGAGATTCTTTAATTAGCTGTGAAATTCGGCCGACTGCATTCATGATGGGTGCTATATTTTTATATATTGTTTGAGATTTGAAATATGTCGATCATCTGAGCACGTCAGAGCTATACTTTGCGTTCTAAAGCCTGCTAAACCATTTGCTTAGAGAAGTGTGCGGCGATAGAGATATCATCACGGATTCACTATACTTCACTATAATGCGAGTATCCGACATGTGTGTGATGTTTCATGTTCTTTTCGTTTCGAACGCTATATCTCTTCGCCGATTTCGTTCAACATGATGTCACAGTATATTATGTACTTTATATTGTGTACTTATCGTAATTATGCTACCACATGCTTTGGTGAAGTAAAGATGTACTATACGTATAATGTGTATTTATAATATAGTTTGTGCTACGAAAGTGTAGTATAAAATCTGTTAGATCCTAGGAGGTTGGTGTTTCGAACCATCAGGCCTACCTAAAGTCTTGTTAAATATTAGACAATTAATCACGCTATCACCTAGCTAGACGATCAGCAGATACAATTCCAGACATAATATTGATCCTGACAAGTAAAAGTCGTATGACAATGAAATTATAAAGACAATGAAAATTATAGCTGAAATTTAGCTATATACATGTATGTTTGAGACCTATCTAGAGAGTACACATTTTTGAAATTATGTAATCGATCTTCTCTGGGCTCATATTTTGTCAAGTGGTAGGCTACAAAACAGATTTAACACTGTGTGTTTGGATGAGCTTTCAATAGTGAGAAAAATTCCCTGCTATTGTCTATTGTTAAAAGGAAGCAGATAAAGAAATATATTTTTAGTGCATGACATTTTTTGCATAACATTAAATTCAAAAGAGAGGGTATATAAGAGAGACAGGGAGAGAGAGAGTGATATATATATATATATATATATATATATATATATATATATATATATATATATATATATATATATGTATACTCTCTTTCTCTCTTAGTGCACTGCCTACTGGCAGGTCCATGGTACATAACGCCTCCACTCTTCTCTCTCTTCCGTCTTCCTCTTCATTTCCACATATGAGTGGGTCTTTAAATCATCTAACATGCCTAATCTCGGCCTGCCCCTGCCTCTTTTTCCTTCCATTCTACCTTCTATGACCTCTTTTAATAGATCTTCCCCCCTTAGAATGTGTCCTATCCATCTCTTCTTCCTATTTCTTAATACATTTATCAACTGTCTATCTGTGCCAACTCTCTCCAGGACTTCCTCATTTGTAACCTTTTGAGTCCAGCTAATCCTCTCCATTCTTCTCCAAATCCACATTTCCAATGCCTCCAGTTTCCTAATATCTTCCTTCCTTAAGGTCCATGTTTCACATCCATACAATAGCGTGGTCCAAACCAAAGTTTTCACTATCTTTATCTTTGTGTCTTTCTTTAGACTTTTTGTTAATAGTTCTTTTCTACTACCAAAGGCCGCTTTTGCTTGTGCAATCCTACTGCATATTTCCGTCTCACATTTCCCAACATCGGTTATAGTATGACCCAAATATTTGAAACTCCTTACCTGTTCCAATTTCGTACCATTTATTGTGATATTAACTTCACCTTTATTATTGGACACTCTCATAACCTTGGTTTTATATTAATCTTCATGCCATATCTTAGGGCCGTATCATTCAGCCTATCCATTATCTTCTGCAATCCAATCTCGCTGCCCGCTACCATTCCTGGTCATCTGCAAATTTTACATCTTGTAACAAATTCTCTCCTACTTTTATTCCTTCTTCCAAGTCTTCCATGGCTTCCTCCATCATTGCCTCAGCGTAAATGTTAAACAGCAGCGGCGAAATGCTACAACCTTGTCTTACTCCACGTCCTATTTCACCTTCTTCTGAGTATTCTGGTTGGATTTTGATTACTGCTCTTTGATTCATGTACAAGTTCAAGATTAGTCTTCTATCTCTCCAGTCAATTCCTATTCTTTTTAGGATATTCATCATCGTTATCCAATCAATCCTGTCAAAGGCCTTCTCGAAGTCTACAAAGCATACAAAAACGTCATTACCATATCCTAAGCTTCTTTCGCAAAGAACTCGCATTACTCCTATTGCTTCTCTTGTGCCGCATCCTTTCCTAAAACCAAATTGTGTCTTGCTCAGTATCATCTCTGCTTTCGACTGAATGCGATTATTTACTATCTTTAATAAGATCTTCGATGCATGAGGTATTAAGCTGATTGTTCTGTAATCCGAACACTCCACAGCATTGGCTTTTTTGGGAATTGGAATCATCACTGACTTGGTAAAGTCGTCTGGCCAAATACCTGTACTGCACACTTCCATACATACTTCCATTAACTTTTTGAGTGTTTCTCCTTCCAACATTTTCAAGAATTCTGCTGGGATTTCATCTATTCCGGCTGCCCTTCCCTTCTTCATACTGTTAATTGCAGAATAAATTTCCTCCTTCATTAAATCGGGGCCCCTTTTATCGTCTTGTATGATATTCTCTTCTTATATTTTAAAATCCTCTTGAACTGGTTTCCCAGCCTTATCATACAATTCCTCTACATATTCTCTCCATCTTTCTTTTACTTCTTCCAGCTCTGTCTTCAATTCCCCATCTTTACCCATTATACTAATGTTCTTTGCATCTCCTTTCTTTTTCTTATCGGTTCTTGTTAATATCCTGACTTCCTAGTATTATAGATCCGACCTCCCTCTTCTATCATATTTTGCTAAATCATCACACTTTTCACTCCACCAGTGATCTTTTGCTTTGTCTGTAATTCTTCTAAGTTCACTATTTGAGCTTCTATATATCCTTCGGCCATGGCTGGTGTTAATACTTTTCCATTTCCTCCTTTCATCTATTTTGTCTAGCATCTCGCTTGTGATCCAAGGTTTTTTTTAGCTGTATTTGCTTTAAGAAAGCCACAAACTTCTTTTGCACCTATTTTAATAGCTTCCTTTAGCTGACACCATCTTTCATTTACCCCTGTTCTTTCGTAGTCCTTTATTTCCTTAACTTTTCTTTCCACTTCTTCCTGAAACTGATTTCTTTTCTCGTTCAATCCGTTCAAATTCCATCTCTTACTGCTTTTCTTCTGCTGCTTATATATATATATATATATATATATATATATATATATATATATATATATAGAGAGAGAGAGAGAGAGAGAGAGAGAGTGAGACAGAGAGAGAGAGAGAGAGAGAGAGAGAGAGTGACAGAGAGAGAGAGGGAGACTGAGGGGTAGGCATGGGGGTGTGAGTAAGAGAATTTGTTTTCGTCATTTAACATCAATAATTTCTGAACAACAAAAATACGATTAGAGTGCTGCTGTTGTCCATGACAACATAGAACACTGTGGAATCAAATTAAAACCGATGAGCGGAGTGAGGGGGTTCATAAAAGCTGCGAGCCAATATCCGGGTAATCAGTCCAAGAAAGGGTACTAGTGGAATGGAGGTTTGCGTGATGGTCTCAGGTCTTGGACATTTGGAACACGATTATGCGGTCTTGTGCCTATAGACCTAACCTACTAGGCTATTAGTCTACATCGTCTGTGGTTGCCTACTAGAAAAATATAAATTTGAGACTGGGTTCTAGATACGACAAATATTCTTCAACATTGAGAAAAATTAAGGTAGTTGATTACTTGAATAAGAGATGGATTTTTTGCTAGTTTTATTGCCTCTTAATTGTTTGAAAAATATGCCAAAAATATGCGTGATAAGTTGATATAGCCTAGTCTACTCGCCGATTTTTTTAATATATAATATGAGCTTCTAATTTCAGAAAAATGTTCTGTATCTGCTTGTTATAGCGCAGTCTTCAAGTTTTAACACTTCTACAACGTATTTGTACATTTTGAAATGTTTAAAATAACGTAGAGGCTAATCAAGTTCTAAAGCTTTGCATGGAATTCTCTACGGAAATTACTTTAGCAGAAAAATTGAATATCTTCCGAGCACCTCTACGAAATTCTGCGTGTTTGTAAAAATAGATATACGGATTCAAAACGCAATTTAAGCTAGCAACAAAATTCCCGATTGCGTAGTAGTTATTGAGAACAACGATGTCGAAATGATAGAGAAGTACGTAGATTTGCCTGTAGCTGGTGCAGATGATGAAGCAGCCAACGACTAGAATCAGAGTCTTCGATAGATTACTTCTGACTCGAGAAAGCTGACTGAGATTAACGGTACGCTGAGCGGACGAAACACCAGGTCGAATTTTATTCCTCAACGTCGTCCACATAGAGATATAGCAGAAACTTATGATGACCAGAGGTGTGAGGTACTCTATAGATATCATTGCTATCCCGTCGAACTTCAACAATCCTCTGTTGTGGTAGAATCTAACGATGTAGCATCGGGTTTCGATGAGCCGGGTGGTCGTGGTGAACTGAACTGTCTTGTAGAAGGTTGAGAGAATCCAGATACCAGCAAGAATCACAATCGTCCTAGCCTTTGTGACACTAGTTCGATGCCATATCGGATGAACCACTTCTAGAAATCTTTCTACCGATACGCAGACTAGACTGTATATCGACACAACGGTGAGAATGACGAAGAAGAGTTGGGTGTTCCAGAGGTAGCAGGTATAGACGTTGTGTGCCGTTATTACAAAAGCGTGGGTTGGAATGAGAAGGATGCTCATAAGAAGCTGCATGACGCAGTGGTTTATGAAGCAGTAGTTGTAGATTCTGCGCCTCAGAGGACGATGAAGACAGATGACTAGACAGGACAGGCCGTTACCTAAAAATAGTAAACACGCATTATAGTGAAATGATCAACTATGTTGATATCTATCACTTTCTAATACCACATGTTTAAACCGTTAGGCAATTTATTCCATTTTCCGTTAAACCAGTCCGGTGAATGTCAGAGATTTTACTCTCAGATCAGCGCGGCTGGGATTCGAACCCACGAGGGTTCAATTCACCTCAGCAGGATCTGTAATTTAAAACTTTATTACGTTGCCACTACGTTATAAAGACATTCTTCCTACCTACCTACCTACAATGTACCTACCTAGAACTCCGATGACTCCAGCAGCTATGTAGCAGATGTCTAGCACTGTGAGAGAGGTCCTAAACGCTGGAACACTCTGACTTGTGGTAGCTTCACTGAAATTCCAGAGATCTCCAGTGGTAGCATTTCCCGGGTCCATTTCTTCTTGAAATCTTAAAGAAGAAAACAACTTGAATGTTCTCGTAGCGTCCATCTAAAAACGGTGCAGACGTTATTCAAGTAGTATGATATGAACAACTTTGAAGTTTCGCTTTAAATCTGTCTTAGCTGCAGGTAACATTAAAAAATTGTAATTTATAAACAAATTATTTATTTACATGTATTTATTTGTAAGAATTAATAAAGGAGTATTAATACTTTCCATTTATTTTTAAATATTTCAAAAGTAGACCTATTAGAGAAAGCGTCAAATAGTCATAAATGCTCGATGTGTCATAAGGATAAACTGCCTTATATCATCAGCAGCTTGGAATTACATGTACAGTAAGTTGATCATGCTGCTGCTGAAAGCAGGCATGTACCATAATTGGTAAGTTTACAATGAACAAATTTTATTTAAAGAACTAAAAATAAAGGAAGACTATTACTCTTATTAAATTAACAATACTCACATGTTCTCTCTCTCTCTCTCTCTCTCTCTCTCTCTCTCTCTCTTAGTTCACTGCTTACTGGCAGGTCCATGGTATAGGCTATAACGCCTCCATTATTATCTATCTTCCGTTTTCCTCTTCACGTCCACATACGATTGGATCTTTAAATCATCTTTAACATTCCTTTTGATATACCGTTATTTTTGTGGGATTCTGCTTCTGACGAGATGGGCCCCCTGTGCCTTTCTCAGTTCGACTAACATTTGCTGGGCAGGGTCGTCATTCCCTGAGAAAACAATCCTGTTTACTCATGTTCATAACTGCATATTTACAATAAGCATGTACACATTTAATATTATACTTCTAAATATATTTAAACTTAAATTACCAACTGGCAGGTACATGGCATACGTCATCTCTACATTTTTCTGTATTCCTTTTTATGTTCACATATAAGTGGATATTTAAATCATCTAAGATTCCTAATCTCGGTCTGTCTATACTTTTCGTATCGTCCATTCTACATCTATGACCTCTTCTAGTAAACAATTTTACCTTAGAATGTGACCTATCCAGCTCTTCTTCCAATTTATTAATGTATCTATCAACTGCCTGATTGTACCAACTCTTACCAGAGCTTTTGCGCCTGTTCCAAACTCATGAAATTTATTGAAATATTGATTTTACCTCTATTCTAGGGCACTCTCTCATTTTTGTCTTCACGATGTTAATCTTAATTCTGTATTTCAATGCCGCATCATATAGACAATCCATTATCTCCTACAGTCCAGTCTCGCGGCCCGCTACCATTCCTGGGTCATCTGCAAAAGTAACAAGTCTCATATCTTACAAACGATTGACCCCCTACCTTTATTACGATTTGTCTGTAGTTCGTCTAAACTCAATTTCTAATCTTCCATATTCCGTCTTTTCCAGTTCCTCCTTTCATATATTTGTCTAGCATTTAACTTGTGAAAACAGGGGTTTTTAGTGTTTCCTGCTTTATGGAAGGCATATACATCTTTAGCACCTATATTTTTGTTCAGTTGACATCAGTTTTCACGCATTCACCTCTATGAATGTAAGTCCTTCCTTCTCTTAAATATCATTTCCACTGTTTTATGACTTTTTTCAGTCCGTTCATATTTCATCTCGTATCACTATTCTAAGTATTTTCATCAGCTGCAGCCTAACTGTTACTATCACTAGACTGAGACTTGAAGTAACAACCGATCCTGGGTAAGCCACTTTATTAATTATTAATCACCGACATTAATAAACTCACTTTAATTTAATAACTATATTTCGCTCCATGTAGTTAAATAGGCGCTAAGTAGGCCTAATAATGCTAACATTTTTGTACAGTATATTGTACCGATTAGATGACGGAGTCAGAGGCGCCAACATTAAATACTTCATAGTTAGCATCAGGTCATCGATTATATTTCTAGCCCCGACAGTGTTTGACAGTATCGTATCATGTTTGGTTTGGAAGCAGAAGTTAAATTTAGATTTTCAGCCTTTATAAAAAGTTAACTCATCGTCAAGTAGTTATGTAGCACTCAAAATCGATAGTCTTTCCCTTTATCTGCGCACTTAATATCATGCAGCAAGCTGGTCATCTTTCATAAGTGAGAAGTTGCATTATTATACTAATTCTGGAGAAATTCTTAGACTAATTGATATGAGAACCTTTAATCGGATTCTAATGAATAATTTCTGTAGGACAATCCACAGTAGCAGCCAAAATAATTAGTCTTCTGTTCCTTTAGCAGCTTTATAAGTAATGATAAATGATAATTCTTGGGGTCAACGACGTCGTATCTATAACTTTCTGTAAAGATGCAAATTTGATTTTTGTTACAGATATAAAAATATGTCTGTAAATATATTAGATGTCAAAAAGATTGTCTGACTGTGATTCCCATTTCAAACTTTATTTAACTTTCTAACTTTTCAACCAATGTCGCCTTGGATATATGACTTGTAGTAGTTTAATAAACGATTGCGTTTTGCTTCTCTTTTCGTATGGAAATATACAGTATGTCGAAAAATATCCGAATAAAAATATTAAAATCTCACATAAAATATGTTCTAACGTACCACCAATTCATCATACCTAAAAAAATGAAAGATGTCTATCCTTAGCCTATTATGCCTATTATTATAAGCGTTTAAAATACTGGAAAATTTTAGCCAGAAATAAATAAAATCTAAAGACTACTTATATAACTAACGGTGCCAGATGCTAGTTACAAAATTACAAATGTTTATCTACAAATAACACTATAACTGAAGTTCTAGTGAGCACCATTCCTAACTTATTCTTACAAATTATTCCTACAATATTAAATATTTAATCTTAAATTTATTCTTATTCTAATATTCACGCGAGAAACAGGTAGTCAAAGAGAATCGATGCGGCTTTGAAGCTGACTAAAGAAAATTGGCATGAAATGAGTTTTGCAGACGATAAATCCGTCTGCAGATTGAAATCTTTTAGCATATTAATGCAGGCTGGAGAGTTTGCTCCCCCAGTAATTATATATAACTCGGTTATATTTCTTAAATGCAAAAGTCGACAAAAACTGAGAGGTTGATGAG
Organism: Enchytraeus crypticus; assembly: GCA_905160935.1. Classification (NCBI taxonomy): domain Eukaryota; kingdom Metazoa; phylum Annelida; class Clitellata; order Enchytraeida; family Enchytraeidae; genus Enchytraeus; species Enchytraeus crypticus. The sequence goes on along the minus strand of CAJHZI010000253.1, from coordinate 2,100,042 downwards.
CAAAATGGTCATCATTTATTTCGAGACTGGATAATTCTAATATCCAAGAAGATTAGATTATGCATATTTACACTATTCATAGTAAAACGTTTTACTATGAATAGTGTAAATATGCATAATCTAATCTTCTTGGATATTAGAATTATCCAGTCTCGAAAACACTTATGAATATTTTACTTATCAAACTTGTCGAAATTTCTAAAGATCCCCTTGTCAATATATCTAAAAAGAGGATTTATATATCGTCTCGTGCAAGGATTCATATTTCGAAACTATCCAGTAAAAGTAGTAACACTGGTGTTCATATTACAAGCTTACGTTACTTATATGGCAACAACACTGACATTTAGATATTTAAACCGACCTTGAATCAGAATTGATACTTACAGTTGAACTGGCTCAGTGAGACAACACACTATAACCAACACGAAGTTGCAAATTTTTCATTTTTCTGAATCATAATGCCATCAAGAACCTCAAATACGCAAAATTTACCGCTAGTGTAAATACCCTATCTATTTATTTATCGTATGCCGCCTCATAGCCGGGCAAATAGGTCGTGTTTGGTTGGCAATTAGGGCCGAATAACTACATTGTAGAATTAATATATCTAATATATAGCAGCAAGGTTTAGATATGGAGGCCAACAAGGTTGAAATAATTGGTTAGATTTGCAACATCTATCAGTGTCAAATCAACAACTCCAGCGCACAATGTCACGAAATCACGTGCGAATTGTTAAATTGCGTCAATTGCTAGAAAATTGTGTCTTCAATTTTCAAGTAATTAGTAGATTGGCCTATGTAATACGACGAGGGTCACAATATTGTATTTAAGAATGTAGTTCAAGTATCAAGTCTCATTTCCGCAAAATATTGGTATAGGTTAGAGGGTTGTGAGTAAAGTAGACCCATTACAAGTTATTATAAATTGTTTCAGGCAAACACCCTAGCCGTTACTCCATATCATGATATGCGTAACATATATTGATATGATATGCGTTATAAATCGAATATTATTTAATATATACGCAGAAGCAGTATTGCGGAAGGTAGATATGATTGAATCAACTGTAGGTGTGAAAATTGGTGGGAGAAACATCAACAACCTGAGGTATGCGGATGACACCACTCTCCTCGCGGAGAGCAGGGAAGGTCTGGAACAGTTCATATTAAAGGTTAAAGAAGAAAGCGAAAAAGCTGGTTTGTTCCTCAACATTAAGAAAACCAAGATCATGACAACTGATATTGCTGAAACCAAAATCAGAATTGACAATGAAGTTACTGATACAGTCAACGACTTCGTCTTTCTTGGTTCTAAAATCGTCCGTGACGGAGAATCAGGACCAGAGATAAAACGGCGGATAGCAATGGGGCGCACTGCGATGACTGGCATGATGAAAATTTGGAAGAGTAAAGACATAAGCCTCGTTACCAAATGCAGGATAGTCAATGCGATAGTCTCCTCAATTGCCACCTATGGATGCGAAAGTTGGACGCTAAAAAAGGCGGATAGAAGGAGAATCGACGCTTTCGAGCTTTGGTGTTGGAGACGCGTGTTACGAATCCCGTGGACGGCTAAAGTTAACAATAGAGATGTGCTAGATCGCATAAAACCAAGTATTTCTCTTGAAGGGAAGATCAAAAAGCAAAGACTGTCATACTTTGGACACGTCATGCGAGCGAGTTCAATTGAGAAATCAATTATGCTAGGACAGGTAAGTAGAAAAAAGAGGAAAGGTCGTCAAAGAACGCGTAGGCTTGATACTGTAGTATTTGACCTCTACACCAGCATAGCGGATTTGAGGGAGGCAGTAAGAAATCGTGATACATGGAGACAGATAGTTCATAAAGTGTTCAAGAGTCGGCTTTGACTGAATGGATAACTCATCATCAATAAATCGAATGAGTAAGCATAAGTTAATTTATTGAATTAGCAAGTAGAAATTGCTACATTGAATCAGTTATTATACGTAATATATTAAATCAATATAAATTAGTAAATTGAATCAGTGTAAGTATAAGCTAATTTACTAAATTAAATTGATCGAATCAGTAAGTATAACTTAATTCATTGAATCCGTAAGTTGTCCTATAAGTTTATTCATTGAATTAATAAGTATAAGTCAATCCATTGAATCAGTGAGTATAAGTTTATTCATTGAATCAGTAAGTATAAGTTAATTCATTGAATCAGTAAGTATAAGTTAATTCATTGAATCAGTAAGTATAGGTTAATTCATTGAATCAGTGAGTATAAGTTAATTCATTGAATCAGTGAGTATAAGTTAATTCATTGAATCAGTAAGTAAAAGTTAGTTCATTGAATCAGTAAGTATAACTTAATTTATTAAATCAGCAAGTACACATTAATTCACTGAATCAGTAAGTATAAGTTAATTCATTGAACCAGTAAGTATAAGTTAATTCATTGAATCAGTAAGTATAAGTTAATTCATTGAATCAGTAAGTATAGGTTAATTCATTGAATCAGTGAGTATACGTTAATTCATTGAATCAGTAAGTATAAGTTAATTCATTGAATCAGCAAGTATAAGTTAATTCATTGAATCAGTAAGTATGAATGGAGTCTTGCAATTAAAGCACGAAGACTAAAGTGGATAGGTCACTTACTTAGGTTACCGAACAATGCACCTGTAAAACTTGCTTTAAATGAGAATAAAAAATCTCAGACAAAACAAAGAGGTTGTCAAAATAAGCAAACATGGATCAAATTAGTAAATAAAGATTTCAGTGATATAAATCAGAATTTGAACATATTAGATGAGAGCATCTGTGATCTGGCTGAGGATAGAGCGAAGTGGAGTCAATTGAAGCCTACTGCAGGGTCCAAATACGACGTAGCGCAGTCTTAGTAGTAATAGTAGTATACGTTAATTCATTGAATCAGGGAGTATAAGTTAATTTGTCGAAACAGTAAGGAATTCGATTTATATAAATATTACTTTGCCTTGCCAGTAGGACTGGTAGGATGTATTTTTGCTCACCGGGTGGAATTTGTCTCAGTAGTGCTTGATGTTGTCGAGGACGACAGTAGCACTATAGTTATTGTTATGTTTTGTAAAATGTAAATCCGAATTATCAGTTGAATTTTATACCAGAAAACCAACAAATGTATATTATATATATATATATTACAAATTATTGCTGTAGTAGTTAAATAGGCCATTATTTTTTAAATTTCATAGTGTACATGTATTTTAGCAAATTTCTAAACAAAATATAGCCAGTCAAAATTTCTGCATCTCAAGAATTTTGTTAGAGATTCTGGCCTACTTGATAGGCCTATGGTTTCAGAGATACGTCCAATTAGTTTGCTTACTATTTCTGAACTTTTGGTTTACCCTTATACAAGTAGATGGTTCCGAAATTATATGAATCAAATTTGTTGAATACTACACCTTTTTCGCCATCCTGTAAGTTATATATGTAACCTATATGTTTAGGCCTATTGTATGTAGCCTATATGTATATTGTGCATATAGCTGAATCCAGTGGAGAAGTCGGTAAGATACTCGACCGTGGAACAGTATGTACGGGGTTCAAATCCGGAACTCGCCCGTCACTGACATCGCTTTCGAGTGAGGAAGTTGATGTTAACCTAAGCTTTACCAGCTTTACGTATATAATTTAGGCCTATACTGCATATATCGACATTATATATATAAAGATATATATATATAAATACATTATATTTTATAATTTTATATAAACAGCATGTAAGATAACATTACTGTCTAGATGCTGGACCATGGGCCCATGGCACCTTATTATTATTACTTCTTGTTGCAGAAATACTTATAGTTATCAGCGAATGGAAACTTTAAACTATATATGACTGATAAACAGAAATTGCCTAAAGTGTCTAAACGCTTAAGCGTGGTAGACTGGTACGCCTAAGTAATAAATAAAATAGGCGTAATTCATCGCAGGGTAATTTAACTCAAGTTTATGTGTTTTCATGACAAAAAGGATCCATTCGGTACTTTGAGATTAACAAAATAGATATGAAATAGTATATAATTTAACAGTAGTGATTTGAAATTATACTGTAATATTATTATTAAAATTAAAACCTTTATTATTAAAATTAAAATAATCTTAAAATTCAATAAGTAGCTAAACTGTGACTTAGAAAAAACTTTATCACGTGCGCGTAGGTCACATATCATGAAACATGTGGTACTTTGGAAACATAGACTTCCATAGAGCTAGAGCTGCTAGAGATGACATTCTTGAATTTCTTCTCCTGTTGAAGGTGTTCTGCATTGATATGTCATGGACCTGCCAATAGGCTAGATAGGGATTGAATACCCTCATGGCTCAGTGGTTAGAGCGACAGACAACGTCATGAACATTTAAATGTAAATGTTTGATTTTAGAGTCGAGGTTATTTACAATCCAACTGACCAGAGAGTAGAATATGGAATTTGCGTGACTAATAACACGAGCTTTGGACATATGATTTTAACCCACGCAATATATTGAATTTTTGTTATTAGTAGTGAGAGACAAAATCACGGATGAGTATTTCACTAAAATAAGCTTTTTACCTTTATACAGAATCATATAAAACCGTTTCGCCTTCGCACTGAAAGGAGGTTTTACTGACTTTTACTTCCTTACTCTTAACTCCATAGTATCAATCTATTGTTAGTATGTTTCAGCAACTTGATTCTTTAAAACGCTTGAATCATATTACATCAGACAGAAGAACCAGTTCTGTTGTGTTTTTTTAGAAATTACTATCGTTGCTCATCTTAATGTTTAAATTTATTATCTTTTACGTCTTCGCTTCTCGCGTTGTATCCGAGTTTCATAGTAAAGTTACCCACTTACTTATGCTACCTTACCACCGTATACTTACGTTTCTTAAGAGAAGACTAAGATAGAAAAAGATAGGAAGAAAGAAAGAACAAGAACTGACAGAAGAAAAGAAACTACTAAGAACCTCGGAAGAAAGAGCCCTAAACAAACGTGCATCCTGTTTATATAGTATTCTACATATGCATACGAGGGGCGGTCATAAAGTTCGAGGACTAGTCAAAATTCGAAAAGGGTGTGGGATCTTCAAACGTTAGACTGACATATTGTGAAAGCTTATTTTCTTGGCTTACTTCTGATATAATTACTTGCCCTATGGGTTCAACGCAACCGGATATAGAAACATTTCTGTGTTGATACTATTTTACACCCAGTCAGACAAATAAACAAACAAAATGGAGTCAAAGTTAGAAGTTCGTTATTCGATCAAATTTTGCTTTAAGCTTGGCAAAACTCAAACGGAAGCGCTTCAAATGTTGACTACAGCATATGGAGAAGGCTCTGCATCAAAATCAAATGTTAGCAAATGGTATAATCGTTTTAAAAGTGGTGAAGAATTGGTGCAGTCTCAGGAACGCTCAGGCAGGCCTTCAACTTCAGTTAACGACCGAAATATGGTTAAATTCAATGAACTGGTGCTTCAAAATCGCAGAATTATCATGCAAGAACTACAGAAGGAAGTTGGTATAAGTCATGGATCGGTTGCAGTAATCTTAAATGAACTTGGATTTAACAAAGTATGCGCACAATGGGTGCCCAGGCTGCTGACTGAAGAACAGTGCCAGACTCGTGTTTCGATTTGCCTGCAGTGGAGATCCCGCTTGCAACGTGAAGGTGCTGAGAACTTTCTGAAACGTGTCGTGACATGCGATGAGACATGGATACACCACTACGATCCTGAATCTAAGCAGCAATCGTCAGTTTGGAAGCACCAATCAAGCCCAAGACCTCATAAAGCAAAAGTTGCGAGAAGTGCTGGCAAGGTGATGCACCTGATTTTCTTTGAGTATCAGGGAATCATCTATGATCACAGATTGCCGAAAGGACAAACAGTAACTGGAAACTATTACTCGACGGTACTGAAAAGGAAACTCATGGTAAAATTGAACGAGAAGCGCCCTAAACTGATTGAAAATGGATGGATCTTGCACCACGATAATGCGCCAGCTCACCTGTCCCAGATTTGCCAGCAGACCATCGCTGAAATCGGCTGTGAACTGCTTGCTCACCCTGCCTACTCACCTGACCTTGCTCCCTGTGACCATTCTCTATTTCCTGACCTGAAAAATTACCTCCGTGGTCAACGGTTTCAGTCAGACGATGAGGTCAACGCAGCTGTTTCGGGTGCGCTGAAGGTGCTGTTTAAGAATGGCCTATGGCACTACTTCGAGGCTTGGAAGGATCGCTGGACGAAGTGTATCGATTCCCAAGGGATGTATTTTGAAGGCCAAACTTAAATTTTATAAATAGCATTAACAGTTTTTGTGTAATAAATGTAGTCCTCGAACTTTATGACTGACCCTCGTATAATTACAAGAAACTAAGCATACATGTAGACTACTGGATAGACCTACAAGTAACGCAACTAATTCAGATTATTCAAAGGAAGTCTCAGGCAAAGGTTACGATTCGAAATGAACAATAACTCGAGTTTACAATGGAAAGAGTTCTACTTCAACGAAGGCTAATTAAATAGATAAAGGTCAAATAGTACAACAACATGGCATGTGCCGAAAACGACGTAAGATACCAATCTACTACACTATAAGTGTCGTAGTAGGCGACTTTAAAAGAACTGAGGATGTTAAATGGTATTACCACAGAAATTACTTTTTTTCTAAAGTTACTCTTCTCCCATACATACTATACATGTAATGAAGAGGCATAACATTTTGTGAAGGGGCCATTTTCTTGATTGATTGCGTTCTATTTATCGAGTGTAACAGAAAACTCAGTAGGAATTCGTTCCTTAAACATGCAAGTTAACAGAACACTAGAATGCGACTTATTTTTACCGAAATCGAAAATAATTGTACTTATAAATATTACATATTTGCTCCTACAAATATTACATATTTGATCTTCTATCTAAATATTTTTCTTTGAATATTACTGGACTTCAAGAGAAGAAGAAGATGATGATGATGAAGAAGATGATGATGCTTATGATATCTAAATAATGTTTTTCAATATTAGAGAAATATGATCAGCGTGAAATTGGACCTCGTTTCAACGGCAGATGCGTCATTACACCGATTCGTGGAAAAGTAATGACCTCCGGAAAACTTCTCATATACATTACAGTCAGTCTAGAAGTTCAGTTAGGCCATTGTCTACGTGTCTCTCCAGGGTTAACCCATTGAGTGGTTGGGCGACTGTCTACGTGTCTCTCCAGGGTTAACCCATTGTGTGATTAGGTTATTGTCTACGTGTCTCTCCAGGATTAACCCGTTGTGGAGGTAGGTTGTTGTCTACGTGTCTCTCTAGGGTTAATCCATTGTGTGGTTAGGTTATTGTCTACGTGTCTCTCCAGGGTTTACCCATTGTGTGGTTAGGCTACTGTCTACGTGTCTCTCCAGGGTTTACCCATTGTGTGGTTAGGTTATTGTCTACGTGTCTCTCCAGGGTTTACCCATTGTGTGGTTAGGTTACTGTCTACGTGTCTCTTCAGGGTTTACCCATTGTGGGGTCTAAAGCACATATTCTATATACTCTTTAGATCTAAGACTGTACTCCTACTTAAATTCTATAGCCTCTAGCATTCTGCAATTAAGATGCAGTATATAGGGCACGAATATTCACACTGTACACTGGTTAAATATATGGACCCTTTACTTTAAACTTATGGCACACGATCCTGTTTTTATACTTTTTTGTAACTTTTACTCACTCTTTGATTAGATTGCTACACAAATTTAGAAATATAAGAAGTCTCGAATAGGGGATTGACTGATGATATAGTGTAGGACGGAGAGGATTTGAGACAGTCTATTTGTATCCCGACCCAGGTTAAACTGGAATTTAAGGGAGGATGATAATGATGGCACTTTGATTAGAGTCATAGTCTTATTGATAAATTCAATTATCATAGATTTAAGAATATTTTTTCACATCGTGGGGCTCATTCATTACTTGCTGACTTGAAGTTTGAACTCTTGTATTACGATTGCGAGTCATATGCTCTATACATATGCCGAAACAAGATCTGACTTAGACCAGATCTCAAAGGTAGTACTAAACTAAAAGCACATGTGTCTGATTAAATCATTCTCAATGGCACATCTCTGAATTGTCTAGTCGACGCATAAAATCTTTGCTTAAGTAATACTTAAATTCTTGTAACTTAGTCTACATAAATACTTAAACCCAACAATCCATAAATAATTCACACAATCAACCAATTAGTCAATCAATTAATCCATAAGTCAATGAAATCTTTCATTGTTCCCTTCACTGATTTAGTTTTTGATTGTGAACTTGTGAAATGCTGAAATGCTGCTTTATTCTGTATGTACTAAGTGAGATGTCACATTAGTATAGTAATACGACGTCCCTGACATCATCCTTGGAAGAGGAAACGGACGTTAAACCTTTATTATTATTGTTTAGTGACATTCCTGTATATAAGTTGATATACTGTACTGTTTATCCTCAATTTTATAGGATACACTGATAGAATATATAATTTAATAGTGTGGATACTTATTAGCTACATAAAACATTTTTATTGATATTTATAGACAATTTCTGCTAACTCAGGATAGATTATTCTGAGATATTTCTGAGAATTTTACGAACTTATAAAAATTATGACAAAATTTGTATTTAATTACATCCAAAGGCATGAAATCCACTCACAAGCTGAAAATATTTATAGATTAGAAAAAACATTTCACTAGTAAAATATTTTACCTGAAGACATTATCCTGAAACCAACGGTGCAATTTCTTTCTCCTAGTATCTTCTTGCAGAGTGCAGACAACCCCGAAGTCAGAGAGTGTTTAAGATCGAAATTGACAAAAAAGTAATACAGCCCGAGGTCTGTTAGCCAGAGTAGGTTCGTGAGAATTAAGAATTGAACCTAGCGGCAACTTTACTTGTTCATAAAAACGGACAGGTGAAGGGATTAACTGGTTGATCGACGGAGTGCTCTTTTTCAATGGTGAAAAGCAGCATATAAATAGGAATATACACCTTGGACCTGTCATTCGGCCGAACAATAGACATAGAGAGAGAGGGCGATTAGGGAGAATTTACCGTAAAAAGGAAACACGCATTATAGTGAAAAGATCAACTATGTTGATATCTAGCACTTTTTAATACCACATGTTTAAACCGTTAGGCAATTTATTCCATTTTCCGTGTAACCAGTCCAGTGAATGTCCGGGATTTTACTCTCAGATCAGCGCGGCTGGGATTCGAACCCATGAGAGTTCAATTCACCTCTGGACCTGTCATTTAAAATTTCATGACGTCACCCCTACTGATTAAGACATTCAAAAAAGTGTGATGAGCAAATTTCAAGGTTGAACAATATAGCCAATAGGAAATAAGTAAAGAGGCACTACAAGTTGAAGGTCTGACGCAGCTTGTGAGTAAACAAATAGTGTTTTTGCATTGTGGATCTTGCAGATCGATTTGAAATGCACAAATTAATTCCAGGTGTTTATTTCTTATTAGTAGATAGGAAATGGTAAAATGATTTACAGCCGGATGTAATCATCAGCTTCTGTGAGGTAAATGCCGATATAAATATCAAATACAGAACATCTTTTAACTTTTCGTTTATATAGCCAACCATAACGTTCAATGCATTATTTGTCAACAAACGATTGTCAGCTGCAGAGTCGTCACGTGGACTGTAACTTAATGACTTTTACGCTTGATTACTTGCATAATACCAGGACGTCAACAATACATTCAATCTCACATACAATTATCTATTGCATGGTATGTATGCCAATTTAAAGGTCTGACATATTACTTTATTCACTGCGGGCTATAGTCTAGCAAAAAGGAAGTACACCCTAGAATAGTACATGTAACTCAGAGCGTTATTCCATAAAAAGGCAAAACCTAATCAACTTGCAATTTATTTTTAATAAAATATTATCGTACGGCTTTAACAACATCAGCGCTTTAACTTCGGAGAGAGTTGACTGGAAGCGATATTTGTATGCACTCCTCTATTTTGAAATTGCTACCTCTTACAGCAAAAGCTCTTCGTATTTTGATAGAAAATGCCATTAAAAAGAGCAAATCTCTGTTTATCACCGTAAAGAGTATTGATCTACATAAATCGCCACAGCATTTCCAGTACTAGAAATTTGATGGAGATGGATATCGTGAGCAAATATTAATGATGATTATTGTCGAGCAACTGTTTCTGAAGCCGTTTTATGGCTTATCGCGCTATGTAAGACCTACGTGGTTCTTTCTTTCATCCAAAGTGTTCTAAACAATTAAGGGCGTATTAAAAGTGTCTATTTCAACTTTCTAATCAGAGCGATTTCTTGTTTCTCACTAAACAACATCCTGTCTGTCGAGACGTTGAGCGCCTCAGCAAGTTTTTAACTAACATTATTTATTATATATATATATATATTTTATATATATATACATATAATATATATATATATATAATATATATACATATGTATATATATACATATACATATATAATAATGTATATATATATACATATACATATATATATATTATATATATATACATATACATATGTATATATATACATATACATATACATATATATATAATGTATATATATACATATACATATATATATACATGTATATATATATACTGTAGATAGATAGATAGATATATTTATATATATATATATATATATATATATATATATGTATATATATAATTATATAATTATATCATCATTTATACATGCATCGTTTATACATGGTTGTAAGAAAAAGATACACTTTTGTTATTTGAAAACGTGAATCGAATTATATGAAGGACATTTCGTTTTTTGGAAACCGTGAAACATCTTACATGAAAGAAAATTTGAGCAATTATTGCTTGTTTTGTTTTTGGAAAATACGTACTATAATATACTTGAGTTTTGTGTTTGGAAAACATGTACTAAAATATACATGAGTGAGCTGATTGATACACATGTTTATGAACGTGTATAAATATCGTTGTATATTTCAGTTGTTTTGCAACATGTTATTGTGGATTTGGTTATTACCATTTGTTATTGCTAAAGTAAAAGATGGTTTTACTGATGCTCAGTCGTGTTTGTTTATTCACAAACTACTTCTTAATGCATCTAAAACGGAAATGTTAATCTTTGGTTCTCATAGCCAGCTGAATACAATTAATATAACCTCAATTTCATTGGGTGAAGCTGATGTAACTGTTGTGAGAACTGTTCGTGGCCTCGGTGTTGTCTTTGATTAAAACTTGACTTTGAGCGGCATTCTAAGCAATTGACTTCTCCTTCCTCTCAGATTTATCTGTTATGCAACATTACTCAATATTTGATTTATTCTTCCACAGAAAATCTTGCGCATGGTTATACTTTTGCAAGGCCATTCAAATCCTGGGCACGAACTTCACTGACATCGCTCTCGAGTGAGGAAACTGACGTTAGCTTTTTAGAGATATTGTATGCAAGCAGTATGAAGACCCTATATTTCAGCCAACGTCAAATACGGAGATCACCAAACAATGAAGTTCGTGCTTAATAAAAGTTCTAGTCAGAATGTTTTATAGGTAAGCTGTTGCAAGATAACATCCACATTGAAAATGGTCGAATAAGTTCTTTTAAGCAATGTTGCTGATCTCAAAGGCTTTATATTAAATATTTCACGAACAACTTATCAATATTTAGTCTGATAATCTGACTTCGCGCTCTTGGGCCCATACTTAAGTTTTGGTGGATAAATTTCTATTTTGGGTTCAGATGTCACTCGAGACCTTGATCTACCTGTAAGTAAGCGCCTTGCTCCTTCTTGGAATTGTTGATGCTTGCCGAAATAGATATATGGATAAACGCAGCAGCTGATGCTCGCTAAGAAATTTCCTACATCATAGTGTGGTTTACTGAACTTGATATCAGGAATTACATAAGAAAGAAACAGATAGAATTCTCGATATGTTGAGGTTACAACATAGCATGCCAATATGAGTGCTAAAGTTTTTGAGATATTTTTTCTCGCTCTCATACTACTGACGGAGTTTCTTGACAGATTCACTTTGGCCAATGATCTTGCCATTGCTATATAACAAAATATAATAACAACCAATGGAATTATAACTTCTGCGAGGATTATTGTACCGGCAACAGTTCTTCTAGCGTCTTTGTTGTTCCATAAACTTTTCGCATTGCAATTCGTAAATTCTATTGTGGGGATGAATTGAATGGCTTTGTATATCAGACTAGAAAGCCATATAGAAATTATGCTTGCAAAGATTCTGCGGCCAGTGACTTTAAGTCTATGATAGGCGTGGTGAACCACTTCAATGTATCTTTCTATAGCAAGAGCAACGATGCTGTATATCGATGAGATGAAGAACACTGTGTAGGTAAATGTACTACTCCATGAAAGACACGGATAACCATTGAAGCTGTCAAATTGTAGTATTCCAAGTGACAGAAGTAACATACTCATAATTAGATTTATAATGCAGTGATTAATGACGTAGTAATTGTGGTAGTGTTTTCTCAATGGTGTGTAACACGCAATGACTAAACATGTAAATCCGTTTCCTATTATTCCGAGAATTCCAAATATAATATAAAGGTCGCTTAGAGCTATTTCCAGAATATCACTTGGTTGGATTGGTGGATTAGAACAATTTCCTTTCGAGCAAGAAGCTGGCATTAGGCTTAAATTCCCATTTTTCACTTCTGTGGTGTTTTGATCAGAAGTGATTTTGAAATCCATTATATTAATCTTTCTTCCAGATTATAGAATGAAAAGTGCAATACTGTTAGAAAGCCCAAGATAACATTATTTACAGCATAATGTTTGCTTCTTGAATTGAGAGTTATTTTAGTTTCAGTTGATTTTTCCTATGCTTTTCTGTTCTTCGAAATATACTTAATCTACATTATAGCCTCTACCATCTTTTAATATCATTTCAATACCAAATTTTTCTATATGCGTATCTAAGTAACCTGTAAATAAACGTAACTATGAAGAACAATATGAACATATAGCAGTAAATGTTTACGTTTACTTTCTGAACAGCGAGATTTAGCGCACATGGTTTAGTTGCGCGGCAATAATCGAAGCTAAGCTACATCGGCCTCAGTTAGTACTTTGTGGGTGAACACCTTGGAAGACCGAGTGTTGATAGCTTTGAAGAAAAAATCCCGATGTCATGGAAGGTTATTATTAAATCCGCGCCGGCTGCAATATATACGCTATCAAAAGGCAAAGATTACTATTAACCATGGAGAGGAAAGTGGAAATGGGTCTTAAACAAGCATCTGTGCTTCCTGACCCAGTGTGCGGCTATGTTTATGTTTACCTTTTGTTTCTCCTGTTCTTTAAGAAATTGAAATAAAAATTTAAGTTTTTGAATTACGGATATCTCGCAGGTCTTCTGCTAGGGTGACATCGAGAAATGATCAAAAAGGTTGTAGTCATACATTATGGTGTATTGTTAAAACACGTTATATTGAAATGATCATCTGCTTATATCTATCAAGTTAATATCGCATGTTTAATCATTAGGAAGTTCAGTGAATTATCTATATTAGCAGTCCCATAAATTTCCCAGGTTTTATTCCCAGGATTTCATGAACATCCATTTAAATTTCATGACCTACATCCATTTAAATTTCATGACCTTACCTTACGTACATTTAAAGATTGGCCTATTTGTATATACTGTACAATAAAAAATGCTAATAAAATAACTTGTAGTGTAACTGGAGCGTAGCGGTGTACTAGCTTACATTGGTCATCAGACTTAGGCTTCAGTTGGTATAACGATTAATATCTGATATCGGAAGCGGTACCAGATATTTGAAAGCGTTCGGAAGCTTTCGAAACAAAAGACTGACTTTAGTCTTATAGAATCGGTGATTCAACGTTAATATCCCGTGTATTCTAGTGAGTAGGGCCTAATGAGTTGTGCCAGAAATATTAATTTTTGAAGGCAAAAGCTGGTAAAGCTAAGGTTAACGTCAGTTTCCTCACCCGAAAGCGACGTCAGTGACGGGAGAGCCCAGTATTTGAACCCCACACCAACTGATCCGCGGTCGAGTATCTTACCGACTTCGCCATGTTGGTTCCAGCCAACGCATATCCAGGTATGCATATTCACGACGTTATATTGTAGGCTACTATCTAATATTATTTGACCTAATACTCTTAATATTAATTAATTAATTAATTAATATTAATTAATGCAATTATCTGAATAATTCCAATTAACTATACATATCTAACATGAGTGTAGAACTTTCTCTGCTCTCCTCTCTCAATGCATTACTTATAGCGACTAGTTCACATCACGCTTCTAATGAATTCTATCTGCAACTTTCTAGTTAAACTCTACAAGAAGAATTCTTATAAGATCATGCGATATTCAAAATCTCTAAACTTCAGTAATTAATTGTATTGTATTCCTTTTGCTTAAAACAACATAACGGCCCACTGGGTCAGGAATCGAAAATCGTTTTATTGCCTAAATAATGACATATAGGTATTTAAATTGCATTGGATCTATAATAATCTAGATATAATTACTTCTTCCTTTAGTAAAATTATTACATTTCCAAGTCGAACCATACTTAGACTATTAGATATTTGCAATCTATTAATATAGATTGCAAAACTATCAGAAGTTTACATTCTGATAGTTTTAGCTATCAGAATGTAAACTTCTGATAGTTAAAACTATCTAACAGAACCCCCAAAACTTCGTGTTCAATATATATGTTAATTAAACTCTTCCAGTATACGATTAGTATGAATTGTGCCAATTTATTTCAATTGTAGTGGCTTAAGTGACTTCTGTTATTTCACCACTCATACGATTCGAATACACAATACTTTGCTGCTTTAAATTAAATTAAATTTATTTGAAGGTACGAAATTCGATTGGATCTTACACGATATTATAACAATAAAATAATATAATTTGTTGCAATCAGTCTATATATGCTATATATGCGTACTAATGCAAAGTTCATAAACATCATTTCCAATATTGTTTCAACTAAACTTCTGTGTCATATTTTACATAAGAACTACCAAAATCTTATGACGAATTAAATAGAATTGAATCATATTTATTTCACTTTAGGTTATATCATACGCAAGCAATATATGAGATAAAGTGAAAAAGGACACAAAGGCCACGAAAGCACCGACATGTGACCTAACGAACATATCCAAATCATATAAAGTAGTTAAAAGCTTACAGAAAATCAAGACATTCGATCAATCCAGCATATATCTACATTCTTCACAATACCCCTACACATTAGCATTAGAGCTTACCTTAATACATTAAATATCTATTTACGAAAATAATTTAAAATTTAATTATCCGACATTGTCAACTTTTAAAAAGAAAACAGAATTTATTTTCAGCCAATTAAATGTAATTAGCAAAATAACACGTATATATATTGTACTTTCCTACTTAACCTATTCCCCTTCGCAAAGGCGATAATTATCACCGAGCTGAATTATTATGTAAATATAACTATTATATAAATTTCAATTTATATAATATTCACTATAATTAATATTTAACTTCTCAAACATTTTTTTACTTTTATCAAACATTTAATTTGACGCCCTAATTACCTTTAGTTAACAGACTTAATTAGGAAATTTTTGAGCATCGACTCAGGTATAGACTATTATAAAATAAAATAAATTAACTGATACACTGAGCTTTACTAACACCTAATACCTAGTAGCAGATAAGAAAAGTCAAGTGAGTTTGGTATACTTGATTAGGCTCATAAAGTAAGTTTACTGGGATAGTTTATTGGAGTTGAATCGGCCAGTTGTCTGGCTGTGGATCGGTAGGTGCAATGCTCACATCAAGTGCTCGGCCTATCGCTTACATGTGTTTGAGACAGGAAACCTGGCTTTAACTTAAGAAGCTGAGAGTTGTCTATTTTCGTCAGAATTCGTGATACATATTCTATATGTGGTACTTTGATTACACAAACTCGTCATCATATATACGATAAATATCTCGTACCATGGAAAAAGCTGTCGAGCAATTGCCAGGGGGTCGACCTACACTGAGTTTTGGGTTGAAAGGTCCTTTGAGAATTGACGAAGGCACCGCAATATATAGCGGGGTATAGCGCACTTGGTTTAGTTTCGCGTCAGTAATCGAAGTTAAGTTACATCGGTCTCAGTTAGTACTTTGTGGGTGACCACCTTGGAAGACCGAGTGTTGAGAGCTTTGAAAAAGAAATCCCAGGGTGATTGAAGATTATTCCTAAATCCGCGCCGGCTGCAATTAATGCGCCATCGAAAAGCAACGATTACTAATAGCGATGTAACTAAGCATACATGTAGACTACTGGATAGACCTACAAGTAACGCAACTAATTCAGATTATTCAAAGGAAGTCTCAGGCAAAGGTTACGATTCGAAATGAACAATAACTCGAGTTTACAATGGAAAGAGTTCTACTTCAACGAAGGCTAATTAAATAGATAAAGGTCAAATAGTACAACAACATGGCATGTGCCGAAAACGACGTAAGATACCAATCTACTACACTATAAGTGTCGTAGTAGGCGACTTTAAAAGAACTGAGGATGTTAAATGGTATTACCACAGAAATTACGTTTTTTCTAAAGTTACTCTTCTCCCATACATACTATACATGTAATGAAGAGGCATATCATTTTGTGAAGGGGCCATTTTCTTGATTGATTGCGTTCTATTTATCGAGTGTAACAGAAAACTCAGTAAAAATATGATGAAAAATATGATGGAAGTAAAAATATGATGGAAGGAGGAAATGGGTCTTAAACAAGCGTCTGTGCTTCCTGACTCGGTGTGCCGTTATGTAACATAAATAACAGGTGATCAGGTGCTGGAATTAAATATCATAAAATTTAAATTCTTCCAGAACAGTGATTTTCACTGCTACACTTTGGATATATTTCTCTATCGGATAAATATTTATTCAAAATAAAATGTTTATGTTATTAATCACATGTTCTATAAGAAATATCAAAAGCGGTGGGAAATAGTAAGAGTAGGATGTAATTTCTTTAAAAGGACACAACAAATCTGAGAAATGGCTTCACAATCTTGGGTAATACTTATTTTTTATCTTCTCAATTTTCAGCTAAAATTGACAAACATTGTGGATCCTATAGGCCTAATCATTAGCTTTGCGGTGTTTTTATTAATTCATGGCAACGGAGTATAGATAAGTAGTATAGAAATCATATTTATTTGAAGATATCTATGGGAATGGGAGCCAATTGTCATGTTTTGAAGAGTAAAAAACATAACGGCACACTGAGTCAGGAAGCACAGATGCTTGTTTGAGACCCAATTTCCTCCTTCCTCTCCATGGTTATTTGTAATCATTGCCTTTTGATTGCTCATCAATTGCATCCGGTGCGGATTTAAAAATAACCTTCCATCAGCCTGGGATATTTTCCTTCAAAGCTGTCAGCACCCTGTCTTCCGAGGTGGTCACCCACGAAGTACTAACCGAAGCCGATGTGGCTTAACTCAGGTTATTGACGAGCAACTAAACCAAGTACGCTAAATCCCGCCGTAATATTATATTAAAACATAACGTATATTATAAAACATAAATTTATATTCTAAAGTTTTGATTTCTTTATGAGTCATAATTGTAAAGAAGTAACACTTAACATTTCCTGGTCAGAGAACAATGGTACAACCTATCCTTATATACCATGAAATATTATCGCATTTCATTCTGCTGTATTATATGCTATACTATGCCACCCCGTCCCGCAGAATACAATGCAATACAAACCGCACCGTTGTTTACTAAGAAATTCTATGGAATATCATACAGCTGCATAATATGAAATTCTATGGCATACCGTATCGTTATGTCTATGTAAGCCGTATATGGAACAATATTGCCGGAATGTGCTGTTATTGCTCTGCATGAAATGCTATGACATATTCCACTATATACTATGATATACAATAGCATACCAAACCACTGCATACTGTGAAATAGTATTGCACATCTTGCCGCTGCATTGAATGCAATTCTATGAAATACCATTCCGTGAAATATTATGAAATGCTTCGGCTTCACTTACCGCTGTAAACTATGTCATACTATGTCACATTTTCCGCTGTATAATGGCATACCCTATCGCTGCAAGCTATGCAATACTACGACATACCAAATGTTATGACATACCATTTCGCTTAATACTTTGCTGAACAATTGTAAATCGTATCACTGCATGCTATACAATAATATCTCACAACGTAACAAAGTTTACTCTGCTGTATTATAGAACAACGTACAGCTGCATACGATGCAATGCTATGGGATGCCGTAATTTTGTATAAAAAGCAACACTATAGCATTCATGCAGCTGCACACAATGCAAAACTATGACTTACCGTAGAACCCTTAAACCGTTGAAATATATCATACAATGAGATACGGTACTGCTGAATACTATACAAAACTCGGGATACCACTGCATTCTTTGCAATTTTTTCAATTTGGAATACTAGGAGCCCTGCATATTAGAAGGGGTTCAGAAAAATGTTGACCGTTTCACTAGGTCTCAATTTTCACTTTAACTTCTGTGTAAAAGGAAAACTGGGTTTAAGTAAAAAATGTGAACTCTGTCCCGGAGCATTGACGCAAACAGCCTTGGCTGAGAGGGGCTTAACTTTTGGCTTTTGGTTATACCGCCAAAATTAGGTCAATTCTGCAATTCGCCGAGATCCGCTGAGTTTCTTCAGGGGTGAAATTTTCCAAACAAATGTAGGATTTTAGGCATATTAGGTCTCCCCTGACTTTAGTAGGGTATGAATGGGGGGGCAGGGGGGGGTAAGATACGAGGATACACTCACTCTTTGAGCCGAGCGCAGTATAGTGACAAAATTTGAGCCACACCCACTGCCTCTTTTCTGGTTTGCGTCAAATATCCTAAAGAAGGCCGTAAGCAAAAAATGTGTACACTCTCAAAAAATTTTGGTCCCCCTTAAAAAATTACTAGAACCGCCCCTGTAAGCTCCCCAACTTTTATTTTCTCTTCCTTCACGTTACCTACCTCATTTACTCCTCACTAAATGCTTGAACTCCGTTGTCGATTTTGCATTGCAAATCTATTCAATCCTTGAAAGCTTAGAATCGTCGAACATAGCCAGTCCTAACTCATCTGAGGCATTTTCAAAAATATTCCATTTTCCTAATCTACCTTAAAATACCCAATTCAACTACATCTCCATTGTAATTGTCGTCATAACCAAAATAGTGCAATTTAATATACTGTAATGCGAATATTTCTAACAAAATATTATTATTTCGAATAATTAGGTCTATACTAGCTCACAGGATAGCAAATATATCAGTTATATATTTTTTCATCAATTCGTCAGAATGATTCAGTGAGTCCTTTGCATGATAGATTTTCTGTCTCCGATTATCTCAAAAGGAATGAAATGCGGATCTTCTTCAGTGCACTGCCGAGTGGCAGGTTCAAGGAACGTTTTCATACTCAAAGTCTGCTTTCTCGCTCCATAAGAGCACTCCTTAGATCAAATAGTTAATCCTTTCAAAGTCTATGCCTTATCCATAACTTATGTAGTCTATAGCTTTGGAAAAGTGTGGATTCTGAGGTGGCTTCCCGTTGCCTTCCTCAATGCAATGCGGATATTTTGTGTTAAATATGAACTTACTCGTAGAGAATTAAGTTATAAAATATATTTCTAACTTTTTAGGTAATTCAATGATGCAAAAATGGCCATTTCACAAAGTTACTTCACAGGCACAGATGAGAGCGTAAATTTGCAGAGGTTGAGTATGTCTTATACGACATATGACATTTGATGAATGGTATTGTATACTACTAAATGACTCCGCATTACTTTTGCAGTCTATGTGAAACTGCATAAGAAATTTTAAACTAAGTTTTAGTAACAGAAACTAAAAGCACCGTTATATTTCAAATGGCAAATACAATTATTAGATGTTAAGTATCAGTTAAGCGTATCAAATCAGTCTGTAATGTATTACTGTACTATATTATGTAATACTGTAACTGTAATATGTTATATCATATTCATTATGTCATGTGTAAGCAAATATATGAGAGATTGACGATTAGAAAAATCACGATATTAAGCATAAATATTAGATGGCTTTCCTTTTCTTAATTTATTGTCTTGACGAAATTTACTTCTATACACTTATTATAAACGGTAACCTAAAGTACTTTCCGCATCCAAGATCATATCATAGTCGTCCTAATTGAGAGAATATCCATGTATACTAATATTGAAAATGGCAGGCCGTCTTACGATACGCTAGGGAAGCGATTTTCTTATACAGCAGCAATACCTCAAGGGCACCATACAAAACGCGTCTTATATAATCTTTTATTCACCAATGCTTGGCAGAAAACACGCACATATACAATTACATTGCAAAACGTGACACAACAGAATACATATAAAAAAGTGCACATAAAAGTTTAACAATTTCAAATTTTTCACAAACTGCAGATTAGTTAAAACAGAGCATTTTTAAAATAGCGCAAGAATTTATAACGAATACTCGACAAAGAGTCATTGCTATCTATGGCAAATTTACTTTTAATGTTTAAATAATCATTGTAATCGGGAGAGTCCAAATGCTGCTTAGCACTTAACTTATCATTAATTGCTAAATTATGCAGGAATGCAAAACTATGATATTCACATAATAAATCAAATGTCAAAAAACCGCAATACCACTGACAATATAAAATATTATTTTTATCAAATGTACGGAAAATTTTTGAGAAGACACTGTTGTACGCCTTAGAAAAATGATAAATGGGTAACCAGATGAAGAAATAAAATGGAAGAAAACTTTATCTCTCAGAAGAACAGAGAGCGTGATTAAGCAACTTTTTATAAAGCTTTTCAAGAAAGTTGCTTCAGCACATTAGGCCTCTGTAGCCGACATGTATACCTGTACTATGTACATGTATATGTGTACTTTGTGTGTAGATAAACTTAAATCCGATTGTAACTTACGACAATATTTGATTTATTTTTCTCATGGTCAATAAAACATGATATATGTGTCAGGTTATTTCAACCTGTAAAAGATTTATTTTGACTATCACTGAAATGAACACAATATCTGACAACCACATTTTTTCACCTTTGAATATTTTAAGAGCGTTTGGAAGAGGAATTTTTGGAATACTTTAATTATTTCTGTGTATTAAAATTAGTTAAGCAAATTTTATACTTGTGAAATGATCTTCAATATTGATGTCTATTAAATTTAGTATCACTTGCTTAAATCATTAGAGATTTTAATCATTTCACTTATATAATTAATAATGTTTCATATATATATATATATATATATATATATATACATGTATATATATATACACATGTATATATATACACATATATATGTATACATATATGTATATATATATATATATATATATATATGTATATACATATATATACAAATATATATGTTATACATGTATATATATAATTTATCATTTAGCTTCGAAATAATATAGCTTTTGAGATGACTTCCACATAACCTTAATTTTTCATATCATGCTTATTCGCCTCCTTGAATACGTGCAGTTTACGCTTGGTCTGTTCTTAAGTTTCTTAGATAAAACACGAGAACCTTTAGAGCTTTAAAGCGTGACGATTAGTCTTCTTCTCGAGCTCATCATTTTTGTTTGTTATTTAGCGTATACTTTATTCCAGATAACTGCTCCGCTTTTAAGGCAGCTTAACGCTATCTCTTTACGGCGAATACGAGGCGGTACTTTGTTACAGAGAACCGAGAGCGATGACGTTTGAGTTGCCTTGATTGTTCCCGAGAATAGATGCATGGAGTCGTTAAGAAATGGATCGGTGAATTTAGTATGGGACGAAGGATCCCATGACGGACAGCAGTATTCAGCAATTAAATAGCACAGTGGAATTGGCATTGCTAGCATTCTTAAGTTAATGTGCATCTGCGCCCCATGTTGTTCCCGCTAACTTCTGCAACAAATTATTCCTGTTACTCAACGATAGACCAGGACATCAAAGGGCAACTGAGTACCATCCATAATCACATTGAGCTTTTAGTAGCCTTAGCGTTATGAGGACGAAACACACCTGCGACTAAGTTAGTGGGGCCTGGAATGAAGCGATATTCTTTAGATACATATTCATCAAATAGTCGATCGACTATTTAATGCGTTCTCGATTTCACTGAAGTTTCGGCCTTGCACTGCACAGCAAATGTGGTTCGCATAGGCGAATTTTCGGGAAATAGTCTAAGGCAGGTCACTGATGTAGAGATTAAACAAGGTTGGTGATAGAACAGATGCATGTGTAGAACTGCTCTTCTGATCGCTTCACCAACTCTTCCGTCATTTATATGTAAAAAGCTGGCAAAGCTAAGGTTATCGTCAGTTTCCTCACTCGAAAGCGATGTCAGTGAAGGGCAAGCCCATGATTTGAACCCCGCACCATCTGATCCGCGGTCGAGTATCTTACCGACTTCGCCACTGCCTCCAGCCAGTGTACCCTGAACCATCTATATATTTCATAAAAGTATGCACTGTATCCGTAAACCACTGGTGCAAGGTTCATCATTTAGGAATAGACAAATCTTTACCTTTATCTTAATGTATACTTAATTTAATACGCCTGATTATTTACTTTAAAAAGGACAAATAATAGTCCATTGCTTTGCTCTCGACTGGAATCGCCAGAACGTACGAAATACGTGTTATTTTTTCGTTTTTCGCTAAAAGGGAGCTCAGAACCTGAGAAAAATCTAACCCGATATATATATATATATATATACTGTACATGCATGTACATGTATATACAGTATATATATACAATTATACACACACACACACACACACACACACACACACACACACACACACACACACACATATATATATATATATATATATATATATCTCCAACATTACATCCATCTCTGTGTTTAACTACTGCTCTTGTGTCTGTTCTCTGGATATACTGGCATCACTTTAGTTCTCTGTTAATGCTACCATCAACTTTTCTTATCTTTTCTCGATACGAATGCTTAATAAGATTATGCAGCGTTTTTTGTCACTCTCTCTAATTCTCACTGTCTCTTCATTAGTTCTTCTTTTACAGCATCTAATCTCATAGAAAAATAATTTCCTAGTTATCTTGTCTATATAGATAAATATGCAATAATTCAAACACGCCCATATTAGGAAAGTAATACATTTGCAATACAAATCGTTCTCATCACTTCTGGATTGTAATAAGACCCTACCAAAGCCCCATACTTCTATCAATATACGCCGTAATTACATCTTAATCAATATATGTTGCAATGTTACCTCCATCACTATAGTTTGTGCTGTAATTATGCATTAACATTATCATTTATGTTGTAACTAGACTCCCACCATTAAAATTTTTTACGCTACAATCATATCTGCACCATAACAATTTAGGTAGTAATTATATCTTCATAATTATAATTATGCTGTCGGTCTAACTACATCTCCGTCGCTGTAATTTATGCTGTAATTATATCTCCAATACCTTAATTTACGCTTTAATGATATCTTAATCACTACAGGCGAAATCCAATTCGTTCAGTACATGATTCCTGTAAGTTATTAGACGAATTTCACGGTACAAGTGTGAGTATCGGCAGCTGTGAATTCACAATTCCAATGATCAAGCAATTTGTTGATGCCAATTTTAAGAAGGTCTATATCTGGTTGTAATAAACTATATAAAGTTCCAGTTCTAATATTCAGTTGAAAAGATACTTCATCCTTGCTATAAATGTTTCATATAGAGTTCATAAATGTTCTTCATCATAAAGCATTTATCATGAATTCAACACTTATCAATATTTAGTCTGATCATTTGATTTCGTGCTCGCAGGTTCACGTTTAAGTTTGGTCGGATAAATTTCTATTTTGGGTACAGATGCTACTTGAACACTTGATCTACCTGTAAGTAAGCACCTGATTCCTTTCTGAAATTGTTCATGCTTGCCGAATTAGATATATGGATAGATGCAGCAGCTGATACTCGCTATGAAATTTCCAACAGCATAGTGTGAATTACTGAACTCCATGTCGGGAATTACAAAGAAAATAAATAGATAAATCTCTCTATATGTTGACGTTGCAACAAAACAGGCCACAATTAGTGCCAAGGTCTTTGAGATATTCTTCCTAGCTCTCGTGTTAGATACGGAGCATCTCAACAAATTTACTTTGGCCAATGATTTTGCCATTGATATATAACGTGATATGATAACAACCAATGGAATGATAACTTCTATAAGGATTGTTGAAAAGGCAACAGTTCTTCTGGTGTGCATATTGTTAAGTAACCTTCTCATATTGCAATAATTCGCAAATTCTGCTGCGGGGAAAAATTGAATGGCTTTGTATATCAGACTCGAAAGCCAAATAGAAATTATGCTCCCAATGATTCTGCGGCCAGTGACTTTAAGTCTATGATAAGACGGGTGAACCACTTCAATGTATCTTTCTATGGCAAGAGCAACGATGCTGTATGTCGATGTGATGAAGAACACTATGTAGACAAATGTACTACTCCATGAAAAACACTTAATGGCTTTGAAGTTGTCATATTGTAGTATTCCAAGTGGCACAAGTAATATGCTCATGATTAGATTTATAATACAGTGATTAATGACGTAGTAATTGTGATAATGTTTTCTCAATGGTCGGTAACGCGCAATGACTAAACATGTAAATCCGTTTCCGATTATTCCGAGAATTCCAAAAACTATATAAAGTACTCTTAGAGCATTGTTCAGAATACCGTACGATTGAATTGTTGGATTAGAACAACTTTGATTCGAGCATGAAATTGCTAATGGGCTTGAATTGTCATTTTTCATTTCTGTGATGTTTAGATAAAAAGAGATTTTTAAATCCATTATGCAAATCTTTTTTCTTGTAGATAGAATACCAAGTACAATTCTCTTACTAATCCAAAAAATCTAAGATTTACAGCATGCTTTTTCCTGACTAAGTTGAAGGCTATTTTAGTTTTATTATATTTTCTATGCTTTGCTGCGCTTGGAATCTAAATAGATCAATAATACAGTCAATAACATTTTAAAATATCATTTTAAAACAAACTCTAATGACCAAGGTGTCATTCTCTTATCAGCTTTAGCGAAAATTGATTCCATGACTTCAGGAACATCTATCTAAAATTTCACGACGTCGACTTGCGCAATTCAACACTTACTATTTATATATACAGTAACAGTATATATATATATATATATATATATATATATATATATATATATATATATATGTGTGTGTGTATGTGTATGTACTAATACGACTTTTCTATATTCGCCTTTAAGTCACTTGGAAATAACTATAACTGCAAAGAGAATATAAAAATATACCAGTAAATGTTTACCTTGCCATTGTTTTCTGCATTTCTAATAGAGACTTTTTGGATTACGGATGTCTATCAGTTCTTCTTACCGTGTGACATTGAGACATGATCACAAAAGACTAATATGGACATTGTGGTATAAAGTTAAACACACCTTATAGTGAAATGATCATCCTGTAATGAATGCATCTCTCAGTCTAATACCCTTTGTTTAACCGTTATGCAAGACAGTCGATTATCCATTTTAACAGTCCTGTAAATGTCAAAGATTCTACTCTCTGATCAGCGTTACCGGGAACTGATTCCAGGACCTCAGGAACAGCTACTTAAAATTTCTTGACGTCACATTGCGCACTTAAACATTAAACTATTTAGATACATGTAGTATAGCTGTTATGACTCGCAAACGTTCGAGACAGAAAACTGTAGTCTATACTTTATAACATTACAATAGTACGATTTTCTGCAGATATATACGCTAAATATACCTTCTAAATATGCATGCTACTTGTGAAACAAAATTAATACGTTTTAAATATTGTATCAACTAAAATTGTTTGTCATTCTCAACACAAGAGCTAACAAATTGTTATTATCAAACATTTACATTTGTGAAAAAGGGAATATGAATTTATCTCCAGCCAATTAGTAAAATTGTATGTATGCACTTGCTTCCATGGACTGTTCTATTTCATCTAGATGATAATTAGCATCGAACAGAATTAGTAAGTAAATATAACTCTTATGTATCTGATCATTTTTAGAATATTTACTTTGAATAATATTTCACTTCTCAAATAAAAGATCTAATTAAAACTTCATAATTACGTTCAATTTTTCTTTTATTAGCAGGTAGAGATGGGAATTTTATGAATATCCAGAGTTCGGTTCGGTTCGTTGAAAATGAAAGTTCGGTTCGGTTGGTGTTCGGTTAGCAGTTGATAATTTGAGAGTTCGGTTCGGTTCGGTTCGGCATCCTTCTAATAAGGGTTCGGGTTCGGCTTGCTTTCCACCTCACAAGAGTTCCATTCGAGTTCGGAATGGTTTGATTTGGATACTGTTGCAATTGTTTAACATTACTTATAATAGTCATGGTTATGATAACATGTTTAAAATTGTTTACGGTAAATGTGCTTAAAAATACACGAAGTCATAGTAAATGTCACATTTTTCACCTGGGTAAAAATATGAGAAAAAAAGTGGCATTTATTAATACATTTCTTAAACTATTTTAAATTGACCTACAAATGTTCAAAAAATAGATAGGCCTATTTAGCTTTATTACTGTATCAGAAATATTCTCTTTGATTATAGCCAGCAAACAGAAATCTTCATCAATTTATAAATATATTTTGTCACTAGGCTATATATTAGAAACGTTTAAGTGGAAATGTCTAGGATAAAATTTTATTCAATATTTCAGAGACACAGTGCAATTTATTAACATAAAAATGTCAAATAAGAACGATTTGGTAAAAAAGTTTACTTCCATAGAAAATGATCAAAATATGTGCCGTTTGCTATCAACGGAACCAGTAATAAACTTCATAATTTACCTTAGGGTTTCAAATTTGAAACCCTCCGGTCAATTATGAAGTTATAAAAATAGTTATGAAAATTAATGCATTACTATGGTGCAAAATCATTTACTCTAGATAGCCTTAACACATATCTCTCTCTTAGTGCACTGCCTACTGGCAGGTCCATGGTATATAACGCCTCCACCCTTCTCTGTCTTCCGCCTTCCTCTTCATTTCCACATATGAGTGGGTCTTTAAATCATCTAGCATACCTAATCTCGGCCTGCCCCTGCCTCATTTTAACACATATATGATGTGATATAAATATTTCTAAATCTGGATGCAAGAAATATTAACATGGCGCACTAAAGTTAGAAAAATGTCATAATTTGAATTTTATAAGAACAGATTCACCTAGATTGAGTAAAGCCTTTTTTATTTTTATGACATACTTTCATCAATTTGTCACTTTGATGTTAATCTTCATTCCATATTTCAATGCCGTATCATTCAGACTATCCATTATCTTCAGTAGACCAGTCTCGCTTCCCGCTACCATTCCTTTGTAACGCTACCGTTCTTTTGTATCGCTGTTACTTTACAATTTGTGTCGGAACTAGCCTTACCTGAATATGTTCTGTTCAATACTGTAAGACATAAATGCAAAAATTAAAATATATATATATATATATATATATATATATATATATATATATACTGTATATATACAGGGAGAGTAAAAAGAAGTGATAACACCTGCAACAAGTTTGAATATATCAGGCTATTGTTAATATTTTCAAACCAAACGTTTACCAATTACTAAAGGACTAATTTTTGATGAGGAGGCCAATTTTTATCCATTTTAATACATACATTAGATTGAAAAGTTATGAAAGTTTCAGCAGAGCAACCCCCCTTTTGTGAATGTACTGTAAATAAAAATTATATTTAACCTTATTTTTTGATCCTGAAATGGGTAGTTGTGGTGGTTCAGAAAGAACCAGTTGTATCTGCTAGCAATACTGCCTTTTCGATATGCTTTCCTCCAGTTGCTTTTCAGGACTGCAGCAGCTTTCGGAACGCTAGGACAGCCTTGTTGATTCCAGCTTGGGGCAGTCTCTCTCAAATTGATGGTAGGTAGCACTTTCTGCAGTTATTTCTTGCTTTTAGATTTCGACAGGTGTTTCTGAGAGGTGCAGCGTGGTTCCCTGACATGGTAATCCAGAGGCTATTGATCGGAAGAGTTTGGAGGCCATTCAATCTTCTTAATGAAATGCTAATATCTCTCGCTGATAGGGAAGCAAAGTATTGATGTAAAACTGAGCGTTCACCTTTTCCTTCTTGCCAATGAAGTGCAATTTGACCTTACCGTTGCAGTAAACCTCATTTTTAGGCAAAAATAGGGGTTGCTCTGCTGAAACTTGTATTACCGGCCAATCTATAGATTAAAATGAAAGTAAATTGGCCGCCTCATCAATAATTAATCCTTTAGTAATTGATAAAAATTTGATTTCAAAATATTAACAATAGCCTGAGATATTCAAACATTTTGCAGGTGTTATCACTTTTTTATTCTACCTGTATATATGCATTGTACTTACTCTCTTTATATTAAGTCAAACATTCTCCATAATATCTTAATGCAGACTTTGACAAATAGTTGAACAGAAAAATGTACTTTTCTTCTGAGGATGGCAAAGGAGAAAAGTACTTCAAGAGTTTGGTTGGGTTCGGTTTGGACGAAGTCAGGGTTCGGGTTCGGTCAGAGTCTGGGTTCGGGTTCTGTTCGGTTCGGCCTGAGTCTGGGTTCGGATTCGATTCGGGTTCGGCCAGGGTCTGGGTTCGGGTTCGGTTCGGTTCAGTCAAAATTTCAGATTTTAGGGTTCGGTTCGGGTTCGATTCGATTCCCATCTCCATTAACAGGCTTAATTAGAGAAAATGTGATGGTCGACTCGGATTTATAATCCAAACTGAATTTAACTTGAGTTTACTGACACCTAACAGTAGCAGACAACAAAATTCAGGTCAATAGTGCAGTTGATTAGGTGTATAAACTACGTTTAGTGGGATAGTCTTGTTTGGAATTGAGTCGGTCAGTTGTCCGATTATGGACAGTGAAAGTTTCATTTAAGACCTCATCTTATCACGGACATGCTTTTGAAACAGGAAACTGATGTTAAACATGGCTTTATCTTAATCTTTGTGTGTTCGTTAATTCCATCACACTTCGTAACGACCATCTCTCTCTCTCTCGCTCTCTCTCTATCTCTCAATGCACTGCCTACTGGCAGGTCCATGGTATAGAACGCCACTCTTCTCGGTCTTCCGCTTTCATCTTCATGTCCACATATGAGTGGGTCTTTAAATCATCTAACATACATAATCTCGGCTTGCAATCTTTTTCCTTCCATTCCACCTTCTATGACCTAGGAGAGGTCATTGACCTTCCACCCTTAATTAGGATGTGTCCTATCCAACTCTTCTTCTTATTTATTAATACATTTATCAGCTGTCTGCCTGTACCAACTCTCTCCAGAACTTCCTCATTTGTAACCTTTTGAGTCCATCTAATCCTTTCTATTCTTCTCCATATCCACATTCCAATGACTCTAGTTTCCTGATATATTCCTTAAGGTCCAGGTTTCACATCATACAATAACGTGGTCCATACCAAGGTTTTTACTATCTTTATCTTCGTTACATATAGGCCTTTCCATTAATTTGTACTGTGACAACATGAAAGCTTCCTTAAGTGTACCACAATTTTCTCGTATGAGTACAGCCGTCATTTAGCCTAAAATACACTGGGTTGAAAAGTTTCCTTCGAGAACTGACGAAAGCATTCATTAATAAATATCAGGAGCGAGAATTAAATGTTACAAGATTTTTAATCTACCGGAGCAGTGAAAATCGCTATTACCCTTTGGAAATTCTGCTCAATCTGAGAAATATTTATTAACATTAAAGAATTGATAATATTGATAACTGTTTCATTTTCCTATTTTAGGAAAAAATTTCAAAAGCCGAGGGTAATAAACAAAAGCAGGATGCAATTTCTTATTAGGGACACAGTAATTATGTGAAAGGCTTTGCAATCTTCAGTAATAACTAATTCTTTCTTAATTTTCTAAATTTTCAGTTGAATATTGAAAAAAAGTTTGTATCCTGCAATCGTTTAATTTGCGTTGTTTTCGTTAATTTTTTTAGAAAGGGTGTATTTAGGTCGTTGACATATCATATTTACTTGGAATTAACTATCGGGCTAGGAAATGGATATTAATCTCCACTGCCATGTTTCGGAAGAGTATAGTCTCCTTTTTGTTTTCGTCATGCGCCATAATTATACAGAAATAACACCTGGGAGTTTACTAGTTAGAGAGTGCACCGCCATCTTAGGCTATCTCAGTGCCCTCTAATTTTACTTCTTCCATAGCTTGTGGATCAAATGGACTGACAAAACTGCGAACGAGGAAGTACTAAATAGGGTTGGCATAAATAGACAATTGATTGATATCATAAGGAATAGAAAGAAGAATGGAAAGACAAAAGGTTAGTGATAGACCAAGACTGGGATGTTGGGTGATTTTAAAACTAATTCATGTGTTTATATGAAAATAATGACAGAGGATAGAAATATGTAGAGGGGTAATGTGCCTTTTACCTGCCAATAGGCTGTGCACTAAGAGAGAATAGGCTGTGACCACCAGAGAAGAGAATGTAGATGTTGATCATGACTTAGAACAAGATGAACTGAGTTTGCGATTAAATTAATTTAACAAGCATCATTTTATCGGTCTACTGTAGATCGAAGACTATCAATCAATCAATAAGAATTTAAAGTCCTCGCACAAGTTCAACCTTCGTTTAGACATCTCTGTCGACTGAGTTATGTGTTTCTATTGAAACGAATATGGCCGAAATACTTGATATTAGTTATGAAATTCGGTCCAGAGTTAGGTTTTATTCTGCGGACAATATTCATGCTTGTGAAGTGAAATATTTCGGCTGAGCGCGAACTAAGTTATTTACAGTACATTGTATCTGTGCTTATATGGAGCGCATTGATTAACCTGGGCTTTGAACTCAGGCTACTTGCTTCCTAGGCGAACACTTTAACCGTAACGCCATATCTCCTCGCCATATCCTCTAGAAGTACTTTAAGTAGCAAGCAGTAGCTAAATAGAAGACAAGCAAAAGTCGAAGGGGTTATAAAAACCTATCTAGTTTACAACCCGTCATGCATAAAAAATACAAACTAAAAAGTATAGTACATCTCACTTTCAAGGTTAACAGTTTATCTAATTAAACCATTACTCGATTTTAATTTTGATCTATAGTTAGTAATATGCTATCAAATTAAACACATCTTAACGGTTTGGTCTTTCTCTAGCGCTTTGTCTGACATTCCTCAAAAAGAAACATTCCTCCCTTAAGACTTTCTCACCTCTGCTTTCTATTGATTGCCTTGTTTACTAGCTGACTGTCCTATCAACAAAACATTACCTAAGGAAATACATAAACCGCAAGTCGACGGGAATCATAAGAAATTTTGAGAAAATAGCGAAATTATACCTTAACAAAGTGTTACAAATAATATTATGAAACCGTTCGAAATATCCTTCGAGGTTTGGTTGACCAAAGCCACAAAAGCCTAATTAAACATCAGTTTCCTGCTCGATATCTAGTCAATGACGGTGATAGCACAAAATTTGAGCCCTGTGTCTACTAATCCGCTTTCAACTAACTTGCCACTATGCCATCGGTTCAGCCGAATTAATTCTAAGAGATGTCATCCTTCGAGAGAACTCTCATTTTTGGAAGTTCCCAAGAGAGGGAGATATTCATAATTATATACTGACTCTGAACACTCGAGAAAATGAATGTTATTGCTCTGCTTAACAAGAATAACAGAGAAATAACGAGGAATTGGAACAAGTAAGACAATAGTATAAGACTGAAATATGTAGGATTGCACAAGCAAAAGTGGCCTTCAGTAATAGGAAAGAAGATTTAACAAAAAGTCTAAAGAAAGGCACAAAGAAAAAGATAGTGAAAACTTTGGTTTGGACCACGATATTTTATGGATGTGAAACATGGACCTGAAGGAAGGAAGATATTAGGAAACCAGAGGCATTGGAAATGTGGATATGGAAAAGAATGAAGAGGATTAGCTGGACTCAAAAGTTTAAAAATGCGGAAGTTCTGGAGAGAGTTGGTACAGATAGATAGTTGATAAATGAATTCAGAAATATTAAGAAGAGTTGGATGGGTCACATTCTAAGTGGGGGGAGGTCATAGAAGGTAGACTGGAAGGAAAAAGAGGCAGAGGCAGGCCGAGATTAGGTATGTTAGATGATTTAAAGACCCACTCATATGTAGACATGAAGAGGAAAACGGAAGATTGAGAAGAGTGGATGCGTTATATACCATGGACCTGCCAGTAGGCAGTGCACTAAGAGAGAGAGAGAGAGAGAGATAGAGAGTGAGAGAGATGTTCCGAGAAAGATTTTATGACTCGCTTAGAACGACTTAAAAAACTTTCAGTGTCATTGACGGCTTCAAGTTGATCTTTAGCATTGAATGCCTTGTCCATCGATACTTTTCATGTTTCAATAGTATTATAAATATTATTCTTATGCTATTTTAATTATTTATATCGTCGTCAATAAGGTAATACCTCATATGTGACAAAATTATCGATTTTGATTTTATTGCTTTATTTAATAGATATCTCATATATGCATGCCCCTGCAAAATCTCATAATTGTTCAGCGATTCTAAAAAAAGTTATAACCATCACATTAATACCTCCTATGTGTGTCTGAGTAACAAAACCTCATATGTGACAATTTAAATGCCCTAACAGGTAATAGCAGGTATGGCTTGACGCACCAGATTCCAACAGTTTTGCAAAAAAATGTCAGTTTTCTTGTTACCTCTGAACTGCCTAAATTGGCTTGAGTAAGCCATGCCCCTCCCCTCACCATTTGCATAACAGGTTTAGCTTGTTTCCACCCACCCCCCCCCCCCTATTCTTTTCATCTCTTTCATTGCGGATTCTTTCTGAGCTATATAAGTTACTTTATTGAATCAGAGCCAAAACCTAAGGATGAAGCCTACCTTTTATATAATTGTTAGCCAATTAGAGTGTAGTTTATACTTAATTGAGAAGATACTTTAGCAAATAATGCTGCACAATCTACAAAGTGGGATAAAAGAAAAATTTCGTTTGAGCAGAGATTAGAGGACAAAGGTAATAGGCCTAGTGGCTATTCCACATCAAAGAATAAAGAAAATATCCATGACATTGACAGAAGCCCAAACATAATTGGAAAACGTTGTCATCCTCAGTCTGCTCATAAATGTAAGACACAAATTAGTTTCAAATGTGCTCTAGTCACAAAAGCATGCAGAGAGAAAATGCCCAGTTGGATCTGTAAAAACATTTGTGAGAGCATTGGTAGACTACAGACCAACTATATGAAGAAGAAGGGGTGCACAAAGAAGTACAGAGAAACGTTGGAAGATGCTAAATCACGATTGCTTTCTTCCTACAGATAATGAAAACAAGTTCGTGTATGTAAAGTGAGTACTTTCTTGAGTGCTTTAAACATTGGCGAAGATCGATTCAGACACGGACTGCTGAAGATGTGCTGACTGAGGATGATGCAAACAAACCGGTTGATCGCAGGAATGTTATTGATAGGGAAAGGTAAAGCAATGATTGGTTAAGTTACCCAAAGTACCTAGCCACTATTGTTGAGCATCCAGCACGAGATTGTATGTCGAAAGTACATTTAGAGGTCTGAAGCATATGTGCACATTCAAAGCTGCGAAGATAATAACAATCAGATAGTTAGCTTTTGTACATTTTAGAAGGTTCTCCAATCTGAACAATTAGTATATACTTACCTCGTAAAGACCAGTGCGATACGAGTTGCTCATTTGCTACCTGCATTATCTCAAAATTTGAAATTGCCATAATTATTGAGAAATAGAACGAGGCAGGGAAAGTAATTAGTAAGTGGCAAACCACAGTAGTGACTTGTCAACTTTTGTGGTAAGCATGAACCTACAGGGTGTTTTACTGAGTCCAAGACTTTCAGCATCAGCTGTGTTTTACAAGCAGAAACTCATGGTTCATAATTTTACAATATACCGCATGACAGACAGTGCTGTGGAACTATATGTATGGCACGAGAGAGAGGACGGCTTAACATGAAATGAGTTTCTGTCTTGTAACATATCGTATTTGAAGACACTCTCCAATTTTTGTGACAAAAGTCATTCTTATTTCCGACGAATATGGTTATCAAAACAGAAACAGGGTTCTTGCAAGTGCTCATAGTGACTATGCAAAAG
The DNA here is from genome assembly GCA_905160935.1 of Enchytraeus crypticus. Classification (NCBI taxonomy): domain Eukaryota; kingdom Metazoa; phylum Annelida; class Clitellata; order Enchytraeida; family Enchytraeidae; genus Enchytraeus; species Enchytraeus crypticus. The sequence goes on along the minus strand of CAJHZI010000253.1, from coordinate 2,065,659 downwards.
AAAGAAAGGTAACTGTGGGACAGCTAATTCTTGAACGTGGTCATACTCTGATGAAGGCTGATTCTGTTCACTCAAGGTTAGAGCAAATGTTTAGGAAGGCAAATATATATTCCACTGCAGATTATTTAGTCCTAATGCGATTAGCAAGACCAAAGCAGTCCAGTGAATTCTGTTGACCACAGGTTTTTCTGAGATAGAATGACTTACAGAGCCAATTCGTATCAATTCGCCCAGGCAGAACCACCAGTGATGCACTGGTTACAGATATACGCGCACTTCGCTATGAAACTGCAGGAGAAGTTTTGTACAAGTTAAGACATCGTGATACTTGGACTTCGCTTCCATCCAGAAGACGCAAAGTCAGCTACCATCTCCGCTCATTGCATGCAGACAAGTTACCCATTAGTGCTGACAAGTTTCAGCATCTTCAAGAACTTAAATGCTATTCCCAAAAGAATATCAGGATATTATGTCAGTCTATTGCATGACTCAATCAACAGTAAATCAGTGAGGATTTAATATTCTTTTCCCCACCCAAAGGCGATGTAAGAGCCATAACTATGGAATGGTTAAACTTTATGTATATTACATGTAATGTTAAAAATGTTACTTCAAGTGTTACGTTCCAGTACATTCGATACTTGGATTTGATTTTGCTGTGGCAAAAAATGTGGATTTTATAAACTTGTACGCGACATTGGAAAGATTTTAAATGTATTTTTTTTTAAATTTTATTACTATTTGCTTGAATCATTCAAAATTCTGAGTGCTTAATAAATGTCACCTTGATGTAAGTTCGCTGTTTAACGGCATTGGTGGTGTTTTAGTTATAAATGCAAGATCTCATATGTGCAGACAAATCTCTAAATACCTTATATGTGCGTAAAATTATTTTGTTTTATCGATTTTATTAAAACATCATCAAAGCAATCAGTACAAGCAATACACAAAGTCAAATAAACCGCAATTGTTCACAAAATACTAAACTAAAAAATTAGGTTAAATGATTCTAACAAGGTTTTTGTATTTCCTGCACAATTATCATTTTTGCACATATGAGGTTTTACCTTATTGACGACGATATTCTAAATTTATACTTTAACAAGGCTAAAAGCTAAATCATTTGCTAGCTTCAATAATTTAACTATTAGAACAATATCAAGAACTAAAATCTTAAAATCCCCAAACATAATAATTAAATATTTGAATTTATAATAATTTATCTAATCGAAAACGGTCCTTTTGCAATTTCTCAGAGGAATCTAAGGCGTCATGTACCCGTAATAGTTTGTACACGTGATAATTTGTTTTTCTTCGATTTTCTCAAAAGGTATAAAATTCGGATATTCTGCGCTAAATATGAACTTATTCTTAGAGAATACAGTTAAAAATGAAAAAAGAGTTCTTTTGGTAATCAAAACGACGGAAAATAGCAATTGCATAAAGTTATTTAACTGGAAGAGATGAGATTATTAATTTTATGAGATTGCTAATTTTCACATGTCGAGTATTTCCTATATGACATACACGACTCCTGATGAATGATACCGTGCACAACTTAAAGTCTCTGAATGACATAATCGTCTATTTGAACGTGGAATTGTATAGCAAAATTACAACCAACGTAATTTTTCTAGAAACAGTTGAAAACATGTGTTTATGTGTTAGAAGCACATTTCCTTAATAGGGAATACATATATTAAACGGCCAAGTCCAGATTAACGACCCTAATGGTAGTAATTAGTCTATTATGTTACAAATAATTTATAATTTAAATGTATGTAATATATTTCGTTCATTATATTAGCACGTATTGTGGAGCACATCGTAGACGATTAGAAAAGACAAATTATTAATTTGAAGGCTTTAGATTGCTCTCGTTCATTGATTTTTTTATTTCGTAATTTAATTTATATACATAATACAACGTCAGAATTATATACATATTCAACGTCAAGAAGAGCATTCTGTAGGTGAGCGCCTAGGCTCCAGAAATAGCTACAAAATTTTCCAAAACGAATGGAAGAGATTACAGGGGATTAACTGATGATATGGTACGGGACAGAGAGGAGTGGTGAAGGTCTATTCGCATCCCGACCCTAGTTAAACTGGGAATAAAGGGAAGATGATGATGATGATGTTGAATTTATGTACATATACTAGAAGTGATTCAAAAACTTGCTTAAAATGTCCATATCCTCATGCGAGGTAGCTATTGTAGACATCATAGTTAAATGGATGTGCAAGCAGTGATAGTAACACGAAATCTGAAGACGTACATGTATATACAACACGTCTTTACTTGCGTTAGAGCAACATAACAGGGAAACTATTTAACAGGTACAATTTAACTATGATATGCCAAATAATTATGTAACTAGCTGAACAATCAAAGATATCTTGAATTCTCAGAAGATCACTGTCCGGGCTCAATTAACATTTTTAAATTCTGAAAACTAGTTTTTGCATACTTTAACTAGAATTGACTTCTCTGGACAAAGTCTTAAGTCTTTCAAATATATTGACTTATGTTTAGCAGTTAATGTTAGGCTTTGGTCTATTCAATGTGAGGCCGTGATCGGTTCAAAATGTAACGTACGTGCTAACGCACGTACATTACTACATATATTATATTACATATTATATATTATATTATTTTTTAAATTATATTTGCTACGTAGGCCTACTTCATACGTAATAAATCAAAATTTAGACGGACCATCTAACTAACAATTGTTGACCCATTTTTAAACTTAGGCGGAGAAATATCCTTCTCAATTTCGGCTGAAACTCGAACTCTTGATCTAAATAGACGCCTTGCACCTTCTTGAAATTGTTGATGCTTGCCGAAGTAGATATATGGATACACGCAGCAGCTGATGCTCGCTAAGAAATTTCCTGCATTATACTGACGATTGCTAAATTTAATTTCTGGCATGACATAGAAAATAAATAGATAGAGTTCTCTATATATTGAGGTTACAACAAAACAGGCCACTACTAGTGCCAAGGTTTTTGAAATATTCTTTCTGGCTCTCATGTTAGAGGCAGAGTTTCTGAACAGATTCACTATGACCATAGATCTTGCCATTGATATATAACAAAATATAATAACAACCAATGGAATGATAACTTCTATAAGGATTGTAGTAAGGGCAACACTTCTTCTAGCGTATGTGTTGTTCCATAACCTTTCCACATTGCAATTATTCGTATATTCTGTTACAGGGATGAATTGAATGCCTTTGTATAGAGGACTCGAAATCCATATAGAAATTATGCTCGCAAAGATTCTGCGGCTAGTGACGTTAAGTCTATGGTAGGCCGGGTGAACCACTTCAATGTATCTTTCTATAGCAAGAGCAACGATGCTGTATGTTGATGTGATGAAGAATATTATGTAGACAAATTGAATACTCCGGAGAAGACACTGATTGACATGGTAACTATTAAATTGTAGTATTCCAAGTGGCACAAGTAACAGGCTCATGATTAGATTTATAATACAGTGATTAATGACGTAGTAATTGTGAAAACGTTTTCTCAGTGGTGTGTAATGGGCAATAATTAGACATATAAATCCGTTTCCAGTGATTCCGAGAAACCCAAAAATTATGTAAAGGTCTCTCAAAGCAATGTTGAGAATATCAAATGTCTGAATAATTGAATTAGTACAAGTCAAATTTGAACAAAACTCGGCAGTTCGGTTAGAATTCTCATATTCCACTTCTGAATTGTTTTGAACAATTGGCATGGAGTCGATGAGATTCATTAGGCTAATCTTTCATCCTGGTATTAGGGACTGCGAAGCACAGCACTGTTCTGTTTCTGAGGGGCAATTTTTACTTCAGATTTATTCTGTCTTCTTCTTATATATTTGATTTAATTTCATTCAATTACTTATTTGTTTTTCAGCATTCCGGAATTAGCTCCAAATTTGAGCATATTTTCTCTATTTGTCGGTGAGATGGCTAAAAGGAAATGTAAAGTCAAAAAATAGGCCTATTACCCATATTTATAATCTATCACTATTTGAGCTAAAGCACTAAATTGAATATATGTGTTGATCGAGAAATATCTTTTAATTCTTGCTAATTGTTGACAACGAGCGAAGAATTGAGCTGAAGGTATATAGTCCGTATCGGATGCACAGATGCTATATCTACAAAATAAACGCAGCCGTGTAGGCAATCACAAGAACTGTATCATATGCAGATTATGCAGACACTGATTGGCAAGCTTTCGTGAAGAGAAACTGACATTAAACTTGACTTTAGTGCTTGGCATTAAATTTATCACAGATCTAAGTTGGATTTTCGCTTACTTCTTCTACTTTTTGTTCTACAGTGCACTACCAAGTTGCAGGTTCAAGGTAAATATTCATACTCAAAGTCTGTTTTCTCGCTCCATAAGAGTACTCCTTAGATCGACAAGTTAATCCCTTCACAAAGTCTATGCCTTATCCATACCCTATGTAGCCTAAAGCTTGAGAAGAGTATGGCTTTTGAAGTTTTTTCCCGTTGCCTTCCTGAGTTAGATGGATTAATTCGCTTACTATGATATTTCATTTGTTTTCCTAAGACCTATAGTTGTTGACATAATTGCATCTTAGATAGTAAAAGATTGTTCTTATTGCACTGATGAGTACAAAATTTTTGATTTATTTGCTTGTTAATTTTCGAGAGCTTTACATGTATTCGCAGTCACTTGAGATTACTTTAGTTCTGTTACATAGACCACAATTAGGAAACGTATCTGTTATTCTTAGTAACTGGATTAATAATACGGACTGTATTACCTCGCAGTGCTTAGGCTCTTTTATAGTATCACTCTTCCTGACTATTTGATTAGTTTTTAGTAAGAATTCTGTATTTGTTGTTTAATACGACATGAAAGCAGATTAAAGGTTACATTATTATTATTATTCAATAATTAAGCAAAAAATAAAGCAAATATTATATTTTTGACATGGTCATCACTAAGGGCGACTTTTGAAATTAATATCAAATGCTTAAATCGTTGGACAATGCATGCAATTACTGCAATGAATACTGGTTTTACTGTCATTTTGCGTCCTATGCATATTCAGTAGTTTTCTGTCTAATCTGCTTGACTAAGTTTAAAATATTTCAGAAATATGCTTAGTCTAATATTACCAGCTTTAAATATGTAAAATTCAAGGACTTTAATTTATACAAGATAAATGAATTGAACAATTGGAAATCTACATGAATCGTGCTTAAATCTTTTAGTATCCATTTTTTTCTCTTTTTCAATATGCTAACTACCAATAGCGTCAGATTCAAATCAAACGATTCGGCATAGTTGAACTCTTTCTAAATTCTGTCAAGTGGTAAGTCCAGGGCACATGTTCTAATTCCCAGTCCGCTTCTAGGCTTCATAAAGAGCACTCCATTGATTATAAAGTTAATCTCTTCACAAATGGCTATGCCCTATTAATAAACTAATTGTAGGCTTTAGACATAGCTTAGAAATACAATGGCTTCTAAGCTGGTTTCCCGCTTCATTCCTTTGTTTATGCTTAGTCGCCTCTTTCTACTCGCATAGTTTACGGCTGGACATAACAAGAAAATAATTCATGTCATTGTAAACTTTTTTTTCACTATCTACGAATGCTTCATGGTTTCATTCAGGACTACATCTACATGACTACATTGGTTCTTTTCTCTTTTATTCCTCTTTCTTACAGAAACATAATGTCTTAAATAATATTGACCATAAAAAATCAATAATGATAAAAACCTACACTGTTTAGGAAAATTGATTGGTTTAGAATTTTCCATTCGAACCGCGCCTATAGAATTAGCATTGCAGTAAAACTACTTGTAAATTGAAACACTATACACCAAAAGAGACTGCGATTAATAATAATAATTGATAGGAAAGAAGCAACAACGAAAACTACAGAAGCAGCAACAAAAGAAAGGAAATTCTGCAGCACATCATGCGGTTGTTATGTGATTAACTATACGACACCTGTTGCAAATTGTATGTAACCTTAACCACAACTGTGTCAAACTTCACTGACATCCAGTGGCGATGTCGGTAAGATATTCGACCGCGGATCTGTTTGTGCGGGGTTCAAGTCCTGGCCTCTCCCGTCACTGACATCGCTTTCGAGTGAGGAAACTGACGTTAACCTTAGCTTTTTTAGCTTTTGCAAAAGACCTCCATCACTGTATGCTGTAATTACATGTATCACTTTAGTTTAAGCTATATTTCACGGTACAAGTTTGAGTCTATCCGTTGTAAATTCACAAATTCGATTATTTCATGCTATTCCATGCAGTTTATTATTAGCTGTAGTAGCCTAAACTTCGTTAAGAACTAAATATTACACTTCAGTTTTATGACTTGGAAAAAGCTATACACCATGAAATACTTGTAATAATGTAAGAATTTGAGCTTCTGCAATACTGCACTAATTAAAATGAATTGTGTAGTGTCTTACAGTTATTTATACGTTCTAGATCTTCACAAGAGAAATGCCAAATTCTAAAGGTTGGACTTTGAAATTCACAAAGTAGAATGTGGATTAATTAGCTGGCAATTAGTGGCATTTTTGCGTGATCTTATACTTTTCTTTATTCTACATTTACGCTGCAGTACTTTCTAAATTCTTATTATTCTCCGGCTAAAGCTAAATTAATCACTGATCACCTATCGTTGAGTTTGCCCTATATTAATTAATCGTCAATTGAGATTCACGGACACACTACGAGGGTGGGAGTGTAGAACCTACATTTAATTAGTTAATATATACATGTATATATATACATGTATATATATATTTATATATTTATAAGAGTTCAAATATTTACATCAAGAGTGAATTTATGTTATAAGTTTAGTTTAGGAACTCCTAAGAGAGCAGTAGAATGGTGACATTTTATTGGATCCCCATAACGGATTGTTGAGAGAAACCATCAGTTCCTGCATGTACATGTTTATTCTGTTCTTTCTTTTAGAAATTGGCTCCTGTAGAATTTTTAATAAGCTTACCATTCTTTCTATTAGATTGCGATATCTTAAAATCTTTATAATGATTAAATATTTAAATGTGCACTTTGATATAGAGAAAATTTGTTTATAATCTAACAATTGTGTGTTTTATTCTTAGTTGTCAACTTTTGAAAAAATGAAAAATTATATAAACATGATCAAAATTGCTAAACTAAAAACTAATTAAATTTTAATTTATTCAGATGAGTCATTCTTATCGTTCCTTCTGGAAAGATTTTTTGCGGAGTTTAAAAATATTAAATAAAAGTGAAGTATTGATTCTATACACACTTGCTTCTGTTAAGAAAATATGAATGAAAAAGGTCAGAAATTAAAATTAGAATGCGCTACATTTGTTAAAACTACGGCAAGTGCTAATTTAAAGAATTGTTGAAATCTCCGGTCATATCACATTGTTCCGTGATTTTTCCATTTTTGTAAAATAAGGTAGGGCTATTTACCTTTCTGATGCATGCATATAAATTGGTTCGTACGTATATTAGTTTTTGAACAACGCAGTTAATTATTGAGAAGGTAATTCCTCAGATTGGTTGGGCCTCTTCACACTAGATTACTATTATTATTATTATTATAAGATAAAAGAAAGACTTTATTTAATTAAAAGAAAGATGAAAAATATTTGAAATAGTCCCTCTACGTTTTGGGAGACCTCATTCGCCAATGTGTCACGAAAGCAGACAGCATTAAAACGCTGGAGTGCAATAGATAGTCGCTGCCATAGAAAGGCTTTTTCTCGTTGGTCGCCTGTGATGGCACTAGTTCTCCTACCTAATTCGTCTATGAAGTCAGACGCGGCAGAGTTTATGGGGCCCAATGTCTCAAAAGCAATTGGCAGGAAGATGTAGCTGCTAGAGACTGCGGCATATTTTAGTGTCTTCCTATTGGCAGAGGCTTCAGCAGCTGAGCCAGCAGCAGCGCATGAAAGGCTGAGATTGCTTGCTGAGAATGTGTCTGTCACAGTGACATCCCAGCTGATACATTTGCCTTCTGCCCAAGGAATTTGATATACACCGTCCGGTCGTTTCCCATCCGAGCGGCTCAATCCCTGGGGCTCTTTTATGGCCGGAATATCGGCGCAAGTTAGAGCACGCCATACCAGATCATTGAGATACTGGTGTCTGCCGATTCTGCCAGCGCTCCGCTTGCATAAAAGGCTGCGAGTGCCCAGAGCATTGACCGATGCTCCGCAGACACAGTTGTGTGGTTCACAAAGAGTAAAGCCCAGCCGAAGACCAACCGCTACTCTCACTGTCTCGTCATTCAGGCGGAGGTCACAGGAAGATAAAGGCAAGGCTTATTATTATTATTATTATCATTATTATTTTCATTAATACTTGTTTTATTATTATTATCTTTTACCCCGGTGTAAAGAACCTGAGGTTTGATAAAAACGATTCAAGCAATACGTGCTGAATCGCCGCCCGGCTACTCGAGGTCATCAATCGGCTTAAAAGAATTGTTGAAGCAGACTGTATTAAATCTTTGCAAAGTCATGGAAAGCCTTTGCCAAGGAAAAGATGTCTCTCGCTTATCGCCGGTTTACTCTGCAATAAGTCTGCCTATGCCATTAATAAAGTCAGCTCCTTCGGGATTCATCGGGCCCATAGTTTCAATGGCCACCGGAACAACTTCATATCCTAAGGACAGATTATTATTACTAATATTATTATTATTATTGTTAATGTTGCTGTTGTGGTCGTTATTATTATTATTATTATAATTTTTTGTTTTCCTTATAGTTATTATTGGTATTGTTGTTACTTTTACTATACCATTATTATTATTTTTTTTTAATGCCCTGGGCTGTAAAGGGTTATTATTATTATTATTATTTTTATATTTATCTTATTATCATAGATTATATAAGAGGCAACGCTTGCTTTACATAAATCGTGCATAACTAATTTACAAAACTATAAATTGACATTTTCCTAGTCTGTCAGTCCATAGCCAATTTATGCTCAGTTCTCTGTAACTTTTTCTAGGAGACGGTGCCCCCCCCCCCCCACTGGGCGATATCGCCCTCTATATAGAGCGTCATTTGTTGATCTAGAAGTTAACCTAATTTGACAATCAGTTTATATCTTTCTGTCTCAATTCACGCGTTATTTCTAGGACATCGAAGACTCCACCAATGGTTAACTTCACGTGTCTTCAGATGCAACTAAGCAAGAAATGAGAAGGCAACAGGAAACCACCTCAGAAGCTATATATTATCCAAGCTTTAGGCTACATAAGGGAAATGTGTGCCACATATGACATAGCCTTTTGTGAATGGACTAACTTGTGGATTTATGGAATGCTCTTTAATGGAGAATGAAGCAGTCAGTGCGCATGAAATTACTCAATGTATTTTCACATTTTGGACCTGCCATTTGGTAGAACACTAGAGAGAGAGAGAGAGAGATGTGATTCGAAAGCTTGAGCATGTCATAGTTTTATGATTTGTTTGTGAATGTGATTCAGAAATCATACAAGTTAAAGTCAATAGAGTTGATATATAAACTTAATTGAACTGATTATGTTTTTAGCTGAAGTAATTTTAATTGGACACGAAATCATAATATTTATCAATTATTTTCAGAATATTCTATGATAGCAATTTATCTCTGTTCACAGGGGGTCTAACATCTGAAGTTATGAATAGCAGCCTACTTACTAATATTATTAAAGTAGTAGCCGTCTTATCAAAAATTAAAAGATCCTTCTTTAATTAGTGTTTAAGCAACTCAAATTCCATAATTATGACTTTAGTAACTGAAAAGAATATCATTGTAAATAATACAAACAGACTAAAATAGTGATTAATTCTAAATTATATAATTAGTGACTTACTTATTAATACTATCCAACGGATCGAATTCTTGTGTTATGTCCGGGACACTGAAGAATAGCCCAGCCGTAATCTATGCGTGGCATAAGAGGCGACTGAGCAAGAACTGTTAAAGAAATGGGAAACCACCTCAGATGCCGTATAAGACTACATTTCTAGTGAAAATAAAGGGAAAAAGTAAAAACCTTGGTATGGACCACGCTGCCTGTGCTAAGCAACAGCGATTGAGTGCTATATACCATAACCTACTTGCTATATACCCTTGTCTTACTACACGTCCTATCTCTTCTTCTTGAAATACTTGCCGAGTCTTTGCTACTGCGCTTTGATTCATGTACACGTTTAAAATTTCATTTCATATTTTTTCAAGATATTAAGCAGTGTAATCCATTCAACTCTGTCAAAGTCCTTGCCAAAATTTACAAGATATAATATGTTTTGTAAATATTATCTTACTATTATAAAGACATCATTCTTATATTCTGCGATTCTTTCACAAAGAACACGCATTATCCCTATTGTTTCTCTTGCGCCTCTTAACTGTTTCTTAAACCGAGTTACATGTATGTCTTACTCAATGTCATGTCAGCTTTCTAATGAAATCGCTTAATTGTTAAATTAATTCCCTCATTTAAACTGCTAATATTGCTAACTTCCGATATTGTTAAAAAAACCACAAAAAGGTGTCATCTTGATTTTGAAAATCCAGAGTATTTTGCGAATTACACATTGAGTTGCAACCTTTAACAAATATATTTTGTATGGCATCTGTTTCTCACCTCTAGTGACAAAGAGAATGCTTACAATCAATAAGAATTTCACGTCCTCGACATCGGTAATGACAGGGACGTCAATACTCGCAATACTTTTCGTTATATTGTTAAACTTATATTCCTATCAAGAACTGGCGAACTCAAAATTTAAAACCCACGCATAATAATTAAATATTTATATATATATATATATATATATATATATATATATATATATATACGTGTATAGATATATGTATATATGTATATATATATATATGTATCTATATATATATATATATATATATATATATATATATATATATATAGCCTAATAATGTTAAGCTATATATCAAAATACATATATTTAATAATTATGAGCGCGGTTTAAATATGTTGTTAATATTTGGACATATAGCCAAATAATGAATAGGATATTATCGAAATATTTAATAATTATGCGTTGAGTTTAAATAGAATTTTACTCAACATAATCTTGCTAATCGATAACGGTCGTTTGATACTGCTTTGAATGATCCAAGGAATCATTGTCTAGTAGCATAATAGAGTATATATATATATATATATATATATATATATATATATATATATATATTAAATACAGGTACATTACAATGTATAATGTACCTGTATTATATATATATATATATATATATATATATATATATATATATATATATATATATATATACATATTAAATTCAGGTACATTATGCATCATTATTAATATTTCATACAGAAAGGAAATATTAAACTGGACCTAACCATCAAATAATTTTAATTCCGTATTATAAATACTTCTGTGGTTTTATTTTATGCTATTAAGACTATTAAGATATTATATATATATAATATCTATATATATAATATATATATATTTAATATATATATATATATATATATATATATATATATATAATATCATGTTATATATAATGCACCTTCCAGTTACCAGTATATCAAAAGAGAGATTATATTAACAAATATTGTAGAGCACAGCTTTGGCGATTGATAAGTCTAATTATATTATTAATATTAAGGTATTAGATGGATATCGTTCATTTATTATTTGTTTTCTTAATTTTATTTGATTGACTAGCAATGATACACAACTTAAAAGTCCGTATCCGCTTCCTCAGTAGCTAGTATGATCAAACATTGATAATAACTGAGATCTGAAGAAAATGTACAAAAATCTACAAAACGTTTAGCTTGCAAAAGAGCAGCACTTCAAGGAAATTCTAAAGTGGATCGGTATGACATACCGCACTTGTTATATGATAGTTATTATTATTAATAGTTATATTATTAATTTGATTTTGTAGTTAATAGCAATTAATAGTTATATTATTAATTTTATTTTGTAGTTAATAGCAATTAATAGTTATTATTAATTTTATCCTGTAACAAGAATAAAAGTCAAAGATAACGTGAACTCCCAGAAGATCACCTCCGTGTTTAAGCAAAAGAGCTTTCTAAATAGGTTGCTTATGCATACTTTGTCTATGGTAGACTTCTCAAAGCAAAATTTTCCAACCTTATGGTTTTATGGTTTTATTCTTCATAAACAATCAATCAAAATTTAGCCAGATAATTTAATTTCGCAATTGTTGACCCGTTTTTGAACTTGGGCGGAGAAATATCGTTTTCATATTGCAACGAATTTGTAATATCTAGCATTTCTGTAGAGAATAATAATTATTACATGAGAAATGTTAATGAATTCATTGGTCACTTCTCACGTTAAAATATACGAGCTAAATGCAACTGTGGAATAATTTGCCTGATGTTATAAAAATGGTATGTCTATTTCTAATTTTAAGAAATAATTTTGTAGTTTCATATTTAATCAATATTAATTTAGCCTTTATGTATTTATACTTGTAAAGCTCTCCTTGAACGCTTGTACAAGTTAATTAGATACTACATTTGTTTCATTGTATTTTCCTTTTCTTGTTTTATTTTTTTCTTTGCACTCTAAAGTTTAGTTTAAGTAGTTAGTTTTTTTGCTATTTAGAGATATGAACTTAGTTTACTTATTTAATTTGTAATAATTTAGAGATGTTTTTTAAAATTTATTTTGAGTTTCACTTGCCAGTGTCTGGCCATTTCCTAATTTGAAAATGTTCAATTGTATGGATACCAACGGTTTTACTGTAATTAGTAATGTAATAGAAATTTTTGTATTTCAGAGACTCTGCTATAGCTGCTAATTACGGTATTACCGAACAGAGCTATGGCTCTTGTATGGTATCCTCTTTCGTATTGTTGTTTGTTTGTCTGACTACACGCACGTTCCTATTGTTTGTATAATCTGTGCTGTGATGAACAAATAAACGATACTAAATACTAAAAAGATATAATTTTGCTATTTAATGTGGATTGATACCGAGTATACAAATGTATATTGTAACAAAATAGTCACTTACTATGTCATAATCGTATAATCGCATAATCGTCATCGACAATTAGAATTACACGCCTTCGTAAAGCTGGCGATACAAATGAAGTTTATGAAGATTTATCTTAAATCTTAAACTAAAGTTTAATAACAATACAAATGGAAGCTTCTCGCCTTCGGCCAACTATCCAAGTGAAATCACTTGTGTTCACTTGTTCACTCCAGCCTCAGACCCAGGCACGGAACAATAGACGTACAGGGTAAGAAACTTGCCCTGTGCTAGTAGAAGTACAAAGGTCATTTGGGATACAGCATAGTCGCTCAGACGGAGAAAACATCAATACCCAAATCTGGAGTACTAATAATTAATATTATCTCTACTCCTACCTTGACAAATCTAAACCAACCCATTGTAGGAAGTAGCGCACTTCCAATTCGATACTGTCAGGGGTGTCTCTTACCTTAGCAGGTTAATAACACCCAAAAACAGACGCTAAATCCTTACATGTACTAATTTAATGGATTTTGCATCTGACTTCGTAATTATACTACACTAATCTCAAAGACCCCAATCACGTATTTACTGACAGACTACTGTATTTAATATTTAATTATTTTAATTTAAAATACAACACGAATTAAATATGGATACATAAAATTCAAGAAAATAAAGAAATATCCGAATGTTTGATATCAACAAAAATTAATTAAATTTAAATTAACTGTCTTCGCAATATATTCGATCCTAACGCGTAAAACTAAAATGATCACATACTAATCAACCAACGAAAATACGATACTTTGCTCTACTCAATTAATGTGTCAAGACACAAATTCCATTATAGGAATATTAACTAATTATACTTCCTCAGTAACTGCGTTAGTATAACTTTAATACTACTTCGGAAACTCTTTCCTCTGATCAACTTTTGATCACGCTCTACTTGGATATCATCTAATGATCATCCACTACTGTTCTGTAACAGTCTACACTACTTCTTTCCTTTCTCCTAACCCTTTTTCAATCCAAAATATCACGTGTAATTTAATCTACTCATTCCCTCCGTGACCTTCACCTTTTCCTTCTCTAAACAAACTCTCTTACTTCCTCACACTCTCGTGACGTCAGGATAAGCATAGGCTTAACTAACCTCTAAACTCCTTTATCATAAAAAATAAGTTAAAATGATACTATATAACTTTCAATATATAAATAATATAATTAACCTTACTATACGAAATATCAGGCTATAAATCCCAAACAGAACGTTCTTAGAAAATTTGCGTTGTAGTAAATCATATCAAAACACCATACCTCATCAAAAGGTAGCGATTACCAGACTAATACTAGTAACCTTGGAGAGGAAACAGAAAGAAACGAAAACTTCAAAACAGCAAGTAAAGAAAAGAAACTCTGCAGCACAGGCGATTGTTATATGTGCAACCATATAATAAAATGGACCTCCATCACTACATGTTGTAATTATACATGTATATCCATCAATGTAATTTATGCTGAACTAGTAACTTCATCACTAATAGCTAGTCCAATTCTTTCAGCATACGACTCCTATGAGCTAATAGACCAATATCACGATACACGTTTGTGCGTTTCCATTTGCTAATTCACAAATGTCAAAATTCAGGCAATTCGTTGCAGCTTATTATAAGCATCTGGTTGTAAATATCTTCGCAAAGAGCTGACAATATCAACTGCATTAAACGGTTGGCTATAGTGTTTATAGCTATTTACAATTTCCAGAGCTCTACAAGAGAATTTCCAAATTCTAATGATTGGATTTTAAATTTCGCAAAATATAATGTAGATTAATTAAGAAGCAATTAGTGTAATTAGACGTAACTCTGAAGCTTGCAATGATTCTTCTTATACTCTGCACTAATTACTATATTTTGATAATTTTCATATCTATGTATAACTTGTCAACTATCGTTGAATTTGTCCTACATTAATTAATTATCAATTGACACTCGCGACGCATTGTGTGAGTAGCTATAAGATATAAATTAATTAGGATATGCGGTACTTATGGGAGTGCAAATATTTACATAAAAATGAATTCTAATTAAATCTTTAGTAAAGTAACTCTTAACAAAGGAGTGGGATGGCATTTGATTGAACTTTAAACAATGGAGTGTTGCGAAAAATTGCTAGCTCGAATTTGGTTCGTTTCTTTAGAAATTGACCCCTGTAGAATCTGTAATGCAATTCATTTCTATTAGATTTCAATATCTTAAAATCTATATAAATTAGTCAATTAAATTGTGTCTTTTGCTAAGGGCTACATCCGCCATAAACGCAATACTGATATATTTTTAGGGGTTTAAATATTTACTCAAACTACAGTGTTGATTATTCTTTACTCTTAAGAGAATGTCAATGGATAAGATCATAATATAAATTGTACAATAAGCGTTCTTTCTATAAAATGGTACAACACTGACTTTATATATCATTGCAAATGTATATATTGCACTAATTTCTATATTATGAATATTTTTAAAATAATGTATAAGTAAAGTACAATTGTTATTGTTGTATATACATACATGTATATATATATATATATATATATATATATATATATATATATATATATATATATATGTATATATATATAGTGAATGACTATTAGTCATATCAAATCGTTAATTAATTTTCTCAATTTGTTGTTAGATTAAATTAACGAATATTTTGAAATTAAATTTTGATTTTTACAGGTCGTTTGGTTGAATCGATTTGTAGTGACTTGTAATGGAGGGACGTCCATGATATATTCCTTGTAGGCCTATATGGAAACGTACGTTAAAGCTTTATTATTAATATTATCATTATTTTATTTACTTCGGTGCAAAGAACCAGAGGTTTATTATTATTATTAATATTAATATTATTATTATTATTATTGTTTTATTAATATTATTATTATTGTTTTATTATTATTATTATTATTGTTGTTGTTATAATATGTAATTATTATTATTATTTATAATTTTTATTATGATTATTTTAATTTGTATTATTTTTATTTATTGTTATTTATTGTTATGGTTATTATTATTATTATTATTTTTTAAATATTATTATTATTTTTTTGTTATTAGTAATAAATAAAGATTTTATCATTCTGCTTCATTCCTATATATTTGCTCGCACTTGAATTTCAGTTTGGAAAAATGCATTTCCTTATTCAGAAGGTAATCCCTCAGATTAGTGGGCCTCTACTCACTAGACAATATAACAGAAGAGGCTACGCTTGCTTTACAGATATCGTGCATCACTAATCTACAAAGCTACACTTTATGTTTTCTTAGTCTCTGAGTCCACCGCCAACTTATCCTATGTCCACCGACATCTCAGGGCCTTCGAGCTCTCTATATCTTCTAGGAGGCGGTGGTCTCCCACTGGGTGATATCCCCTCTATTGAGAGGGTCATTTGCTGATCTAGTAGTTAAACCTCATTTGATAAGCGTTTTATGTCTCTTTTTATAGTACTCAATTCCCATGTTGTGTTCGGGACAAGGAAAACTGTACCAACTGTTAACTGCACGTGTCTTAAGTTTAAATTGAGCAAGACCTGATGAAGGTAACGGAAGACCACCTCAGATGTAGTATTTTATTCAACTCATAATGGGCTACATAAGGTGACTATAGGCTGCATGTGGATTAGCTCTTTGTGAACCTTGTAGCTTTTGGATTTATGGGGTGCTCCTTATGGAGAATGAAAATAGTCATTGATCATTGAAATATACCTTGGACCTACCATTTGGCAGAACACCAGATAGTGGAGATATGAATCAAAAGCTTGAGCAGGTCATAGGTAAGTGATTCGTTAAATTTGTTTTAAATAGAGATAATTAGAGTGATATATGAACTACTTAACTTAATTATGTATTTAGTTGAATAAATTGTTACTGGAAATAATATAATATTTTAGAATATTCTGTCATTGCAATAAAACTTTTTTCACAGGTGGGTCAAACATCTGAAAGGCTAATTAATAATATTTGGTAAAATTATTAAACTAATTCTTGTGAACAACTTGCTTTAAAAATATTCTTCATTGTTTATGCAATTCAAATTCCATAATTAAGACCTTGCTGACTGAAAATAATAATATTGCAAACGGTACAAATAAAACTGAGTATTGTTTATTTGAAATTATTAGTGACTTAAGTATTAAGGGTCTACATTGGATAGATATCCTGCGTTGTGTCCGTGACTCTGAAGAATCGATCAACCGTAAAATGGCCGTGTTTCTGATCTCCTAATTCAATAGACAAGACAAAAGATAATATTAATTTACGCAATTTAATTCACTGACAGTATGCCCCATATGAATATATTTATTTATTCTTTTTTTTCTTGTGTGTTGTAATGTAGACTATGTTAGTTTGTCACTGTTGTATTAATTTGCTGCCTTTTGGTGAAATAAAGATTGATATATAGGCCTATATCAACCTTCTCGTAAGTTTCGTTCTTTCGATGCCAAACTGCTAAAAATTCCTAATATTCTCACTTCGTTAGGTAGACGTTCATTTTCTTCCTTCGCTCCTACTGTTAGGAACTCTCTGCCTCCTGATCTTCGCTCATGTTCTACTACTTCCACCTTCCCTTGTAGGTTGAAAACACATTTCTTCCCACCATAGACTTTTTTTATCTTGCCTGATTGATATTTGACCACCGGACCGGCACCGTTCTTGATCTTTTTCGTACTCTTCAGCACATGTTTTTTCAGATCGTTTGGAGTGAATCGATTTGTAGTGACATGTGATGGGGATATCCCTGACCTCATCCTTGTATGAGGAAACGGATATTAAACCTTTATTAGCATTATTATGCCTATGAATTCTCGAGCAAATGCAAATGATTATTTTCGAGTTTCACCAGATGGTGACTGTACTCATGAAACGCTCCCATCATGTTGTTTGAGTTGCATACGATTTGAAATCAAGCTTTTGTGATGATGTTTGTTTAACGTTAAGGTCAGAAGCCCAAAGGTTTTTCTTTCAAGTCGTCATGGATTTGCAGTACCAGCTAGAAAGAGGCGGGTTCAAATCTGCTGGTAATTTTCGTAGTTTTTGTGCTCATACTCGTTCTGCTATATATCTCAGACTTAGATTGCTGCACGATGCGAATGTAAAATCTATCCACTATCTAAATCTATTTACACGTGTATATTTTATACGAAGATGCCTACTTATGCATACGTGAATATTCTCATTAATATAGACACGGACATTCACGAACATTCTATACTAGATATGAAGTCGTACGTTTAGTCTTTTACGAGGTGGTGCGTGACGTAGTATGTTACGATGAATGCCATATCGTATGTGACGTTAAGGATGTCGTCTCAACTTAAATTTTTACTCATAACTTTGCCGTCTGAATTTGAATAAGCGAGTTAAACCTTCACAAAGGCTATACCTTATCCATACCTTAATGTAGCCAGCAGCTTGAGAACAATATGACTTTTAGACGGTGTCCGTTGCTTTCCTCAGTTCTTACTCAGTCAACACGACACGTGCAGTTTACGGTTGGTCTATTCTTCAGCGTCCTGGACACAACACGGTAAATTATTATTTAATTATGATTGACTTAAAGATAGATCCGTTATGGGATATATCTATCTTTCTGGAATTCTCCCTTGTAATTGGAAGATCTAGCTGTCTAGAGTTCTAATGACATAATTAGAGTGTTAACTGAAGAAAAGGATTATTCGTAAAATTCAGTATTGTGTAGTGAAATACAGTATGTTTGTAGTGAAATCTGCATTTTTACGCTCCTTGTGTTTCGTATCTGCAACTAGTTACACATCACGATTATGATTTCAAAGCAACTTCTTTTTAGAAAATTAACGTACAGTTTATCTATAAATGAATAAATATTTTAACAGTAGTATAACAAAATATCTCATGCTTTGTTAAAAAGTAATTATTTTAATATTATAAATATAACTAGCAAGCTAATGACACGAAGTTAATTTTGGAATAGAATCCGTGTATGTTTCAGCTTGACATTTCAATTATTAAAATATTAACTTTCGTAAAACAGTTACCTTATAGAAACTAAAATACATTTTGAAGAGGAAATTGTATTACGTAAAATTTATAAAAATATAAATAGTGCGAAGTGATTACAAATATTAAAATATAATTTATAAATTAAATATACAAATATTCAAACACTGCTCGTAAATTCAATATGTCAATTAATGTAAATATGAACTTTGTGTTTCTATAACTTAAAAGCAATAGCAAATACAAGCATGCTCAGAGATACAAATGCATACTATGCAATCGTGTTTTTCGATATTTTTTCAATGAGAAAAAATTTAATTTTAGCATTTCACTATGAATTATAATTACCGACCTTTTGAAAATGTGACGTTTAAAGTTACAAGGAAGAGGTTTCATGCAGAATACCTAGTAAAGTATTTATCTCGTTATTCATATTTAGAATTAAAGTATACACTTAAATAAAAATTAATTTACATAATCATATAAAATTATTTAGTTGCGTGATAATATTGACTTCTATCTAATATTTTTAATTTGACATAAAGCAGACATATAACGCTGTAAATCACCTAAAGAATTTAAAATTATTAGATTTAAAATTATAGCAAATTTCAATGCTCACATATTAAGCAATTTTCTCCCCTTGTTCTCTCTCTCTCTCTCTCTATCTCTCTCTCTCTCTATCTCTCTCTCTCTCTCTCTCTCTCTCTCGATTCTACCCTTAGTGAACTGAAAATTACTAAAAATCTAAAGCTAAGGCTAACGTCAGTTTCCTCACTCGAAAGGAATGTCAGTGACGGGAGAGCCCAGGATTTGAACCCCGCACCTACTGATCCGCAGTCGAGTATCTTACCGACTTCGCCAATGTCTTCAGCTTATACAAATAAGCAATTAAAGCAAACATTTTAGCTGTTTCAGTAATACCACATTGACCACAAAGAATGTAGAATTTAAGGCTCTAAAAATATTTCTTTTACTGTTAAAATCAATATAATACGTATCATTATGCTTATTTAAACCTATATTACAGGTATATATTCTCGTAAAAACATTCATAGTATACGTGAAGTAGT
This sequence comes from Enchytraeus crypticus, assembly GCA_905160935.1. Lineage (NCBI taxonomy): Eukaryota > Metazoa > Annelida > Clitellata > Enchytraeida > Enchytraeidae > Enchytraeus > Enchytraeus crypticus. The sequence continues at coordinate 2,045,493 of CAJHZI010000253.1, read as the reverse complement.
CATAATAAGCAGAATTATACAATGAATTTAGTATTTTAAAAGTAGAGGTATGGGTTTCTCCAAAATTAATTATTCATATATTTTCTGTTCGTGATATTTTCTTTGACTTGCCCTTTATTTGCTTATCATTATGATTTATTTCCAGTGTTTTGTCCGGGACACTGAAGAATAGACCAACCGTTGACTGCAGGAGCCATCTGATCAACAATTGAGGAAGTCAACGGGAAACCACCTCAGAAGCCATACTTTCCCCAAGCTATAGGCTGCTTAAGGTACAGGTAGGCATAGTCTTTGTGACGGGAATAACTTGTTGATCTATGAAGTGCTCTTTATGGATCGTGAAAGCAGATTATAAGTATGAATACGGACTTTGGACCTGCTACGTGGCAGAACACTAGAGAAATGCCCTTTATATAGTTATTCAGTTGAAACTTTAATTCGTGTCTTCAACGCTACTCCACTTTTCACTTAATTTTTTGCCTTGCACGTACAGTGTCCCTGTAAGAATGAATTTAATAGGTAAAAGCACAGGTATCACATTAGCTTTTCTTTTGGTGGAAGAACAAGAAAAGAAAACACAGACAAGAAAAGAATCTGTAATATTAAGAAGAGGGGAAAGAAGAATTTGTTATAAAATTAGAAAATGAAATTTTCACTCAAAAATAAGATGTCTCGTCTGAAAGGATGATTGCTCCATCCTCTAGTCTTAGGACCTTTAGGTTAGACGAATTCATAGTTAACACGGGTTCCACTTCATCAATGGTTTCTATTTCAATTTTGGAAAAAATCCCATCATAGCATGAATTCTACATAATAATAATTATTCTTTTATTACAATTATATCTGCAACAACGAAGAAAAATCTGTACAGTCAGATAAGCATATACTGATACATACAAGCAAAAGGCAGATAAATATACATCAGGTATATTAGTATCACTCTAATTAAGCACAACCTTTTTTATTTTAGTTTTTATAACAGCAGATAGCGACTTTGCAAATAGTCAAATCTTGACGAGTGATGTTTCAATTTTTCAGCTTTATCGATTCTCGTTGAAAGATCTTATGTTGAATCTAGTGCTGGTTGATGAGAGTGCAAAGTGTCGAGGAGATGTGGGATCGGTTAGTGAATAATATGCCTATGTGCTTTGTTATTAAAACATCAATGATGTCCACTGTATCATAGTATCAAGTTTATCTATAGGCCAAATAATTAAAAATAGTTGATTTTACTAGAAAGGTGAATTATAGTGCAAAAAATATATACCTGTATAGCATTTTCTAATATAACGATTGCCTACTGTGTCAGAAAGCACAGGATGCTTCTTTAAGATGGTCCTTATATCCATTATAGTCTTATAGCGGTCATAGGTAAATAGGATTGTATGGGTAAAAAGGATTGTTTTCTCAGGGAATGACGCCCCTACCCAGTAAATGTTAGTCGAAGCTGAGGAAGGCGTAGGGGGTACACCTCATCATAAGCAGAATCCCCCAAGAATAGCAGTATATCAAAGGGAATGTTATAGATGATTTAAAGATCCGCTCGTATGTGGACAAGAAGAGAAAGACGTAAAATAGAGATGAGTAGAGGCGTTATATACCATGAACCTGCCATTAGGCAGTGCACTAAGAAAGAGAGAGAGAGAGAGAGAGAGAGAGCGCGCGTTCTGACTATATACCGAAGTCTATGCTTGTTGCTAATGGTGCACTCTGATGATTTTAACAAATCTGACGATTAGGGGGATGACGACGACGATGTTGACAATTTTATCATATTGGCTTAATGCCAAGTTTTCCAGTAATTTGTTTCTTCTCAGAAGTTGGTCACTCAGTTCTCTGATTCTTTAGATTATACGATTATAATTTTTCAGGATTCTGAGCCAACTAACGTTTTTCGTTATTCCGCTCTTCAGTATTACATATAAATAATTAAATATACATACATGTAGATACATGTATATATAAATATATACTCGACTCTATTTATTCCATATTTTATGATCGTAGCAAAGACTTTAACAATTGTGAAACGTTGATGTTGTTCAAAGGAAATGCCATGAGAAGTATCTTTCTTGAAAAAACATCTTTAGAGTTTCACGTAATTTTTAGTAGCATATTTCGAACATATTCGTTCCCTGATTTTAGCTACTACCCTATCTGCATATTCTGCTGTCATATGTAAAACGGTGATAAATTATCTCGACAGGAATGGTATTTGAAATCGTCATCGTTTAAGCTACATAATTATACTCTATATCAGTATTTAGATGAAACATGTATTTCTGAATTTACACCCGGGTATTTTGGACCTCCAAATGAAGGTCTCCTGTTTATCTCAGGAGTTATTTTACTGATACAAGGAGATTTGAATATCCGTCGTGCTCCTTCCATGAATTGTTGATGCTTTCCAAAGTAGATATACGGATATAGACAACATCCTATACTGGCCATAAAATTCCCCACTTCGTAGTGAAAACTCTCATGCGTCATTATCTTATCCACAGTGAAGAGTAGAAATATATAAGTCATCCTATAAGACGTAGTGACTACAAAACAAGCCACCACAAATATCACAGTAATTGATATATTTTTACGAGCTTTGGCCGATGCGGCTGTTCCACGAAATTGATTAATTGAAGTGAGTGATCTTGCCATGGCTCCGTAGCAGAATATTATAATACCCAGAGGTATTACAAATTCAATTAGAACAATGAAGATGCCAATGGACCGTCTATAGTGATCGCTGCTAAAATGTGTCACGGGGGTGCATTTGCCGAAGATTACCTTGGTTGTTGGAAATATCAACGCCGATTTGTAAGTAAGACTAAATATCCAGGTACAACTTAAAATGATGAGAATTTTCTTACTAGTAACTCGAAGCTTGTGAAACACTGGATACACAACTTCGACATAACGTTCCAGAGCGAGAGCCACTATGCTGTAGATTGACGCTACGAATAGGGATAGAAAGATCAGACGAGATTTCCACAAGTAGCACTGAACGAGGGTCGATGTCGTCAGCTTTACGATTCCCATTGGCAGCAGTAGCAGACTCAAGAGGAGATTAAGAGCACAGTGGTTGATGATGTAGTAGTTGTGGAGATGCTTTCTTAGAGGTCTGTGGTAGACGGAGATGAAAAAGGTACAGCCGTTTCCCAGAGTTCCTATGATGCCCATCACTGAGTACAGGACTCTCAGAACATCTCCCATAGTGTAGAAGAACAGGAAACAGGATTCAGCATCCGAACAGTGAGGTTGAAAGGATCTCTGTGATTCGTTCATTGAATAGAAAAACAGACTCAGGTTTATCGCGGATGAGAAATTGTGCGACGTAGTAAAATTCATGCCTCAGATGTCGGTGAGAAGAAAAATTTTAAATTGCACACATCAAAAATAACCTTGTAACATTAGGCCCTATGTATATATATTCGTAACTTATCTAGTATGCGTATTGATCTGTGCATAGTATATTATATAAAAAGCCTAATTAAGGAGTTATTCGACAATTCTGAAACCTATTATTTCAATCTGAAAATTTCCTTTATCTAAGTATTGAATAAATATCAGAAAATATAAGTTGTAATTCAGCCAATAGCTAGGCTATTGAGGTAGAGAGAATAGTAGACATAGGCCTATAATACACGTGTGCATGTATATATATATATATATAATATATATATATTATATATATATATATATATATATATATATATACAGTATATACACATTTATAACATGCATGTACTAAAACCATACTAACAGTAACATTTAAACTGGAGAATACATAGAATAGTGCGTTATTATTAATGCGAGCGACATGCATCTAAATGTTGAATTCAATGTCGCCCAACTTCGCTTTATGATAAAAAATGATGATATGCACGTTGATGAAGGTTTAGTTTAATTCGCCATATTTGCGCCAATAAAAAGCGTACATTATATTTATTAAATACATTATATTTAATTATATGCTTTATGATAGCTACTGTATTATCCAGGGTAGATCTACAAACGACTAGACCTACCTATACTCCTATCTTACTTATATAAACTGAACTAAATTTCTAGTAGAGAGCCTGAATGCGTCCATTTTCTAATTACCGTAAACCCTTTTAATGAGAGATTGTATTAAATTATCTTTTGTTAAGCTTGGATTCAAGGGACGACGAAGATGATATTAAATTAGCTTTTGTCAGCTATCCCTGTAATGCAATAATTTATAAACAGATTGGTGATTTCAAACAACTATGTCATATAGTGTATATCAAACACAACTAAGAAGACATAATTTGTCAACTTTTGACAAAGACTAGTAAGATTCGTTAATTTTACTTTAAAAATTGTCCATAGAGGCTTAGGTGGGCCTATTGAGAGAGAGAGAGAGAGAGAGAGAGAGAAGGAGAAAGAGAGAGAAAGAGAGAGAGACATTGTAATTAGCTTTAGAGACAGAAAACTGTGTATGGCATAATAATGCCATACACAGTAGACATTCACTGGAAGGTCCATGTAATATAACGCCTCCACTCTTCTCTGTCTTCCGTTTTCTCTTTAGTCCTCATACGAGTGGATCTTTAAATCATCTAACGTGATATACCATTCTTCATGGGGCGATTCTACTTATGAAGAGGTTGCCTATGCCTTCCTCAGCTATTTATAATACTTGTAATATATCTTAACTTGGAGTTGGTACATTTTTGTCGCTACACTTATCTCCTGAATCTAAAATATAATATATAATATATATTATATATTATCTATTATTATTATTAGTATTATATGATTAATTAATATTATTAATACAATAAAATATACTATATATATATATATATATATATATATATATATATATATATATATATACATGTACATATATATATATATGCATATATAGATATAGATATATATATATATATATATATATATATATATATATATCTTGGGTATCATATCATAGATAATATTATACAGTATATAGCAATATTTACATATATATTTTAATATATATATACAGTCTATATATATATATATATATATAAATATATATACAAGTTACATATATTACATATCAAATATAAACATGTAAACACAAACACACTAGCGTATGTGTAATATAAGCGTGTATATTGCACGTATATACATGCAATATTACAAATATTATATCAAGAGACAGTATAAGATTATATATAATATATAATATAATATAATACATAATATATTATATTATTTTATATGTTATAATACATATAATCTTATACTATATGTTAAAATATTTAATGAACTTGATTTTGAATTAAAATATAAAGGAATAAGTTAAATACAAAAAATCTAAACCAGGGCAGAAAATTCGAAAGTGTTAATTGTACTGCACTGCAAACAGAATAGAACAAATTTTGGCTTTGTTCATGAACTTAAAATTCACTTCATCAACTAGATTCAAAACCTTAAAACCTCAATGCTGTCATGAATGCCGCTGAACGTACCGCTCTGTGTTTATATTGTTTTCGTTTTGTTGTTGCAGTTGTCGTTTTGTTGTTGTTCTAGTTATTGCTGACTTTCACACCAGACCATACTAGCAGAAAACCCTTCTCTCTTCAGTGCACTGCCAAGTGGCAGGTTCGAGGTACATATTTATACTCAAAGTCTGCTTTCTCACTCTATAAGAGCACTCCTTAGATCAACAAGTCAATCCCTTCACAAAGTCTATGCCTTATCCATACCTTATGTAGCCTATAGCTTGGGAAAACTCTTATCAATGTAAATGATCGACTTTCTGTTAAACGAAAGTCAACTCTGAAATTTAATGCATCACAATAAAATGATCATTTAACGTCTGATTTCACAGTCGGGCGATGCAGGGACCTATCAAGAGGGCATCCAGCTGCAGATAGCCTACACTACCAGACACATGAGTCAATATAAAATATAAAAACGACCGAGATATAAAAAGTAAACAAGCATTATAGCGAAAAGATCAACTGTGTTGATATTTATCACTTTTAATACCAGCTGTTTAAACAGCTAGGCAATTTAGACCATTTTTCTTGTAACCAGTCCAGTGAATGTCTGAGATTTTACTTTCAGATCAGCGTGGCTGGGATTCGAACCCACGAGTGTTCAAATCACCTTAGGATCTCTCATTTGTAACGTCATGAAGTTACCCAAAATGTCACGACGTTACCCCTACGCTACTAAGACATTCTAACATAAACAAAGTTGGACCCATTAACCAGAGATGAGAAGGGAGGAGGATATTTCTAAGGAGGAAATAGATGAGGTAATTCAATAACTTCGATAATAGGTTTTAAAAAGCTGTCAACGCTGAATACCGATAAATTTTAAACTACATTTAAATGGCTATAGAGGTCAAGAGGTCAAGTATAAGCTAACAAATCAAATGGTGCATAATTCCAAAGTCTTGCTGTGATAAACCTTAGTGATCGCTTATAGAAAGGAGATTAGTAAAACCAAACTTAGCGTCAGTTTACGCCTTCAAGAGCATGCCAGTTACTTTGAGATCCTTAAAAGTGAACCATGTAGCTACTGATACGCTGGATAACAACATACCAACAAGACACCGGATGGCCCATAATTGATGTAATGGAAGACGACAGCAGTTGATGACCAGGATGGGTGCAAGCTTGCTTGATAAGCAGGAGGTCATTGGCACGAATCTAAGAGTCACATATAGTGTCTCCTATAGAATTGAATGGCTTAATTGTGTGCATGTTTCGATATAGCTTTAGGTGTGTAGCTTTGATGAAGTTTGTTAAGCTCAGATATTCGCAAAATTATATAAACATTTATAACGTGTTTTTAAGACAAAATATGAACTATAAAAATATTTTAAAGGTCTACTTTATCGGTTTGGTTTGCAATTGAGATTTTTGAAGAAGGACCTATAGGTGTACATAGTTCTTATTTCCTATCAAATGCGGTCGAACTTTGAACTGAATTTACCGATAACTGGACTTTGTTCGAAACAGGGATTAGAGCAGATGTGACAATGGAAGATTTTACAAAATTATCTCATCTATAAGTTATATTACAAGTGATATTATAAGTCTTGAGAATTTCATGCCTGTCCCGTGTGCCCTATGACACACTATCATAATTTTAGTTGGTTTTTAACAAATTGATAACGCGTTTACCAAACATTCAATAATACATCTGCTACACTAGATGTAGTTATGTAGAGTTGATCAATGTTATTTGATTCAACATGTTTTTTTCATTTAGAGACATAGCGGTTTTGCATTCAATCATATGTAGTCTAAACTTGTATATAGGGAAATTGCTATCTTAACTGAATATTACTGGTGCGATTATATTCATATTTCCAATTCTTGCTTCGTAAAAGATTAATTTGAGCACATGTAAGAATTCTAGCCATTGACAACATGCGTGCTTGAGAAAGTTCATATGTTTGCACTTTATGATTTCAACGTACTTATTTTTTCAATAATTGAAGCGAAAGTCATGCTAGATAGTCCTGGAAATTCGAAAAAAACACAGGTAAGTCACGACAGTACGAGTAAATTAACTTTGGGGTCATTGACTTTAGAGGCTGGGCTAAATCGATAGGTTTCGACCAAAAGGTTGACATTTTGGAGCGGGATTTAGCGCACTCTGTTAAGCTGCGCGTCAGTTGAAAGAAGTTAAGCTCCATCGCGCCGGTTAGTACTTAGTGGGCGATCATCATGGAAGACCGAGTGTTGACAGCTTTGAAAGAAAAAATCCCGAGGGTGTTGGAAGGTTATTCTTAATTCCGCGTCGGCTGGAATTGAAGCGACAACTAAAGGCAACGATTAATAATAACCATGGAGAGGAATGGAGGAAATAGCGAAACTACAAAAACAGAAACCAAGAAAGGAAAGTATGTTGCACATGCGGTATGTCATGTGTGTAACTAAATGGAAAAAATTCTCTAATACATGCATTTGCCCATAAAAAGTTTATCTGAAATCAGTAACTTTAAAATATATGAATTTTTATTAGATTTATACTATTTATTTTTAAATTTTTAAGCTGAGTAAGGCATAGGGGCCAAACTCGTCCAAAGTAGAATCTCGTCCGAAGAATAGTGGTATATCAAAAGGAATGTTATAGATGATTTGAGGATCCACTCATGTGTGGAGGTGAGGAGGAAGGTGGAAGATGGAGATTAGTGGAAGCGTTGTGTGCCAAGACCTGCCAGTGGGCAGTGCACTAAGAGAGATGAGAGAGTCTAAATTTCTAAGAAAAATTTATATTTTTTACCATTTCAATTGAATATAGTACTTTAATAGTTTTGGGATGTATCAGTGGCTTGTCGGCAAGTTGTTCGACATCGGATCAGTAAGTGTAGGCTTCAATACAGTGCTTTCCGCGTCAATGACATGCTATCGAGCAGGAAACTGACGTTAAACTTGTTGTTAGCTTTTTTTATAAATTAATATTGTTCTGTTACTTTCAAATTTCTTTTTAGTTCATTACTTTACATTTCTTAGAGATAGCATAGTTACAGTTCCGACAAGATAAGTTTAAATTGACAGCCGCTGAAACAGCACGAAATACTACATAATTATTTGTTAGTATTTGTTTTAATAATTAGCAGTATTTGTTTTAAATATATATATATATATATATATATATATATATAAATTCTTGTTAGTTAATTTTATAGGTCTATTTTTATTAGTGTCTTGAATGAGTCTTAAACAAGCTGTAATTTTTCTTTCTGACTCAGGACTGTTATGTTATGTTATAACTTTTCTACTGTTTTTGCTTAAAAAAGGTGATTTTGGACAGTGATGTTTGCTTGTTATTATGAAAGACAAATCCTAAAATAATTACATTGTAACTCTATACTTGGTCTCTGATTAATTGCATATCATTGATTACCGGCATATTTAAATTGCATATCGCTATTCATGATCTTCTTTCGCCCTGACATCGTGAAATAATATTGTACGCTACATGGTGTGGTTCCTCTCTATTTATTATATTTCGGGTGGTATTGCTACTGTTTTAGTTGTAAATTTTTCAATACTATTTACTTCTATGTTGATGCTCAATTATTATAATTTTACAGTAGAAAAGCAATGGCCATTGAGGTTGTCATCATTATTGTCATTTTTTCATATATATTTTAGAGACATTACAGAGGATAAATATGTTTTCTTTCTAGTGTTCTGCTAAGTTACAGGTATAAGACGTATACATTGATACTCAAAATTTTTTATTTACGCTCCATAAATGGCACGCAATAGATCAACACTCTAATACCTTTACAAAGGCGATAACTTATCCAGTCTTGGGAATATTGTAGATTCTGAAGCGGACTCTCTATGCCTTACTTAGTTTTTGTTTAATCGTCTCTAGCGACACTTGCAGTTAACTTTTGATATATTCTCGTTTATGCTGGGCACAAAACGGGATAGACGATGTATATTGTGTATATTTTCAAAGGAAAAGATGCAAATGAGGCAGTTATAAGCGAATTGAATGAAAAGATCTTTTAAATGTATTTTTTGATTGAATAAATATTGTAGTAAAACTACAAAATAGGCCTATATATTTTAGATACTAAAAGTGATTTACTATATGATGTTGTTATTGACGACTGAAGTGCACCATAGTAATTGTTGTTGTTTACCACGAAGAAAGAAATTCAATGTAGGCCCTACTAATTGAAGTCGACAAATTACATGCTTATAATATGAGTAATAAAATAAAATAATATTTAGGCATATATCAAAACCAAAACCATTCTAATCATGATCTTCATTGAGTTCGATGAAAACCTTGAGCAAAAAATATATTTGAACATGCAGTAATGTATTAGATGGAAACTAATTACACTTTAACTCTTTTTAAAATTATACTTTAAGTTAATGTGAAACGTTATTAGCATTATAAAATTACAGGCAAAGTAGAGTTAATTGAGTGACGGATACTACTGCTAAATTCTTCGTCTCTCTAAGTATCGTTTAGATTTTTGTAATACGATTAGGTAAACCGACCAGAGATAAAATGCAATTTTAATTTAAAGCAACGGAGAGCTTGAAGACCGGTTGTTAATTAACTTTAAACTCAGGACATGCGAGTCGTAAGTCAATCAAGTACATTTAACAAACACAACAGTACACGATATTGTAGAATACAAGATTAGACATTTGTAATTCGTTTCCTGAAAGAGATTGATAGTGTGAGTGTGTGTGTGCGTGTGTGTGTGTGTTTGTGTGTGTGTGTGAGAGAGAGAGAGAGATTAAGATAGAGATAGAGAGAGAGAGAAAGCTGGTAAAGCTAATCTGGACTAGTCCAGGATTTTAACCCCGCACATACAGATCCGCGGTCGAATATCTTACCGACGTCGCCACTGGCTCAAGGTAGATTAGTCTACAAGATTTTACTCTAATAAGAAAATCTTAAAGTATCTTAAAATTGTAAGTAATCTTCTCAATTTACTTTATTACCTTGTCAACGGTGTAAAACGACAGGTAACATATAAGTGTGTGCAGTGGACTAATTGTCGTCCTTGTATCAAAATATAATACTTAATCATAATATAGAATAATAGCAGCATTAGTGTTTTAAATAATCTCTCTCTCTCTCTCTCTCTCTCTCTCTCTCTCTTAGTGCACTGTCCACTGACATGTCCATGGTACATAACACCTCCACTCTTCTCTGTCTTCTACTTTCCTATTCATGTTCACACACGAGGCGATCAAGTCATCTAACCTGATATATCAGTATTCTTGGGGGATTCATTCCGCTTTTGACGACGAGGTGGTCTCCCTATGCCTTCCTAAGCTTCGACTAACAGTTACTGGGAAGGCACGTCATTCCCTAAGAATATTGTCCGGTTTACTCAAAGCAACCTGTTTACCGAAATATCAGTGGTAATTACAGCTGGTATAGCCAATGTTAACGTCAGTTTCCTCACTCGAAGCGACGTCAGTGACGGGCGAGCCCAGAATTTGAACCCCGCACATACTGATTCGCGGTCGAACATCATTCCGACATCGCCACTGGCACCAGCGATAAAATAATTGCTATAGAATAGTCGCAGTAGGCCTATGTTCATAGTTTTGTGATTTCGATAGCTAATACTCAAGCTAATAGCGAGAGATCAGTGACAAATATTTGCTAATAACATAGTTAGGCATAATGCGGAATACTTTAAACCTTATACTTTCAGTAGAAGGTTTTGAGTGCATTGATAAGTATTGGGATAGTCTATATTTTTATATTTGAATATTGAAGATAATCGAAATTGTTAATAAATTTATTACACTTTAACCCATTTTGATTTAATATGAATCTCTCTCTCTCTCTCTCTCTCTCTCTCTCTCTCTCCCATTGTACATGCTCATGGAATAAACCTTCTTCACAATAAAAATGGCAGATGTCATAAATATAAATATATACATAATATATACATGTAAATATGTAAATATATAAATATTTAAAATATATATATATAATATAAATATAGAAAATATATAAATATATAAATATATATATATATATATATATATATATATATATGGCATAAATCTTCTTCGGCTCTATCCACTTTCAGGAAATATTTTCGTATTCCACGTACCACAAATATTAAGTTTTTCTGCGAACAGTCGTCTAAATCCCTCCTGAAACTGGTTATATTTTCCAAAGTATATGAACGGATAGACACAGCAGCTGAAGCTATTCAAAGTATTCCCAATAGCATAATGATTCCGATTTCTAACTCCAAATATCGGATAAGCGATATATAGATAAAAATATCTGTAAGATGAAGATAGAAGAAAGCAGACCACAACCAACACTAGTGTCGTTGATATATTTTTTCTTGCTCTGAGAGTGGTAGAAGATTCGCTGAAACTACTTTTGATCTTCAGTGTTCTAGCCATGAGTGCGTAGCAGGAAATGATGATGACTAGGGGTATAATATACTCTATGCACAGCAATGTCACACTGTAAGCAATAGCTCCATTAGTGGGTATAGCATCAGACAATGCTGGACCGCAGTACCCCTTCAAGATTTGTGAAGGAATCAATTGAGTGAATTTGCAGAAGATGCAACACATTCCGGCAATGCTCAAGCATATTCTAATAGACCTCCCTGTAACATGAAGTCTGTGAAATACTGGGTGAGCGATTGATAAGTAACGCTCCATTGAAAGACCGACGATGCCGTAGACTGAGACGAGATATAATACAACGAATAATATGCCAATCACCCATTCAAGGCAGCCAATCGGATCGCCAAATATTTGAAAGATTCCCAGCAAAACCAGCAATCCGCTAAGTGCCAAATTCAAAAGGCAATGATGTATAATGAAGTGATTGTACAGCCGGCTCCTTAGAGGATTGTGATACGCAATTACAAGGCAAGAAATTCCATTTCCAATTAATCCAATGATTCCAAACGAGACATACACGATGCTGAGTATGTTGTTTAGAACTGGCACCGGGGTAGTTTTAAGCAACTTACCAGATGAGTGATTATAATACTCCACTGTGGAGACTGATGAATTTAACAGCTCGGCAAATGTTTCATCCAGATTGGGGGATATTGTTGAATTCATTCTGATTTAATCAAATATCTTGCGTTTTGGCCTACACATGTAGATAACCAAACAAATATTCAGTTCTACTAACATATAGGCTAAGCCAAATTTATATTTTTACAAAATATTTATAATTTGACTTTCGCTGAATGAAAAGATTTGCATCTAACATACACAATTAGGAATACATTTTCAAACTAATGATTATTAATTATTATAGTTAAAAATTTTCTTTGTTTGAGGCTCTTGGCCTTAGCGTCTGAAATTCGAAGTTCAGGAGGATTTTTCAGGTGCTTCCTGAATTTGGTTTCGAATCTATAACGTTCGGGATTGTGTTTAAAGATTTCTTCAGATATAGGACTTAATAGAGATTGAGCGGCAAAGAATTGTTCTAATAGAAATTGCATGTCTAATTTTATGAAATTACTTACCAGAGCTTCACTGCATTGAATATTTAGTAACAGTAGAATAATAAAGAAGAGGATATGATATCAATTTATACATTGAACATATATACATGTACACTATATATATATATATATATATATATATATATATATATATACATGTATATATATTATATATATATACATGTATATACTGTATATATATATAATACAAATAATAAAGGTTTAACGTCCGTTTCCTCTTACAAGGTTGGTGCTATCTGTAGGCGTATACATCCACTGTTTTTTATTACTGATATCCCACATTTATTTTATCTCACTCTTTTATTTCTGCCTCTATCTGTTACATTGCTATGTTATCTGTCATATTGTTACAGTCTGCAGTTTGTCAGATTGATAGTTGAAATAAAAAGGAAAATATTATTATATTATTTTACAATAAAGTCGTAAGCAGTAGATCGATATTCTTGAAATTCATAGTACTTGACTAGCAGCCAATTCTACCAAACATAGAGAAATTTTGTTTGAATATCTTTAATAACGTGAAAGTTATTGTTTTGCGAATATGAGTGGGGTCAGAAAAAAATTTCCAGTACAGGATTACGGACGTGTTACATGCAGCGTAAAATTATCTCTAATAATAATAAAAACAACAATTAGAATGCTACAGGCATCAATGACAACATCGAGCACTCAATAAAAGTAATAGCAAATACGTCACATAAAGTTTCAGCTAATATTTTGATGAGCAATTATTTCTTTCAATACGATTTAAAATACGTACTGATATGTTCTTAATTGACAAAGTTATTGAACATTAGCATTCCACTCTAGCCCTATCATGTCACTCTACCCACAATGTCCACTCTAGCACTCGTTTTTCACTCTACGCCTAGTATCTCACTCTACACCTAGTATCTCACTCTAAACCTAGTATTCCACTCTACCCCTAGTATCTACTCTACACCTAGTATCTCACTCTAAACCTAGTATCTCACTCTACACCTAGTATCTCACTCTATGTGTTGTATTTCATTCTACCCCTAGTATCTCACTCTACGCCTAGTATCTCACTCTACCATTCCACTAGCGATTAAGAGAGTGAAAGGAAAAATGTCACGACAACAAAGAGGTCATCACACTTGAGTGAGTGTCGCTCCACACAACGAGGAATTCCTTTAGTTGAGCGCGAAACAAAAAGCAAAAAAATTGTTGTTATATATATTGAAATCCAGTCTATGTTTCATGTAGCTTTCTATATATTTATAGCGAGCTGATGGTAACAACATTTACTGATAAATGAATAAAATGCAAAACTACCTTCAAAACGTGCAGTATTAAAAGTAATTCATTTAGTCACAGATGTTAATTTCATAACAATATCTGATTAACGCAAGAAAGTTTTGCTAGAGCTTTCAGCAAAATATTCAATCAATTGAACCTATTCATTTTGCGTGAGGCTTTGGAGTTATCACATTATAGTGTAATCACAGTATAGAGTTATCACATTATATAATTTTCACATAATCTGTTGGAAATATGAATTCTCACTGGGTTACATTATATATATATATATATATATATATATATATATATATATATATATACATATATAAAGCTGGTAAAGCTGAGGTTAACGTCAGTTTCCTCACTCGAAATCGTTGTCAGTGACGGACGAGCCCAGGATTTGAACCACGCACATACTGATCCGCGGTCGCGGTCGATACATGCATATATATATATATAAATGTATATATATGAATGTATATATATATATATATATATATATATATATTCATATATATATATATATATATATATTTCTATATATATATGTGTGTGTGTCATATAGAAATATAAATATATATATATATATATATATATGAATATATATATATATATATATGAATATATATATACATGTATATATATATATGATATCGCCACTGGCTGGAGTCAGTGGCGATGTCGGTAAGATATTCGATAGTGGATCAGTATGTGCTGGGTTAAAATCCATGGCTCTCCCGTCACTTTCAACGCTTTCGAGTGAGGAAACAGACGTTAACATTAGCTTTGCCAGCGCTTTTATTATAGCATCATCATTATATATTTACAGGATATTATATATAATCATTAATATTAATATATAATTACTAATTATTAATTAGAAACAGTCACATTGTCGATATATAAAAGCTGTGTATTCTTTTATAACGAAAAATCAAGTGTTACAAATAGAACTTAAACTACTGTCTGATAGGATTTCTGAATAGGATATTATCCGATAAGGTGATTTGAGAACATTATTTAATGAAGTTTTACTGAAAGAGAGCCACTGTACTGTGCAATTTAGTAAATTATTCGTAATACTGTTATAATATATAGTATAGCCAGTATTTTGATTTTCTTTGTAAGAGAAGCGCTTTGCACATTCACATTTTATCTTTAATTTCACGTCATTATCTTACCTAATTAGATTAAATGTAAACACAACACAATACGATATTTTAGAATTCCTAGACACCGCATCCTGTAGCTTCCATGATGCAATCCAGATCCTTTGTGTGCAATTCATAATCTTTTATCATCAAGAAGTAATATTATTATGTAAACCGCAGGCATATATAGCAATTAATGTCATCTAATGTAAACAACGTAACAGGCAAATTAAACTTTAGCGTTCAATAATGACATTAATGTGACTGCAGTATAAGATTCCACGTCATTGACTTAGTTAAGGGGTGAGGTTCTGAGTTCTAGAATTATACTAATATAATTAGTCCAATTCATTTATCCTGGTCGTCAACTAGATAGTGTATGCATGGTAGGCTATAACCTCCCTGATGACCTTATGCTTTTATATGTGCTTGTATGTGCGGGGTTCAAATCCTGGGCTCGCCCGTCACTGACATCGCTTTGAGTGAGGAAGCTGACGTGAACCTTAGCTTTACCAGCTTTATGTGTACGTTAAATAACCATAATTCTTTCTTCCTTTCTCCCTCTCGGATCCGTGTTTTGTCCAGGTTGTTGAACAATAGACCAACCGTGGACTGCACTTGTCGCAAATGGAGTCAAAGCACTAAGATTCAAACCAACCTCAGAAGAGACATCCGGTTGATATGTACCTTCAGATATTGCACAATTTTCTAATCCCGACCCTAGTTATACTAGGAATCAAAGCGAGATGATGATAATGATGAGGAGTAAATCCAATTCATCCCAACATTCTCTTCTGCTTTCAATTACTAGAAGATCATTTAGATTATTGCCGGAAGACCGACATGTAACATAATAATTATTTATATTTGAGAGAACACAACAATCAACCAGAACTGCTTAAACCAGATCTTCCTCAGTAACGGGAATTTTCGGTGTTTTGCTAACCGGTACTCCTATAACGAAATAATGAAAATAATTCTTAAATCAGTACCTACGTCAGGGTCATTCAATAGAGCATCTGCAGCAACTCGTTACTACTCTCAGCTTCTTTTAAAATTAATCTAGAAACAAAAGATCGATAAGTTACGTTAATTAGGCATAATCTTTTATGCTACTGAAATCTGTAATGTTTCCATATATAGTTGTGTTGTTTGAACTTTTCGTACGCCGTTATAAAACTGCAGTGTATTAAAGTATTGTTCTTATGAGCCATTTAAAGGGAACAAAGTATAAGCAATTTAGACTTACGATATGATTGTTACGATGTACACGCTTCGTTGGGTTGTAGAACTTAGGTTAGCAGACTAATCTATAAAGAGAGTTTGTGAATGTTACGGGTTCGAATCTCAGAATCCCAACTGAAGGGTAGTAGAAATTGCTAAATTAATTTAAGTGAATAATAAAATAACTATAAATAAAAAATAAATAAATAAATCGTGCAAATTATTTGTAACTCCATCACTTACTCTCTTTCTCTCTCGCTCTCTTTCTTTCTTTCTTTTCTCTCTCTCTCTCTCTAGTGTTCAGCTAATTGGTAGGCCCAAGATACATATACAAGATATAAGATACTAATACAAGCTAAGTTTAACGTCTGTTTCCATATCATATGGAACACTTTCAGAGACGGTACGGTTGGGTAATCCTACTCTAACCCTGACCCTAACCAAGGGTCTCCTGATTTACAAGCAAACAAACTAGTCAAGTAGCCATTAGACAATACAATCGGTTCCATCTTAATTACTATACTCATAATCTGCTTTCACTCTCAATAACAATTATTCAATAGATCAACAAGATGATGCGCTCCCAAACGGATATGCTTTATCCGTATATTACGTAGCCTTAAGCTGGAGATATATGTGGCTTATAAGATAGTTTCCCGTTGCTTTTCTCAGCCTTGCTTAGTGGTTATTTATGGTGCACTCAGTTTTCATTTTTTCTACAGTGTCGCGGACACAAAATACATGTAAGAGAATCACTATAAATATCTAAACGTAATTAAGGGCGCGCAAAAAAAAGTCCCTTACAATATTCGTTCATCTATCCACGAGATATCAATGGCAGGCGAGCCTGGGATTGTACGCTGTATAGTGTATATACCCTACCTCAGGCCAAACCCTAACCGATGCTGCCATTGTTCCATGAGTAACTCACGCTAATCACTTAAAAATATTATGTCACATTACCCGTAATACGGGCCATACTAACGATCTTGATCTCGCTTCTCTTATTTCGACCATATCTCCACAAAGTAAAAAAGTTAATTTTAATATGCGCCCCTGGGCTTTGAGTTTTTAAGATGAAGTCTAAAACACCGCTTTAACTCGAGTAGTTCATGAAATCTGCAGTTTTAGAATAAAACAAAGGATTTGTCATCAGATGTAATTATTTCAGACTCTAAAATTGTTATAGCTATTGTCTCGAATCCTACGGGTAGAAATATTTGAATATTATGAGGGTCTAAAGATTTAAAACAGTTCGAAATTTTTAAAATCCTTGCCGTGGTGTTCTCTGCATATTCTATTACATGCATACTTTGTTGCCAACAAAGTTCTTTTGAAACTTTAGTTAAATTATTACAGATCACTCAATTTTGAAAGTATTTGGCAACTGATGGGAACTTACAACTTTGACTACTGGCTTCAAGAACACTAGTTTGCAGCATCATGGCGGTTGGGGATCGGCTAAAATCTCATTTGAATAAATACTGTAAAATAACTGTTAAACGTGTCCTTCTTTTAAACCGTAAAGAAAAAATCGACTGGATGTGGGTACTTACAGTTATACATAAATATTCTTGAGAAATCAACTGTAGAGTTCCATACAACTCGAGGATCTCTTTCAAAAGTAATTTTTCAAATTTCTCTGTAAGCAAATTAATATGAATATTTGTTTTTAAATTAGAAATACATTGGTGCTTCCCGATTGCTTCCCGATTTATTTCCGTTCCCTTGCGCTTGTGCTGTTTATTGTAAATGAATAAAAAGATTGTGTATGATATGCGCATAATAAATGAAGTAATAACACATAACAATAATATAAATAATAGTTGTAATAATAATAATAAATAATAATAATAATAATAATGATAATAATAATAATAATAATAATTCTGATAATAATAATAATAATCATAATACTGATAATGATAATAATACTGATAATAATAATAATAATAATAATAATAATAATAATACTGCTAATAATAATAATAATAATACTGATAATAATAATAATACTGATAATAATAATAATAATACTGATAATAATAATAATAATACTGCTAATAATAATAATAATAATAATAATACTGATAATAATAATAACAATAATACTGATAATAATAATAATAATAATAATACTGATAATAATAACAAGCATCATATTGCTTGAATCCTTTTTATCAAACCTCAGGTTCCTTACACCGGGTAAATAGAAAAATAATAATAACAATCATAAAAATACTTACAATATAATATAATATAATAATTTATAATAATAATAATAATACAGTCAGTTTCAGTGGCACTTTGACTAATGCGGCTTCCCAGAGTGTAGAGGAATTATTTTAATCGCTTATTTTTTTAAACTTTTAATTAAATAAAGCCTCTTTTATCTTATTTTTTAGCTCAGGGCCCTTTAGAGCCCAGAGTATTTAAAAAATAGAAATAACAGTGCCGTTCAGGCCTCCATGAAATTCTCTTTCTCCTCTCAATCGTTAGAGCTTTTGATGCGCCCCATTCCGCTCTCTTGGTAGAACCACGATCAGACTGACACCCATCGGGGTCCACCTCGTGGCTGAGCAAGCACTGATATGCTAGGTGAACATTGACGCAAAGTAGCCGGGCGGTGATTCAGCACGTATTAATTTAGCCCGAAGTCTCCGGCAGCTCCTAGTGGGTCGTCAAGTACAGCTCCGCCTCTGATCACTTCAGAGGAGTCAGAGTCGTAATGTGACGTGTGGGAGATAGGGAAGATAAGGATGCTGAAGAAGATGATAAATATACAAGACATTATCGATGAATCAAATTAACCATCATGGGACGGGATTATCGACTTCTGTCGGCAATGTTGACAGAAGTCCTCGTATCTATGAGGAGTTCCCTGACAGTGGCTATGAGAGAGAGAGAGAGGAATATGTTTATTAGATAAACATATTAACTGGCTGGAGCCAGTGGCAAAGTCGGTAAGATACTCGACCGCCGATCAGTATTTGCGGGATTTAAATCCTGAGCTCTCCCGTCACTGACATCCCTTTCTAGTGAGAAAACGGAAGTTAACATTAGCTTTAGCTTTAGCTGTTAGATCAAAAAGCAGCATATACCACACAAAATGGAAACAAGCACACGGAAATAGTCAAATTAATAGAAAGCAAAATGTTAGAAATGACAATTTGAAAAAGGGAAAACATACATCAATCAAAATATTAGTCAGTCAAATACAATAGGCCATCAAATAAAACGAGAAGCGTTCTACCTAGTTGAGCACCTATATACTGTATGTATATCCTTTATACATACAAAAGAAACTAAGCAAATGACGTAAACTCTAACCATTTAATTAATTGGTATTAACTAGATTGGGTGAAAAGCACAAGTAGTGCGTAACGAATATTAATACCAATTTTTAATTAAATGGTTTTAATATTTAGTAAAAAAGGATGGCAAATACATATATTTCGAATTGGAGATAGAATATCATTCCAATTAGTACAAGCAGTATTAACATACATTTTGAAAAAGGACGTATGAGTTTTTATATAAATAACTAAATCTAATTAATCTAGTAGAGTAATTAGCATAATTGAGGTCAAACAATTGTATTAATACATTAGATGCTGAGGATCTATGATATAAACATTTTTGAGTTAGTTTGGCAGAACAAAGATTGTGGACCAAACGAATAGGTAAAATTTTTAGACGGGATTTAGCGCACATGGTTTAGTTTTGCATCAATAATCGAAGTTAAGCTAAGTCGGCCTCGGTTAGCACGTCGTGGGTGATCACATTGGAACACCGAATGTTGACAGCTTTGAATGAAAAAATCCGAGGGTGTTTTAAAGTTATTCTTAAATCGGCGTCGGCTGCAATTCATTAGTCATCAAAAAGCAAAAAATACTAATAACATGGAGAGAAGGAGGCAATGGGCATTAACAAGCATCTGTGCTTCCTGACCCAGTATGTTATGTTATATAGTGTAAACATTAGATACATGTAGGTATTTAGCATCAATAAAAAGATTTTCTACCTGGCAATAGTCTAAAAGATTTAAGCGAAAAGCTGAAGCGAGAGTCCTGAAACATTGGTTAAGTCATCAAAATAATAAAAAATATCTTGTGTTATTTAAAGCAGACTTTAATAATAATATATAATAAATAAATAAATAAATAAATAATAATAATAATATATAAAATAAATAATGTTAACAATAAAAAAGATAATAATAATTAACTCTGCACATCAGACTTCATAAACGAATTAGGCAGGAGAACCAGCGCTGTTACAGGCGACCAACTTGGATAGAAGCCTTTCTATGGAAGCGCCTGTCCATTGCACTCCAACACTTTAATGCTACGTTCGTGGCACATTGCGAATGCGGCCTCCCAGAGCGTAGAGGAATGATTTTAACAGTTCTTTTAAATCTTTCTTTAATTTAATAAAACACTTCTTTTATATTATTTTTAGATAGGTCTAAAGGCCCTCTACAGCTAAGAGCAATAAATGATGATAATAATGATAATAATAATAGTATTAATATTAATATTATTGTTAATAATCATAATCTAATATTTATAGATAGGATGATCTTATAGCTTTCTAAATAATTATCATAATAATAATAATAATAATCCTAATACTAAGAAATAATAATAAAATCACTCGAGGTTAAAAATAACAATAATAGTAATAACAATAAAACTAACTGACACTTAGTTAAATGTTTACAAATATACAACATTTCAGAATTTGGAAATCCCTTCCGATTCGTGGTTGTTTTGTGTTACGGGCAGAATTCTTCTATCTCGCCGGTATTTCAGCGCACCCAGTTGAGAAACGATCAAACGTCGAGCACCTTCTCTGAACTGTTCGTATTTTGCGAAATAGATATACGGATACACACAGCAACTCATGCAGGACAAAAAATTGCCAATCTCATAGTGGATGCTCTCAACACGAGGTATCATACTCGTAGCATGATAGAGAATGATATAGGTGTATCTGTATGATGAAGAGATGACGAAGATGGTTGTCACCAAGATCAACGTTCCCGAGATATTTCTGCTAGCTTTGGAAGCCGCTACGGTTCCTCTGAAGTAGTTAATGGTTGTCAGTGATCTTGCCATTGATACGTAGCAGAAAACTATGACTGCCAGTGGAAAGAAGAACTCAAAAAATACTGTTGTTATTCCGTTGGCGTTCGATGCGTTCTTATTGGGATAAAATTCTACAACGTTGCAGACACCGTTTGCGTAGCTTGTTGTAGGAATGACTTTAGCTGATTTGAACAAGAAGCAAAGCAGCCACTTTACAACGAGACAAATCAGAATTTTCTTTTCGGTTACACGCAGCTTATAGAAGACTGGATACGCCACCTCGATGTATCTTTCTATCGAGTGAGCGACTATGCTGTACTTCGAAGCGACGAGTAGTCCAAGAAAAAACACTCGAGTTTTCCACAGATAACATTTCACAGCGTTATAATTTGTAATTCTAACTGAACCCATGCAAATTAACATTATACTCAGCAGTAGATTAATTACACAGTGGTTTATGATGAAGTAGTTGTAGAGTTGTTTCCGTAGTGGTTTGTAGGAGGCGATTATTAGGAATGAGAGTCCATTTCCAATGGTTCCGATGAATCCGACGAGCATGTAGAAATGTCCCAGAGTGCAGTTTGGGACGTAGATATTTATTGAATGATCAGGATAAGTTAGGATCGTGCTATTCGTTCCGGATTCAGTTGTAGCAGAATAAAACGTTTCTGTAGAAATTGTGTTTCTGCCATTAGAAAAAGTTGCTGGATTCATGATTGAAGTAAGAAAATTAGAAGTAAATTTGCTTTGTCTATTTTATTTTATTATTTATTCGCTATATCAATCAATCACTTCCCAATAACAGGTTGCTAAAGTTTGGCGTAATTTTGTTTCTCAGTAGATGCACGTTACTAACCTATTCAGTTACGGTTATGCAAACATAGGTAATCATTTGCAAAATAACATTTTAACAAACTAACAAAAACTTCTAATAAATGTTACAATAACTATTTGTCATTTATTATAGCTCATTAAAACATTTGCTGTATTATATTAGTAACTATAACTATTTATCATTTACATTTATCATATATTATTATTTTTACTTACTGCAACAATTCAAAAGCATCGACAAACTTAAAATTGGAAATTCAACGAATGATTTTATCTAAGCTAAGTTAAACTAATGACGCGAACACATTGTGAGAATTGCATGCAAACTTTCCTATTGTGGCCTTGTCAGTTTAGAGTTAATATAAGTAGAGAAATTAAGCAAATTACTCCACTTTACAGTTGTTGGTGGCATTGCAAGTTTTCTCGAACCGCATCAAGGGTATTGTAATTACAACATACACGCACACGTATGCATCTCAGTATATAGCTAATTAATTTGTACATAATATCATTAGTACTTTGCCATATCCTTCTCACAATGTTATCTTTCTTTTGTTATACCTTCAACCTTTTTATTTGTTTATCATGTCAAAAAACTCATAATAAACAGAAAACACAGCATACTGAATTAGAAACTAGACAAATAATCAAAAAGAAGAGGGTTATCACAAAAAGATCCTAAGCTCAGTGTGGTCTTACAGTCAGTAGCAGCAATTAAGAAACAAATACGTTTATTAATTGACTTTTATGCTACAGAATGCGTAATTCTTTCTCTCTCTCGTTCAGTGTTTTCGTATGGCTTCAGGTCCAGCGCTTAAATTCTACAAAATTACTCAGTCACACTTTGTTCCTCATGTATGCCATTCACAACTGCGATCATCTAACATGATAAAATCCCGAGGGTGTTGGAAGGTTATTTTGAAATCCGTTCCGGCTGCAATTGATGCGCCAGCAAAAGGCCATGATTACTAAAAATTACAGAGCGGAATAGTGGAAATAATGAAAGCTACAAAAACAACGACCAAGAAAGGAAACGCTCGTAGCACATGCTGTATGTTATGTATATACGTATACGAACAAAAAAAACCACCATAGGCTACTGACAATGTTTCCTCACTGAGTTTAGATTCTTTTGTCTTAACCCTCTTCGTCTCGATTATTTGTTTATTTTCTGGTTAAGTACGCTGTATATGCTATTTATTGTCACATAATAAACAGATACGAAGGTAGAACGTATAACAGTAAACACGCATGATAGTAAAATGATCAACTATGTTGATATCTATCACTCAAAATATCACATGTTTAAACCGTTAGGCAATTTAGGCCATTTTCCGTATAACCAGTCTTGTAACTATAATATAATGTAATAACTAAATTATAATAACTATAATAAATTAATAATAATAATATAATATAGTAACTAAATAAATAACTATAATAACTAATAATACTAATATAATATATAATTATAATAACTGTAACTATAATAATTGTGAAAATTAGTTAATTTAACATCCATGGTCTCGGTCTTAGTCAACTACACACACGATTCTTAGTGAACGAGCGAGGAATTGAAAAGCTTTTAAATTGAAAATTTAAACAAATATTGTACTTGTGCGCGTAAGTTCAGAATTAAGCTGCCCTCAACAGCTAGACTAGGCGCTGTTGATGTGCCATTTATAAACCTACAGTTTCTATTTGTTTGTGTTTTTATACACACGATTACAAGTTATGTATTTATATATATATTAACTAGGCCTTTAGAACTAGTACTAGTCCAAATTAAATCGAACACAGATAATTTCTACATTCAGTAACCATTCTAATATAAATCATGCCATGACGGTCGATTTTGAACTGGCAAAACTTGAGAAACTGATGAAGCACTAGAGCTGGAAAACAACTTAGAGACTAATAAATTAAATGATATAAAACTGTTTGTGAAACGTTTTCAATCCGAATATCAAAGATCAAGACACACAAGATGCTTATTAGTAAATTAAATTTTAATGCTTTCTATCAATAAAGAGTTAGCCTGACAATGCACAAGTATAACTATTTTAACTATACTACACTTACCTACATTCATTAGATAAATATTATTTACTAACGTTATGTCATTAGACCCTAATAGACTGTTTTAAAATTCAATTGAATACTCAATTGTGTCACGTTGCAGTTCGGTTGAATGAAGTGAGAAGCTAATTAAGACTGATAGTCTATACTGGGAATTCTAGAGACTGGGATTCTAGATTCCCATTTGCATTGTGGCACATGATGAATAACGAGCAATTGGAAATTTACTGTCAGTAATGAAGTAATGTAGCAGAGCAGTAAGCATCAAATTCTCGATTGTGATCCAGACCGTATCAGAAAGCAGAAAAATCGTGATAAAGGGGATATTTTATGTATTAAAAACAGCATAGATTGATAGATGGATGCGAAAAATTAATTCAGCCAAGTTTAACGAAAGCTTTAGCACGAAAATGTATAATATTTGAGTAAATTCATATTGGGATCCGAAGAGATATATAATCTTTAAATCTTTAATTCATCATTTCTTGGTAGAAAACACGCACAGATACAATTATATTGCAACACGCGACACAACAGCATACATATAAAAAGTGCAGGCAAAAGTTTAAGAATTTCAGTATTTTTCTCAAACTGTGCGTGCAATAGTTAAAATAGAGCATTTTTTAAATAGCAACAAAATTTGTAACGAATACTCGACAAAGAGTCATTGCTATCTACTGTATTGCAAATTTACTCTTAATGTGTAAATATTCTTTGTACTCAGGGGAGTCCAAATTATGCTTAGCACTTAACTTATTATTAATTATTAAATTATGTAGGAATGTTAACCGATATCGAACCGATGTTCTCTCATTATCGTGCTACCAATGCAATACCAATAAAGCCTGCTACCAATGCAATCATACTAAAATGTTTAATTTTAGCTCACATTATTGGTAGGAATTCTTTTGATAACTTAATTAAATTCCAGGGAAATTTGCTTTGTTTTCAAGCCTAACTTACAACATGTATGTAGAACAACGGACTGATGATATGTCTATGAAAGTGCTTAGACTAATATCTTGCCTAATGAATTTTCCATTTCTGTCGCTTTTATTTATAAGCTGTATTGCTGCTTGCACCTGTTATTTGCTATTTAATAATTTGTAACTATCTGCGGTTGTCAGATTATGGTGAGATAAAGAAATAGATTAGATCTATTATTAGTTGTAAAGTTAGCATGTATAAGAACCTAGAAATAAAGCAGTTTTTTAAACTGCGTACAACAATTGAATCTGTACAATTCAGAATTAAGCGACTCTAGCGGGGCGGTGCAGGGAAATCCTATCCGATTTTAACACTGCACAATTGATTAATTATTTAATGAATAATTTAATTAGTGTACATATAGACACAACGGCATATATCCTAACTGTGTGTTTCGATGTTAGACCTAATTTATTTGTTATATCCTGCAAAAATAGCTAAAGTCTGAAGTTAAAGTTTGCAGTCAATATGACAGCTGTATGCAGGGGCGGATCCAGGAATTTTTTAAGGGGGGGGCCCGAAATTTGTTTTGAGAATGTACACATTTTTTACTTATGCACGTCTACTTCGGAACATGTGACGCAATCAGAAAAAATCCTGAGGGGGGTGGGGGGCTCAAAATGTTTTTACTACTACGCTCGGCGCGTAGAGTGAGTGTATCCTACACCCCCCCCCCCACCACTCATACCCATACTAATGTGATAGGAAAACCTAAAATGTCTAAAATCCTACATTTATTTTGGAAAAAAGTAGGTTAATTTTTTCACCTCTGAAGAAACTCAGCGGATCTGGACGAATTGCAAAAGTGACCTAATTTTGGCAGTAGATGGGGAGCTTAAGCACCTCCCAGCCAAGGCTGCTTGCACCGCTGCTGCGAACAGAGTTCACATTTTTTACTAGCACCCTTCTTCCCTCTTATATAGTGGTTAAAGCGAAACTTGAGAGCTAGTGAAACGGCTAACATTTTTGGGTCCCCCTTCCATTTACAGGGCTCCTAGTATACAAAATATGGGCCCCTAGTGTCATATTTAAAAAATTAGATCTGGTGAAACTGATTTCCATCTCGTACCCCCCCCCCCACCCTAACCACTACCCTTACAAACATACTGACACATAGAAATTGCCATAGAAACAGTGAAACTATAGTATACAATTTTTTATCACCGGACCTAAAGGGGGGGGCCCTGCCCCCCCTGGATCCGCCACTGGCTGTATGTATACCTTACAGCTTACAGATTAGAGCAAAAGGTGTAAAATCATTATTAGCGTCTTTGTTTCGAGCCTATAGCATATTAAGTTATAGCATATTGTTCATGGAGACTTCGAAGATTAAAAAAGAGCTTACAATTTGGTCATGGACATGTATCCTCCAAGACTTTAAAAGTAAATTTAGAATTGCATAATATTATGGTAAGATATTATCTCATCAAATTATATCACTCTGACCTGAGGTAGAAAATACCGAAAAAATAAATTTTGCCACCATCGCTCTTATTATTAATTATTCGATAATTATTCTAATTATCTCACGAAATCTATTATTTCTAGATTCAAGTTTCATATTCGGCACAGAGTCTTTTTTCACTCTCATTAATGGCCAATTAATTCATCAATAGACAATTGTACACCAACGCAATGTAGCTTTTTGCCTGCAGGACATAATAGTCTATTGGCATAGGGTCTAAGGTATAGATATGGTTTTGCCTTCTGTGACTGGATTAATATTTTGAAATATGGTCTGCTTTTTATGGAGCGTGAAATGAGACTATGAGTAAAAATTTACACCTTGAATTTGTGAATTTGGCACTTCACAAAACACGAGAGAGAGAGAGAGAGACAGATGTTAAGAGAGAAAGAGAGGGAGAGAGAGAGGGGGAGAGCGATAGAAATAATGTTACAAGGTTTCTTGTTCATTGAGAGAATATATTTAAGATCTTTGTGCAATATGAATGCCCCTGAATACGCCAGACTTAAACTGCTTGTGTCTGTAGAGGCGACTAATCTAAACTAAGTAATATGAAAGAATACTACCGTATATTAATAATTGTGCAAATTAAAGGCTATACAAGGGCAAGGCTTAACCAATGTAATGAGGTAAACTTATTGGTCAAACGTAGTAGTATTAGGCCTAAATGTGTTTATTTAAAAATCTTCAAACATAGAAAAACAATTGTGAAAGCAGACAAATCAACAATTCAAAGTGAGAATCAATGTATGTAGTATCAAACAGAATATGAAATTTGCTCACTACGGCCATCAAAGAGGTCACTGAAGTACCCTATCTAGCTGATCACCGCAGTAAACAAAGAAAAAGGAATAAGAAGAAACACTAAAGTTTTTGCTTAAAAATCTATGATAACAGTAGTATGTTACGTATATGTCACTAGGATAATAAATAGATTACACAAAATAGTATATGGCACGATATTCTAAGAATTTCAATGGCAATTCAATAATTACCAAGATTCCTTAAGGAAAAGTCTGTATGAAAATATAAACGAATTAAAAGAGTTTAAGTTGCGATTTCAATAGGTATAGCATACCATATGGAGCATCCTTCAAATACATTAGATGAGAAGTTAGAACGATTCGAAGGTAATGAACGATAATTGGATACCTATAGCCTAGTAAAAACATATCTTTTATTAAAACATATCTTTTATAACCTTGGTCATGAATCAAACGTATTCTCTAAATATAAGCAAATTGATTTTAGGACATTTGTACACCTAAGATTATGTGTGTGTGTGTGTGAGAGAGAGAGAGAGAGAGAGAGAGACAGAGAGAAACAGAGAGAGGGAGAAAATGAAACAGAGTGAGAGAGAAACAAAGAGAGAAACAGAGAATGTGAGAGAGAGACTTTGTAGGCTCAGGCTAGCTTAACAGGCATTTGATTTCCATCATCTTCTATTTAGTGTCATCATTCAAGTCCGTACTACGGGATACCAACCAGAATGTTTCCATCATGCCTTTACCCTGAAATCATGTGCCAAAACACTGTATGGTAATAAAGAATACTGAATCTTCATCATCATCATCATCATCATCACCATTATCGTCATCATCATTATCATCATCATCATCATCATCATCATCATAATCATCATCATCTTCCTTTTAAGCTCAGTTTAACTAGGATCGGGATAAATTTTTTTGCAATTTCTGAAGCCTAGTTGCTCATCAACGGAATGCCCTTTCGGACATTGGTTCAGATCTTAGTGCTTTGTCGCTTTTTACAACACACGCAGTTAATAGTTGGTCTGTTCTTCAGCATCCCTGACTCAACTCGGGTAAAATACAAAATAAATGCAAATAAAAAGTAAAATAAAACACATTTATGAAAATCAAAATACAAAACAATATTTGAAATATTGTAGAATAATAAAGATTGAACCTTCGCTTCACCGTATGATGATGTAAAGAGGTCTGATATGTTTGAGATTTGGACAGATTCACATACAATCAAAATTATATTTTATTAAAAATTTAATTCAATTTAATTGTAAAATTCTAGGAGAATTTAACAAACATGTGGCTCAATGCAATTTTCTATACATAAAATTAACTTAAACTATTTTTATAATTTTCTAGTTTAATGTCTATTAAATTTAAATTAATATAAATTAATATAAATTAATATAAATTAATTTAAATTAATTTATATTAATATAAATTAATTTAAATTAATTTAAATTAATTTATATTAATTTATATTAATTTATATTAATTTAAATTAATTTAAATTAATATAAATTAATATAAATTAATTTAAATTAATTTAAATTAATATAAATTAATTTAAATTAATATAAATTAATTTATATTAATTTATATTAATTTAAATTAATTTATATTAATTTAAATTAATTTAAATTAATTTATATTAATTTATATTAATTTAAATTAATTTAAATTAATTTATATTTATTTATATTAATTTAAATTAATTTATATTAATTTAAATTAATTTAAATTAATTTATATTAATTTAAATTAATTTATTATATTAATTTAAATTAATTTAAATTAATTTATATTAATTTATATTAATTTAAGTTAATTTAAATTAATTTATATTAATTTATATTAATTTAAATTAATTTATATTAATTTATATTAATTTAAATTAATTTATATTAATTTATATTAATTTATATTAATTTATATTAATTAAGCCATCTACAAATGCGGGTATCGAAGTATTACAACTTTTATTTTATTAATTACATCTAAATAAACAAAAAATCCTAGAAATCCTAATGCTATAATACACAATCGGCTGCAGGTCAATCTATTTAAAATCAACAGCGAAACTGGCGTTAAATGTTACTTTCCTATTATACCAATGAAGGATCTGGACTTACCTTCACAAAGACCTCACCCCTGGGTTCAACAACGTAGCCTCTGAATTCTGCCAATGCCTCCATTGCAACTGGGCTCAAGTGAATCCGCGAGGCTGCGATAAGAAAATTAACCCTCTCGACATGAAATAATTCCAGATAATACCGTTACTGTCTGTGTTAGATATTTTATTAAATTGTTTCATATACATTATTATTGCTTTAGCAAGCAATTAATAGTGGGCACTGTCCACTGGACAGCCTTAAATGAACTTTATAGTAACCTTTAAAATAATTTTTTGAAGGTTGATTTAAGTAAACTGACTCAGCGTTAGGGAATCAAGTCATTGTGGCTGCTAAACTGATTTTAGTAGCATACATTTGACAAACTAAGTCATGACAAATAAAATAAATAAAAACACGTCTGGATTTCGCTGGGCAAATGTTATTAATCTTGGGCTCTCTCGTCACTGACATCGCTTTCGAGTGAGGAAACTGACGTTAACACTAGCTTTCAATTTTTTTAAATTTTAATTTTAATAGCGTAGAATGTCTTAATAGCGTAGGGGTAACGTCATGAAGTTTTAAATGACAGACCTTGAGGTGAATTGAACCCTCGTGAGTTCGAATCCCAGCCGCGCTGATCTGAGAGTACAATCTCGGACATTCACTGGACTGGTTATACGGAAAATGGTCTAATTTTCCTAAAGGTTTAAACATAGTGTATTAAAAGTGACAGATATCAACATAGTTGATCATTTCACAATAATGCGGGTTTACTTTACTTTCTTACTTTACCAGCTTTAACTCAATCAGTTACATATAATTTTAATTACGAGTACTTTTCAAACTTTCATTAAATTTGAATCGGTTAACCTTCCCCGGTGCTTTCCATCCTGGACGCCACGTTAACGGTGTCTCCAAACAGACAATAGCGTGGCATCACATGACCCACAACTCCTGCTTAGCAATAAACACAGATCAATTACGTGCTCTTCATATTATTATGTCAATTCGCCCATAGTACCGGCTCTATGACCGGCTTAGTACCGGCTAAATGACCGGCTTAGTACCAGCTTGGTAAAGCTCTATGACCGACCGGCTTAGTACAGGTTTAGTACCGGCTTAGTACCGGCTTAGTACCGGCTCTATGATCTTGTTGATAAGCATCCTTACTTAATGAGAGAAACTAAGAGATTGAGCATCAATCGATCATCTCTGTAATATGAAAATATCCCAAGTAATATGAAAAGGGATGCAAGCAGAGAATATGAGCATACAATCCAGTAGTGTGCTGTAATAAGTAAAAGCTACATTTGTGTTTTCTGCCTTAAAATGTATTTTTTTAAACGACGAGCAGTGAATTAGAACACTTGAACTGCTGATAAACAGTACGACACCCAGTCAGGTTAAACGTCATCCTGATAAATGAGAAATCGAGACGAATAGAGCGTGAGACACACAGAGAAAGAGATAGAGAGAGAGAGAGAGAAAATACAGAGATGATTTGATGTGGAAAGTTATATATAAAATTTTATATATATATATATATATATATATATATATATACAAAGAGAAAGAACATGTACATTGAAATGAGATGCAGAGAGAAAGAGAGAGAGAGAGAGAGAGAGAGAGAGAGAGAGAGAGAGAAAGAAAGAGAGAGATATGGGTAAAGAGTTATTAAATCATAAATCTAAATTTGATGTAATTAACGTAACCAATGTAAAGATCCACAGACCTGCCGCGCACGGTCCAGTGTGGATTCCTATGCGCAGCTTGAGTACCACTGACGTCAGATGACGTATCACGAAGCGTGACGTCACTTCCAGCAAATCAAGCGCCATGTTTGAAATCTCTTGTATGTGGAGATTGCCATTAGAGTGAGGTAATCCGCTGACCACCATATAACCATCTCCTATAGTCTCCACCTGTGCAAATATTTATATATATATATATATATATATATATATATATATATATATATATATATATATATACATGTATATATATATTTGCAAATGCAAAAATCTCTCTCTCTCTCTATATATATATGTAAATATATATATATATATATATATATATATATTATATATATATATACATATGTATTTATATCAACACACAAACGCACACACACGCACACACACACACACACACACACACACACACACACACACATATATATATATATATATATGCTACTTTTATATATCTACCTGTATTTATTGTTTATTATGACATGAAACAAGTAAAAACGTTGCACTAAATATCAGTAACAGTAAATGCATTAAGTCCATCTGGCTGGAGCCATTGGCGATGTCGGTAAGATATTCAACCGCGGATCAGTATGTGCGGGGTTCAAATCCTGAGCTCTCCCGTAACTGACATTGCTTTCGAGTGAGGAAACTACATTAACATTTTTTGTTTTGTTTATACATGTACTTGTATATAGCGATCTTCTTTTGTTTACATATACTAGAATATAAAAGAGTATATCTAATTGTATAGTTTAATGGTGATATTGCATTTGACCTCTACGATTAATAAGAAAATAATGAGTTAAGCTTCTTAGTATCTTAAATAAGAGAAAAATTGTAGGCTAGGATTTTGTTCAGATTCTTAGGATTTTATTAATATTTGTAATGATATGAACAATATATAAATATTACTATTAATAATATTATTAATATATTAGGCCTATTTATACCTGCAAATGTATAGCTTAAAATTCAAGCTGAATTACCTTTGCTCTCTTTAGTTATTTAATAACATCAAAGTTTATGTTTTCGATTTTCATTAAGTCGGTTTATTTATTACTTTCAGTTTATAAAGTAAAGTCTTTTGATTACGATCAGTCTCTATAATTCTTTGAGATGATAAAGCTTGTATGAAAATTAATTCTTAATATCTGTTTTCCATGTTGTGTCCGAGTTGCTGAAGACTAAGCCAACCTGGACTGCAGGTGTCGTTAAAGGAGACAAAGCACTACGATCAAAACCGACGTCAAAAAGGATATTCGGTTGTTGAGCGCCAAGGCTAAAAATGTTGATACAAATCTTTCTATCCTGACCCTAGTTAAATTGGTATTCCAGGGAAGAAATAGATGATTATGATGATAATGGATAACTATGCTTTACATGTATATCAAGCTAACACTTTCGCAGCTACAATCTTTTACAATCTTTCTCTCTTGACCCTAGTTAAATTAAGATTGAAAAGAAGAAGAAGAAGATGATGATAATGATGATGATGATGATGAATAACTATACTTTACACGTATATTAAGCTTTACACTTTCGCAGCTACATTTATTTAAACTGTACCTTATAAACGTCATGTTTAGAGATCGTATCGTCCATGATGCCATAGAGTTCGTTGAGTAAATCCACGACCTGTATGGGAGTGGATTGAGCGGATATATCCACAAATCCGGGAATATCTGAGAAGTACACTGTCACACTCTGGTGCATTTCAGCCGGAAACGTAACACCTCTCTTCAGTTGCTCTGCTACAGAACTGCGAATTAGCATTTTGTTATAATAAATATACTGAGTCAGCTATATCTGTATATCTGTCTGTTTTAAGTAACGATGATTACAGCGCTGTCATCTGGCGAGTTTGAATTTAATTGCAGGAGTATATTTATGATTCATATATATTAACGTCTTTGCAATTGGGGGACATTTATTTATTTATTTC
Source organism: Enchytraeus crypticus (assembly GCA_905160935.1). NCBI lineage: Eukaryota > Metazoa > Annelida > Clitellata > Enchytraeida > Enchytraeidae > Enchytraeus > Enchytraeus crypticus. Next base: position 2,011,841 of record CAJHZI010000253.1, on the reverse strand, counting down.
AGTTTTCATACGCATATCACAATTGGCATACACAATAAGCAGTTAGAGCGCATGAACGGAAATAAAGGCCCACAAGTGGCACTTATATATTTCGAATTTACAAATAAAAACATTTGCATTAATTATTAATTATGTTCTATGAAATCCTTAGTATAGGGCATAATTATGTGCTAAGATAAATTTAGCAGAGCATTCAGTAAAATTATTAAAACAATCAACAACATGCGCGTATAAATATTGGCACACAGCGACAATTAAACATACTACTTTAGCTCCTGCACTTAATTTTTACACAAAAATTCAATATTTAAAACGGTATAAGCACTAGAATACTTGCGACAATTAAAAGTTAGTATAATACAATAGAGTCAACAGGTTTATCTTTACTTAGTGGTTTTCGACTCGTTTCACTACAGTAGAACCTCTTTCACGCAGTACCTGTATTTAGTCAACGGATGTGAGTTATCCAAGCAGAATCTTGTAAAAGTTAAAATAAAGACTAATAAGTAAAAATACTTGTTGCTCCCTGCACATAGTGAACCTGCTCTAATTCAACACACAGATTAGTCAGTGACTAAAAAGCCAGTACTAAACTACAAAGAGGTGGGCGATAAAAGTAATGAGTTTTAACCTTTCCTTAAAAAGTGATATAAGCAAAACTTACGTAGGCAGCATATTATAGAGGAGGACGTCCATCTTTTTCTTTTCATTCATCAGTTCCTCTGTTCTCTGGTCCACTATAGTCTCGAGGTTTTCTGTGTACTTCTCCAGTTTCTGTTGAGCCAAGTCAACCACCGCGAACTTCCTGCACGACGGTCAGGACATCACACATGCATTTACGACCCAACTTTTTGGAATTTACGAACTTTAGGAATTTACAACGACCCAAATTTTTGGAATTTACGACCTTTTGGAATTTACAACGACCCAACTTTTTGGAATTTACGACCTTTTGGAATTTACAACGACCCAACTTTTTGAGTTTTACAACGGTCGTAAATTTCAACGACCAGACATCATACATTACGAGCAATGGTAACATGAACCGCCCATTTAGTATCAAATATGAGTATTGCGAGCTTTGAATTAAACAAATCCCAGGGTGTTGGAAGGTTATTCGTAAATTGGCGCCGGCTGGAATTGATGCACCATTAAAAGGCAAAGATTTCCAATAATCATGGAGATGAGCGAGGAAATGGGCCTTCGACAAGCAGCTGTGCTCCGGAGCCAGTGTGACGTTATTTTATGTTATGTTACGTTATGTTATGTTACGCTAAGTTAAAGAGTTTCTCAACATATATGTGATAGTAGATTAGACGTATTTCCGACTTCGTCGGTTAGACGTTTAACCGACTTTTCCACTGGCTGGAGTCAGTGGCGAAATCGGTTAGATACTCGACCGCGGATCAGTATGTGCGGGGTACAAATCCTGGGCGCGACCGTCACTGACATCGCATTCGGGTGCGGAAATTGACGTTAACATTAGCTTTACCAGCTTATTGTTCATTGATTTCAAAAATAATTTTTGAGTCTGAAAATCAAATTATTAGAATCGAATATCGCATTCAAATAATTGATTGAATCTCGTTTTTAAATGCGATAAAACAACAGTTACGTCCGTTCGTTTTCTGATAAAGTTATTCAACAATTTATTCGATAATTTGCTGTAGAGTAATGACAAGTGTTAAACGATGGCTCATCAAGAAATCCCGAGGAAGAGAATTTAAAAATATTTATTTAATCTTAAGAATTAAGAAATTAAAAACATTTATTTCACTAGTGTCGTTTGCCTTGATTTACACAAATTTGAATATAAATTATGACTAAGTGGTTGAATAACACTAGTGTGTGAAGAATTATCAATTAATTGAGTATATGTTTATTTGTTTATTTGTTAGTTTATACGCAATTGCATATGAATGACTTTATTTACACGTATTAGAGGACGTAAAGACAATTGAACAGACTTTATATCTAAAATAATGTTTGTGATTGACACATTAATTAAGCAACAACATTCAATGACAATAACTTATTTTCATTAAACGAGAGGTTACAGTACCTCCCCCGATTCAGCCTCGCCAGCTGCCTGACGATGTCGTCCATACTGGGCCGGTCTTGAGGCAGTTCAGCCCAGCAGCTGGACAGCATTGAGAGCAGCTCAGGCATCTCAGTCAGTTCAGTGGTTGGAGAGGGTCTGAAGAGTTCTCCGTCGCTCTTAGGTCCAGCCTTCACAGCTTCCACTACATCTGCGTTGAAAATAAATAAATACTGTACATATATACTGCGAATCACGTTGTTAGCAAGGTGATTGGTATCCAGGTGGTCAACTAAATAGGGTGTTATGCTCCCTCATTGATGGCCTGATTTTGCAGGTTTTAGAGTGCCTGTCTTTGCGTTTTACTTAAATACCTTTATGTTATTCGAAATATGTTGACTGCTGTGCATGCAGTGTGACATGTGAACATATAAACCTAACCGTGTTAACTTAGAATATATTACAAGGACAGCTAATTTAAATTTATTTTCGTTGATATCAAATATTTGGATATTTCTTTATTTTCTTGAACAGTATGTATACATATATAATTCGCGTTTCATGTATACATATTTAATTCGCGTGTCATTTTAAATGAACTAATTAAGTATAAGCTACAATAATTTCTCTATAAATCCGTAAAAGGTCGAGGTCTTTAATATTAGTTCAGTTTGATGTACGAGGTCAGACACAAATCCTTTGACTAATTTAGTACATTTATGGATTTCGCGTCTGTTTTGTCTGCCTTCAGTCTGCTGTGACAAGACACCCTTTGACAAACACTGTAAATACTATAAATACACAAAGTTGTGTATTTAAGATCATTTATAATAAATAAATCACTAACTAAACTTAGAGAGTGAAATGTTCCTTCGTAAAACTAATAATAAAATTTTAACGTCCGTTTCTCTCATCTAGGGATGATGTCAGGGACGTCCCCAACAGCACACATCACTACTTAATTATATATTAGAACACCAACCTTCAGCGCTAATGTCTTCAGAGAAATATGGCGGAGCTCTGTAAGCAATCTCCTGAGAGACGATGGAGAAGCTATAGACGTCGCCCTTCTGTGTTCCCATCAGAGGTCTCTGCCGGACTCTCAGTAGTTCCGGTGCAGTCCAGAGCAGCAGGGAATAGGGTTCCATAGCCTCGGCGTCGTCTGCACTACAGGTGACTGGCTCGCCGGGTTGTTCAGTAAAGATGGGCAGAGTGATGCAGGCGAGCTTGAGAGACCATCTGTTGTCGACGTAGCAGGACCTGCTGGACACGCTTCCGTGAGAGTGGAACTTTGAGCGATGAATGTACGCCAGAGCCTGTTGTCGTTGTTGTTGTTGTTGTTGTTAATGATGATGATGATGTTGTTGCCATTGTTTTGTTGTTGGTACAATCATAAAATAGAAGAGAAATGATCACGAGAATGAAATTTAACAATAAAGTTGTTGTTGTTGTTGTTGATGATGATGATGATGATTATGATGATGTTGTCATTGTTTTGTTGTTGGCACAATCATAAAATATAAAAGAAATGATCACGAGAATGAAATTAAACAATAAATCGGTTATTTGTTATATTTAGTAATATAAAGTAATTTTTCTTCAATTTATAATTTCATTTATGGTGCATAATCTTTCTGTTAATAGTTATTTTCAAGGAGCTCTTCCTTCTTTATTAATATATTCAAAACTTCTCGATTGTCAGCTCTGTGTCTTCTACTATTCATGCTGTGTAGTGTGTATCCTCTTGTATGCTTTACACAATATTGCAAACATTCTAGGAAATATTTTTTTATTTGCTTCAACTGTCTACAATTTTCTGTTAAAGATATATCCTATCATTTGCTTAAAAAGTTTTGTTTGCAATATTACATTTGGTTTAATTTAAAATGAAAGGAAAGTGTTTATACTTTAATTCAAATATCTAATTATTTAAATTAGCGCATTTGGATTCCATAGTCGTACTATTTCGTGGTGTCTCAAACATAGGCTAAACAAACAAACAAATAAACAAATAAATAAACAAATAAATAAACAAACACACACACATACACACAACCATAAACAAACTCATACAAACACACTCATAAATTGATTGAGACAATAAGAGCTGAAAAGAGATAGCACAAAAGAGAGAGAGAGAGAGAGAGAGAAAGAGAGAGAGAGAGAAAGAGAGAGAGAGGAATATAGAGATGAAAAGAAAGAGAGCGGAGTGAAGTCACAGCAAGTCAGTCTAGAAGCTGATCCTTAGGAACGTATATCACATCCATTGTTCACCAGGTGACTATCTATCGTTGGAAGATATTGCCGTTAAAATAGGCCATCATTTTTCTCAAGAAAGGAAAGATAACAGTAACAGAGAGGTAACTGAAAACTAAGCTGAAAATTAAAATTTAAAATATTACATTTCCAAGATCTGAGATAAGTGAGACCCTGAACATCCAATCCAGATTTATCTCTTCGTTGTCAATGATATCCTGAATTAATAAATATGTACAGTGTATGTTTGAATTTATATCGTAGAATCAATCCACAGACTTAAACAGAAAAAACCAAAAGAGATGCATAGAAATGAAAAAATAGAACAATGAAGTGCAAACATATATAGAATTAGACATAAACAATCAGTTATGTCACAGTGGGCCTACCATATAACATTTAAACTAGTAAACCGTAGCTCTGCGTTCCTCCCCTTTTTATGCAAACTTATTTACAAAGTGTCCTTGACAACTAGGAAGGACCATTCAAGCTCACAACAGTTATAACAAATATAACTAAATACAGTAATTTCATATTTTATTTCTAAATTTTGTATTAGAATACAGAGAATGCATTTTTATAACCATGTCTATCCTGAAACTATAAGAATGTGGGGAACCTGTTGTTCTTGTGTACTTGTTTATTTGATTTTTAGAATAATATATCTTAATGCCAAATGTATACGATAGTGTTAGACAGTAGCTTCATGTAATAGATTTACGTGGAATAGTAACAAAGACTATCATAAACAGCTAAAATTATGAAATAAAGAAAAATAACTATAAAAGATGGCCTCCAACACGGTAAGATTTAGATTTTTATTTGCTCCTAATGGATTCCATTGCTTTTCCATAACATGTCATACAACTGGTTCGAATCTCAACAGGACCTTTCTCACTGTATCCTAGTTGTAATAAATGGACGTTAAACATAGATCTCTTAATATAGTGAAAATCAACGTTCCTTTAGCTTTAGGATTAATTACAGGGAGTTGTTATCAGAAATTAGAGTAACGCTGCTACCTTGTTGCTATAAATAGATCACTGCGAACCATATGATCATTATTCTTCGATTAGGTTAAGTTACTAATAATATTTGTCCAACGACTTAAAGTTCAATGCTCATCAATTTGAAGAACAATTTAATCACCTAACATGGAAACTGGTTGAGGAATAGATATGTAAAAATTAACAGTGATTCTAATATGTAAAGTTAAACATCAAATTATTCTCGGAGTGGAAATGTATTTTTAAAAGATAAAATGTCGGTAAAATAAGAAGGTCTGAATAGTCAGGCTTTGAAATCTAACAATTTAAAGTTTTGTGACAATACCATGATAATGACCATTTAAAATTATTTTGAAAATCTCAGCAAATGAAAACGAAACCTGCAGAGCTCCACGACTGCAATGTTGGGCTAAATAGAAGATCTTCCCAGGTTCGACACTAGCTCCTATGAAAGCCTGGAGATTATCATGAGATAATTCCTTCAACTAACCACAACATATAATTGTCATGAGATCATTTCTTCAACTAACCACAACATATAGTTGTCATGAGATCATTCCTTCAACTAACCATAACATATAATTGTCATGAGATCATTCCTTCAACTAACCACAACATATAATTATAATTTTTGGAAATTTAGTTATTATAAAAAATAGTCTAAAAATATCTTAAAACCAGCGCAAAAAGCTTAACGGGTGCCCAAATAGTATCTCCTGGGCCTTTTAACTTTATGATTAGTTTAATTTTCCCATGTCTATGTTGTAGAATAATAAATTTTATTTAATAATGGGAGTCGAATTCGCAATCTAGTGACTGATATTCTCTTCGAAGATGAAACTAGAGTTAACATATCAATCAAATCAATCAATAAGAATTTAACGTCCGGTTCCTCACCGTAAGGCAGTGTCAGGGACGTCTCTTGCAGACTATATACATACAGGCGCCAAAGCACCACACGATGACGACTGAGTACACAGAGACCACAAGAGAAAGCGAAACCAAAACAGTGCAAGTCCAAGATCCAAGACAAGCGGGTCAAAATGTAGACCTACATGTACAATTGTACATATAATATGACCTCTAAATAAGATAGTGGCTCAGAGCTAAGTGGCAGGTGTATGGGGACAGGAGAGCTTCCTTCTCCTTTTTCTGAGGAGATCCATGGACCTTAACTCACAAAAGTGAAGTAGTTCTTCACATATTTTGAACATCTTTAATATTTTTCTAATTTTTTCACAGGTAACTGAAAAACGCATTAAGAGAGTGGGATCATCCTAGAATAGCTTACTAAAACTCAATCTTGAGTTCCAGATTAGTATTTTAAGCATATTTCAGGATTTCTCGTCTCTTTTGTGCTTCTTGAGTTTGCTGTGATAGGACACCATCTGACAAACATTATAAATGCTATAAATACACAAATTTGCATATTTCAGATCACTTATAATAAATCACGAACTAAAGTTCATATATAAAAGAAATCTAAACACATATCAGCTCATTTTCTGACTCAGAGGATAAGAAGTGAAATCTATATTGTCAGCAAAACTATAACTTGATAATTGAACTGATTTCACTAACCCCGGCCAACTCCACGAGATCTTGATGGTTAATTATTACGTGCTGTTTGTTTACTGATATCATCTGAACCAATGTGCCTCGGTAGCTGGCTACAATTATTCCGTATCCTGATTGGTTGAGCGGAGTTGAAATGCTCTCTTCTGTAGCAGTTGTCATGCTACTTCTCTGAGCATCGTGATCGGGCAACGCTTCCATAAACTGAAAATAGGAAATAAAATTTTAAAAAAATGATAATAGGAACGAAAAAATTAATTCCTACACCGATGAATAATTATTAAACAATTTCCATATCAAGCTATATTGCTTGTATATACATACATATATATATATCACGCCTTCTAGTAAAATGCTGTAGCAGCTATAGTCTGCTACAGAATTCTGACTTCTATCACTTTTAATACCACATGTTAACCCGTTAGTCCATTTTTCGTATAACCAGTCCTATGAATGTCCGAGATTTTACTCTCAGATCAGCGCGGCTGGGATTCGAACCCGCGAGAGTTCAATTTACCTAAGGATTTGTCGTTTAAAAATTCATGACGTTACATGACGCCTCTAACCACTGTGCTATTGAGGCAAATCAAGCTATTTTATAGATATTTACAAAAACAATCTTAAGTACACATTAATATCAGTTAATTTTATATCAATTAATTTTGGGTCTGGTAGGAAAAAGTGAGAATAACAGACCTAGTAAGTATACATTTATTCATACGTATATTTTTAACCGCAAGTTAGTGATAAAAAGAGATTTAAAAATATTTTGACTATTTTTGAATAATTAAATTACATAAAATTGGTCATTATATTAGATATATTAGAATTCTTCACTGATCTACGATGATTGAACGAGTGTGATATCCGCAAGGAAGAAAGAATAATTTACTATTAATATAGAATTTACTAAGCACTCAGACCTAAAAAAATATTCAACTATACATACTAGTAATTAAATGCTATCTGATATAAATTAGAAAAAATAATTCTGAATTTGTTACAAAAATTGGATCATTAAAATGAAGAAGAAATCATCGTTACGAGTATCGTACCCCGAAACTTGTTGCTCTTTGCGGAATTATGCGAACTTCTTCCGGATTTATTTTCCAGATCATCTGTTGTAGCCTCATTTCCATCATTTTAATTCTGAAGACAAATGAAGTATAGAGTTTAGAACTAGTTCTTCAGAAAAAGCGGGAAATCCAAGTTTAGAAAATTCTGCTTTTGTAACTTCCTGAACTTCCTAATAGTGTCGAACTACGATCTCGCTTAAAATACTTACAGCTAAAATATTTATTTCGTCAAGTAAATATAAGATTGTTTGAACATGCATGGAGGAGACAACTAAAGTTTATGCCAAAAATTAAATACTTCAATTTAGATACAACCTTCTTATTCGTTGATATTACGAAGATATCATCGTGTTGAATTAGGGGCCTAATGAATTTAACAGAAATGGGATGCTAACAAGTCGCCAAATGTCTGCATTAATTACTTCATTCATTGCTGGATTGCTGGATTGAATGAGTGATTTATTGAAATGGTGTTTTATTTATTTATTTTGCAAGTGATTAGGGAATTTTGCCATTGATTGATTTATTGACTGAATGTTTAGCTTTCATTTCAGTGTTTGATTTATTGATAACTTGAATAAGAGATTGTTTTCTTATTGATTGATTTATTGATTTTGTTGATTATTGATTGATTCATAAGCTACCTGATAAAGAAGAAAGATGCTGAGAGAGCGACAAGAACTAGGCTGGCTGCCACCACACCTCCAATGATACCACCCACATTTACTACACAAGTTACGAATCATGAAAAATTTGTTCTGACGGGATGTCATAACTTTAGAATCCATTGATGTCTAGCCGCAAACTGAAAATGTCGCTTATTAGCGTATTACAAAATACTAGGGAATACAGTAATTTTAAAGAACTATATCAGAACAATAAATGTTCAAGTTATTTGATGCGTAATTTTTCTTCAAAGTTATGGCCCTTACGATGAGATCAATACTGTCATATATAGGCTGCTCCCAGGGTGAGCGTATGAGCTATATTAAGTAGGAATATATAGCGTGACACTTCCGATGGATAATAACAGAGAGAAAACTATAATCCTAGCATTTTTAATATTATCCATGAAAACACCGGCAAGACTTCACTCCTTCTTCAATGAAATACTGAATAATGAATTTAGAAATCTCTTTTCCTCTCCTCAGTTTTGAAAATACATGTATGTAAATATAGTAGCAATGGTTTGTTTCAGATGCAAATACTAATAGTACTTACAATACAGCTCCAATATAACAGAAATAAAAAAGAAAGAAATTGAAAATTTAATAAAAAGCAAAATACTGCTGCTAAAGTTCATATAATTATGAAGGTTAGTTAGAGGTTAATATAATAATCAAAAATATAATGCACGTATTTTTAACCCGTTTTAATTACATAGCAAAACTCAAATTTATTTTTAATTTTTAACAGTAAGGAAGATATACAATTACTTATTAAAGCTGTTAATAAAGACTTTATTTCACCAATACATGACAGTTTTGAATGAAGATGTAGAAAAATAAATAATGTTAAATATAAACTATAAAATATAAAATAATAATTAACTTAAATTTTCAAAATCAAACTATAGCAATGAGTGCATGTCGGTTGCTTTGCGTGAAAAATGTTGTTATATTTCCACATACTTCTTGCCCCTTATGCCAATATTCTAAAAATAAAGCGATTAACTTTCAGCGTTGCTAGGAAATTAACTGGACAAGGTTTGAATGGTTTACCCGGCATTTCTATAGGAAGACACTTCTCTCCATAGAACCCGCAGACTGGAGTGTCAGGTGGTCTCTCGTCGTACCCACCCCACACTACATTAGTCCTCAAAACTTGTGTACTCTAGAAATAACCAACAGAAAGTTCTTATATATATATATTATATATATATATATATATATATATATATATATATATATATAGTATAATATAGCATAGAGACCTATATAAATATATATTTTTTATATTCAAACTGTAGTATAATTATTTACACAAGTATATATATGATATATATATATATATATAAATATATATATATATGTATACTTATAAGTATATATATATACATGTATTTGTATCTATAATTATTTATATTTATAATATGAGAATATAATTATAATATACTCAATATGTATATATATATATATATATATATATATATATATAATTTATATATATATATACACTGTATATATATATAGATATACAGACTGGGGCAAAAAATAATCCCCTAGCGAAATCTCAATAACTTCAAGAAAACTCAAAATATCTCTACGAAATTTTCGGAGCTTCCAGTGGAGGCATTTCTGCGTGTATCCTGCGAATTTGATGAAAATATTTTCATTAGTTACGAAATTACAGCATTTCAACGAGAAAAATGCTAAAAATCAATTTTAACAAGGCTTTTCGAAATATCAGTTGTTCCTTTTAAAGAAAATAACGACCCTGAAAAGGGACGTTTACTTAAGTGGTGGAGTTTAAGCCTGCACTACCCTGTTAGCTACTCTAATAAATGATGCTTAAAATTCGTTCTTATGTTAAAATTATTCCTAAATTTTGAAGAAAATATCCGGTACTTTTGTTTAAAAAAGCCTTGCTAAAATTGGTTGTAACATTTTTTTCGAAAAAACGCTGTATTTTTGTTACTTCTGAATAAATTTTCACCAAATTTGCAGGATATGTGTAGAAATTCCTCCTTTCGAAGCTCCAAAAATTTTGTAAAACTATTTTGAGTTTTGTCCAAATTATCAAGACTTTTGGCAAAAACCTTGTTAAAACTGATTTTGCACTTTTTTTCGTAGAAACGCTGTAATATTTTTTTCTGCTAAATGGATTTTCATCATATTTTCAAGACATACGCAGAAATTCTTCCCCTAGAAGCTCCGTAAATTTCATAGAGATCTTTTGAGTTTTCTTAAAGTTATTGAGATTTCGCTAGGGGATTATTTTTTGCCCCAGTCTGTATATCTATATATATATACAGTATATATATATATATATATATATATATATATATATATATAAATTATATATATATATATATATATATATATATATATATATATACAGAGGAATGTAAAACGAAACTAGCTCAGAAGCTAATTAATTGTCAAGATACAGAATGCATTAAGGTGTGTATAAGGAATGGACGTGAAGGGATTAACCTATGGAGCTTGGCTGCAGACTCTGAGTATGAGTATGTGCCTTAGACCTTCCACTTAATGGTGCACTCGAGAAAGATACATAAATACATGTATATACCTTGTTCGTGCCAATCCCCATGGTCATATAGACGCTATACTGAGAGGCGTCTGGTTCAATGGCCCAGAGAACGGGGTTCCTGATCCTATCGGCATTCGAGTCCAATTCTATCACGCCGGTGATACCTTGAAAAATGAGGACAAAGACCTTGTAAAATGTACGATTTAAGTTAATTATCGCCATTTAATTGGATTCTCCAACCTAACTAACTGGTTTTCCTCCCATTCTGTCGAAATAGCCAATGGCACACATCACTTTGAGGCAGATGGTGCTTTTACTTATCCTTGGATAAGTCCAGTGTTCAAAACATTAACACATATCTGCCGCTGCCATGTCTCTAAGTAGAAAACCTGACATCATCATCGTGTTAAAGTTATAATGTCTCAATAGCGCAGGGGTAACCTCATGAAGTTTTAAATGACAGTTCCTGAGGTGAATTGAACTCTCGTGGGTTCTAATCCCAGCCGCGCTGATCTGAGAATAAAATCTCCGACATTCACTAGACTGACTATACTGAACATTGACTAAATTGCCTAACGGTTTAACCGTGTGGTATTAAAAGTGATATATATCAACATAGTTGATCATTTCGCAATAGTACGTGTTTACATTTACAAAGTCAGTCAAAGAAGTAATCCACCATTTAGACTACATGATCCATAATAATCAACATTGTATGTTCGAATTTCATGTAAAAAAGAATTTTATTACTTTTATCAATTGTTAAAATGGAGTGTTCGCTGTCAACTTCTTTCTATTATTTAATTTTGGAATAATAATCTCTTTCGAGTGTTCTGCTAAGTGGCAGATCCAGGGTACATATTCCTACTGACGTGCCGCTTTCACACTTCATAAAGAGCACTCCATCGATCAGAGAATTTATCCCTTCACAGAAGGATATGTCTTATCCGCACAAAATATGCTGTGGCTTGGGAATAATAGGGCTTTGGCATATTATTATAATATTATAATAATACCGCTTCATACGACACGTGCAGTTTACGGTTAATCTATTATTCAGTCTCCCGGACACAACACGAGAAATGAATAGCAATATGAAAAATATATGTAGGGAAATATAATACTTTTAATGATGATTCCGTTGCCAACATTAGATTTAAAATGTGTATCTGATTTGCAAAACTATTAGATACTGAATCTTTATGTAATGTGGATTAGCACACGTTGAAATGTATATTGTGTGGTTTGCAATATGTTACCATATCTGCTCAAACGAAGTATAAACCTAAAAATTAATTTTTTTTAAATTTTTATGTTTAGTTTCGTTCTGTTTTTGATTTGTATCTGCCATGCAATGATGAATGAAGAATATATATTTATAATAAATATAGAGCTATTACAGTTCCTTTGAAATGATTTTTAAGTATAGCCATGCCAGTATTTATGTAGCATTCAAATACTTAGCTATGTTCATCATTGTTCTTCGAAGTCTTCGTTTCTAAACACTGCTGTTTGAGGTAAAAACCATAAACCACTAAATGGCACGTATTGGTCTAGACGCAATAATACATTTTACAGTATTATATACTAAATCTAATACGAGAAGTGGACATTAGAATTCCCCAAAACGAAAGATAAAAATAGGAAACGAGTTAAGCCTTGCTCTGAACTAAATGAAATGGAAGAGGGATGACGAGAATGAATATAGTGGTCAACTCCAAGGAACTCGATATAACCATGTCATATAATTTAATCAATTCAAAACTCTCTGATAGCCTAGATTCAATCTCGGACTTTAGTTTAGATGATGGGTCCTGAATATTTGAGTCTTAGTGAGCTAGTGGTAGTTGGTGCCATAATAGGCTTATCCATATTCTCGCATACTATAATTATGCAATGTGAAAATAATATTGAAATAATGCTGCTATACCATCAAATATTCTGTTCCTGGCTTTTTCTACCATGTAAGATCCGTTTTTGAAATTTTTGCCTTCTTTGAGAGCTTCGTTGAGGAGTATACAATAGAAATACACTGCGTCGTACAGCGTCATCGCCTGCTGGGGCACGGCCTGAAATTAGCGTAGAACTGAATTTATAAAGATTCATTGCTACTCCTCAAAATGACATGGCATTGCGATGTCAATGCGATGTCAGTGTTATGTCAGTGCGCTATCTATATGATGCCAATGTGATGCCAGTGTTATGTCAGTGCGCTATCTATATGATGCCAATGTGATGCCAGTGTTATGTCAGTGCGCTATCTATATGATGCCAATGTGATGCCAGTGTTATGTCAGTGCGCTATCTATATGATGCCAATGTGATGCCAGTGTTATGTCATTGTTATGTCAATGTGATGTCTATGTGATGTCAATGTGATGTCAATGCGATGTCCATGTGATGTCCATGTGATGTATATGTGATATCTATGTGATGTCTATGTGAGGTATATGTGACATCTATGTGATGTCTATGTGATATCTATCTGATGCCAATGTGATGTGCCAATGTGATGTAAATGTGATGCCAATGTGATGTAAATGTGATACCAATGTGATGTCTATGTGAAGTCAGTGTTATGTCAGTGTAATGTCAATGCGATAGCAATATAAATAGAAAGAGTCCAGCGAGTCACCACACATTGGCGACGAGCCTATTCAGTGGGCGAACAGTTATATTTGCCATTTCACGTTTTGGTCCGTATAAGGAAGCCCTATCTCTTGCCCTCCCACTTTTTGAGCCTGCCAAACGTGCAATCTTCCTTTGTTAGCCATAACCAAAAGCTTTAAAATTGAAGATGTATCTTGCATGTACTGTTATTATCCATAGATGCTCAACTTTAAGTGACAATAAAACTGTTTTATCTAAATTAAGGGGTCGGCCTAGAGTGCCAGTTGACTATTCAAAGTAGTGCAGAAAGTGGACGGACAATTGCCCGTTCCTAATATAACCAAAAACAATGTCATAGTACAGTAAAACTAAATGCATTACAATTTAAATAAAATAGCTAGAAAACTCAACTCTCAAATCAAATATTTAAAGTACATGTATTTTACCTATCTCTTTTGATTGCTCGTGCCAAACTAGCCTCATAACAATATGTACGTAGGAAGGCTATACAGAAAGCAGTAGATTTACGCAATACCGCTTGGAAGGTGCTAGGATCGATAGACCAGGGTGGCAATAGACTTCTTCTCAGAACATTCGCCATGAAACTGGCCGTCTCATTATCCGTTGCATCACGATGCGACATCTAAATAGTGAATTTAGAATGTATAAATAGCTTATTGTGTTGAGCTTAAAATAAGATAAAATAATTTTTCATTTATCTTCTAAAGGTCTTTGGATCGTATTCTGGTCGAGCTGATCAGAGAGTTGAAGCAAAAGTTTTTCTTACGAAAGGCAGTCTGACACATGATTATATTGTAGATAGTGGCTTAAACCTGAAATATTACCAATGGTAGATGCTGGTATTTACTGAACACAACATTACCCGCTGTCTAGTTAAACCTCGGAAGTGATACGTCATAATGACATCCTAAAGGAGATACGTCATAGAGACATCTGGAATATGAAACGTCATAAAGACGCTCACTACGTTGAGTCGAGTTATATATCATCTCTACGGACCTTTTCAATTATCTCTTTCTGTGCGTTCCTTGTAGTACTCATTTTTAGCAAGATTCATTAATTCTTGGAATGTTCGCTTCCAAATATTCTAAAGGTGAGACCGATTTGATAAAAAGCATTGACCATTTGATTTATTGTATGTATCTGATATAAACGGAGCTGAAGTGTATATGATATTAATTTAGTGTATATAGTATATTGATTTTAAATAGAATTATAATGACTATTATTGACTTTGCACCTCACTATGATGTAACTTTGGCTGCTCTGTATTTTTAGATATCTCATAAAAATTTTTAACCACTAATTTAATATGTGCCTGTATTGCCGGTTCACCTCATACTTGCGTTATTTTATAACTTGTACTGATGTCTGCTTTCTCAAATTATGTGTGGAGATAAACTTAATAAGTAATTAATAAATAAACCTCGCATTCATTTGACGCGCTTAATCCTAGAGATCTAAAAAAGACTTCTGCAATTTTATCACAGCATTCTCATATTAGCTAAACTTTAATAGCACATATTAATTTATACAAATATTTACTAGAAAATATTTTACTACTGAATAATACTGCTAAAGTAATTTAAATAGCATATACAATAATGAACTTATATAGCAGATTGAGTATTTACGAACCAGTTTTAGAGCTTGGAATAGTTGGCGCCTGTAGGTGAAGTTTTGCCCGGTCATGTTGTAGCTCGACCATGGTTGAAGAAGCTGTATGTCGGGTGTAACAGCGAATGTAAAGAAAACATAATCCCCTTCAGTCATACCCCGGTCCTGAGCTTGAAACAGAAACTGTCCCACGTAGGTTTTGTCGTTGTGGCATACGAGAACGACTGCAACCGAAAGTACATGTAAATAGATTTATCGAAATAGCACAGTAAGTCAAGAAACCAATGGGATTGGTGTTTTATGACTCGATAAGCGTAAGACGTAATTACAATGAAAATGTAGTAATACTTACATGTATCGAGTTATAGTATAGTTACAATTATAGTTATATTTATAGGCATAATTATAGGTATTATTATATTTATAGGCCTAGGTATAGTTACACTTATAGTTATATTTATAGGCCTATGTAGGCCTATAGGTATAATTATAGTTATAGGCCTAGGTATAGTTATAGTCATAGTTGTAGTTAAAGTTATAGTTATATTTATAGTTATAGTTATAGTTGTGGTTGTAGTTATAGTTATTGTTATAGTTATAGTTATAGCAATTGCAATAGCTATAGTTATAGTTATATAAGTCATATATTTCTTCTTCTTTTCTCTGCGTGACGTCACTTTGTGGACACCATAGCAGCCTCTTTTTCCTTCTGTCTCCACTGATACCGGTCCTTTGCAAGATCATAGACATCACTCTGTGCTAGGTTATATTTAGTATCTATTTGATTTATATCTTTCTTATATTGTATAATTAAAGTATATTTATTTCCCATACCTAGTTTCATTTTATTATTTGTTATTCTATAATTTAGAGCTTTTCTTACTGGAGTATTTTCATCCAATCTTAGCATATGTCCTATCCAACTGAGTCTTTTGAATTTTATTAATTCACTCCATGGTTTGTCTTGTGTTCTGTCATATCGGTCCGTATTGCTAATTATGTGTGGGTATTTTATATTTAATTTGATTCTAAATAGTTTCCTTTGAAATATATCTATATTTCTTTCCATGCTTCTAGTTATTATCCATAATTCACTATTATATATGAAGATAGGTTTTGATATATGTATATATTAAATATTTTAATTCTTATTTTCAAGCTTAAATTTTTATTTCTTAGTTTAGATTTATATTTATTAAATGCCATCATTGTTAATTTTTCCTTTGATTTAAATCTCTTTCTGATTCAAGCATACTACCTAAGTATTTAGTATTTCGCCATTGCATATCATCTATTGTGTTTGGTATAATTATTTTCTCTGTTTTATCTTTATTTATCTGTAAATCTCTCCTTTTAAATCTATTTTCTACATATTCTATTAGTTCATCAGATTTGTTTTTTTCCAAAAATAATCCAGCCTATATCATCGGCAAACTGCTTATCTATTGTTTCATATCTATTTTCTCATTTTTGCTTTTATTCCAATATGTATGATCTTGTATTTCTGCTGGAATATTATTATCTTCTTTTGCATTTAAAGCTATGGCCAGATATAAAGTAAATAATATAGGACTTAAGCAGTCTCCTTGAGGGACTCCTATATATTTAAGATATATTGTATATTTAAAGTCATATATTGAAGATATATTGTATATTTAAATTCATATATTTAAGATATATTGTATATTTAAAGTCATATATTTAAGATATATTGTATATTTAAAGTCATATATTTAAGATATATTGTATATTTAAATTCATATATTTAAGATATATTGTATATTTAAAGTCATATATTTAAGATATATTGTATATTTAAAGTCATATATTTAAGATATATTGTATATTTAAAGTCTTATACTTAAGATATATTGTATATTTAAAGTCATATATTTAAGATATATTGTATATTTAAAGTCATCTATTTAATATATACTGTATATTTAAAGTCATATATTTAATATATATATATATATATATATATATATATATATATATATATATATATATATATATATATATATATATATAGTTATATAGTTATAACTATAGCTTTAATTATAGGCATAGTTATACTTACATATACATTTAACTTTAAAACAGACTAATGGTTAGAATTCTATTACGCTAATAGCAATTGCAGCTAAAATTTAATTAGCATTTTAATTAAACAACAATTATGAGTATAATCATAACTATTCTCATCAGAGAATAATTAAAGTTTATAGTTATAGTTATATAACTATAAACTTATATGTTATAATTAGCTCAGATTAATTACTAACATTATTATTCTTGCTACTAGAAAACGAAGATCTCTCTATATTCTCGCTCTTGGTACACTACCCACTTGCAAGTCCATGGTATATAACACCTCCACTCTTCTAGGTCTTGTCTTCTGTTTTCTCTTCATGTCCACATACGAGTGGACCTTTAAATCATCTCAAACGATTACCGTTATTCTTGGGGATTACGCTTATGACGAGGTGGGCCTCCTATGCCTACCTCAGCTACGACTAATATTTACTGGCAGGGGCGTCATTCCTTCAGAAATTCATCCTGTCTACCCATTTACGTAGATATAAGTAATATATATCTTCTAAAGCACTCACTTCTTCCTATCTGACTAATCCTACGTAAGCATCTGTCCAATTCCTCCTCGTCAGGCGTGGCGGAGAGCTTTATCCACTCGGCTAGCGTGACGTTAGAGGTCCTCACGAACTGCGCCACGCTCGTGGACACGTATAGACACGTAGATGGGTCACTATCCGACACGATCACAATGCGATACCAGCCTTCGTAGTAGAAGTAGCGGAGAAAGGCCAAGCCGAAGTACTCGAAGCGTCCGGTGAGTCTGATCATAGTGTTGTACTTGTCGTTGTCGTCTAGTGCTGTGTCCATGCAGCCTTCTGGAAGCATCGGGAGATTGTAGTAGGACGCTGTGATCCCGGTAACGACGCAAGCTGCAAAGAAATCAAGAAAATTGTTCTGGGTTCCGGCAACATGGTGCAATTTCCTGGATCCAGTTGCTGGAGGCAAAGGCGAAGTAGGTAAGATGCTCGACCGAGGATCAGTATGTGCGGGGTTCAAATCCGGGGCTTGCTCGTCACTGACATCGCTTTCGAATGAGGAAACTGACTTTAACCTTAGCTCTTTCCGACGAAATTCGTATTGTACAAGAGGTTATTTTTTTACTTTTTTACACAGTCGGAATATATAAAAAGTATATTGGGCGATAGGGCGGGGAGGAGCGTGAAGAACGAAAGAGCTATTAGGGATTTTGTTAGGTATTGCAAGATTTTGAGCAGGATCAAATCTATCTTGATTCCTAATAAATAAGTTTATCAAACAAAATGTAACACAGAGAGGCTTAGACGTGAAATAAGTTATGATCTCCTAGCAGACGTTAAGACGTCAGAGAGAATGTTTCACAAGAAAAGATATATCGACAGAATCTACACAACTGTTAACTGTGAACCTGCAAATATCAGTGAGGACTTAATATCAGAGAAACTATGACGTCAGATAGAACTTAACATCAGAAAAACTGTGACGTCAGAGAAACTGTGACGTCAGAGAAACTGTGATGTCTGAGAGGATATGACGTCAGAGAGATTGTGATGTCAAAGTGGACATAATTAGTATTACTATTAAATATTAAACTTATAATGCTGATTTGCATCACCAAAATCGGTCTTCTAGTCTGCTTTATAGAATGAGTTTCAAAATTAGAGAACTAAATTAGAATGAATTAATTTATCAAGTGAGGTTATAAAGAATGTCCAAATTATCTTGGAACGAAAGAAAGGATCCTCTACCGTGTTGATAAACGCGTAAAGAAGAAAAAATAATTTACTTCGGCTTCGCCACTGGAGCCAGTGGCGAAGTCGGAATTATGAATTACTACATGTAAAATACAAATATAAATTATGAAGCAATATTGCTTAGTAAGTTTCTAGATAAGAACTACTAACAAGAGGAACATGCGGGACCGAACAGCACGTCCACTCCATCAATCAGGATCATGTTCAGTCCGCCCACCACAGCCGTCTTAGGCACACACGGGTTGACCGTCACAGTGTAGTAGCTGAAACAGCGTATGAGCTGAGCAATTGTATCATTGTAGTACATTATTATGCGGCATTATATTACATTACCGTGCAGCATTATATTACATTATTATGCAGAATTCTATTACATTATTATGCAGCACTACTTGAAATTATTAAGCAGCATTAAATTACACTATTGTGCAGCATTATTATGTCACCTTACTATGCAGCATTATATTACATTATTATGCAGCATTTTATGAAATTTTTAGGCAGCATTATATGACATTATTATGCAGCATTCTGTTATATTATTTTGCAGCATTATATTACATTATTTTGCAGTTCTATTTTACATTGTTATGCAGCATTATATTGCATTATTATGCAGCATTATAATACATTATTATGCAGCATTGTAATACATTATTATGCAGCATTACATTTCATTACTACACAGCATGATGGTAAGTTCTCGCCTTAGGCGTATGATATCCAGTATTACAACACCCCCTCCCCTCCCCCCCCCCGTTACTGATTTACTCTATCGAGATAGGATGCTATCATTAAATTAGGTTTGAATTTCAAATTTGCTTTGACTGAAGAACTATGTATTTCTAGAATTCGTTTCTTCTCTTATGTCAACATAGCGTATCACAATTAGAGGTCTACTGTCGTCCATGACATCATCGAGCACTACTGAGACAAATCCAAGCATGCATTTTATATACAGTTTATAGTATTCAAGATTTTATAAATGTCTTAATGCAGGGAACCATCTTAGTAAGAATTTGTTATACATTCTTTTTTAAGTAAAAAACTTTATTTATTTGTTTCATAATCGTCATCATCATCTTCCCTTCAATCCCAGTTTAACTACGGTCTGTATACGAATAGACCTTCTCCAATCCTCTTTGTTCCACACCATATCATCAGCCAATCCTTTTTGTCCATTCGCTTATTTATTTGCAGTAATTTATGGAGTCTAGGCGCTCACCAGCCGAATGCCATATTTTATATTGGTTTGGATCTTTTTGCATTAGCCGCCTTCTATGACACGTACAGTCACCTGTTGGTCTATTCTTCAAACAACCCGAACAAAACACGGGGATTTATTTCATGTTTAATGCCAGTATATTAATTTATCATACTCTACTGTATCGCATTATTATACTATTATATATTTATATATATATCGCATTATTAATGTTATATATTTGAATGTCTTAATAGCGTAGGGGTAATGTCATGAAATTTTAAATGACAGATCCTGAGGTGAATTGAATCCTCGTGGGTTCGAATCCCAGCAGCGCTGATCTGAGAGTAAAATCTCGGACATTCACTGGACTGATTACACGAAAAATAGAATAAATTGCCTAAGGGTTTAAACATGTGGTATTAAAAAGTGATAGATATCAACGTAGTTGATCATTTCACTATAATGCGTGTTTACTTTTACTATTAAACCTACGTGAAATTGACTCCCGTGAGCAGTTTCTCTCTGATGGCTTGATCTATCGCCATTGTTATAGCACCATGATGTGGACGTCTGGTATCATATCCAACCCTCAGCTGTAGTCCCAGAATAGGCTGAGTAAACAACACGGACGGTAAATATATCGCTAGAAATAAAGCTATGACGTGGGTGGTCATGACGGTTCTTAATAATTCGCTACTGCTGTCTGTGCCTAGAAGTGTAAGAGAGCCCGTGATATGACGTCCTTCAACGTCAAACCGTTCTTTTAGCGTATAACAATAAATACTTGTTGTAGACAACGTATCTCGTTTGCAAAGCCTGCAATTTCCAATTTAATCAATAATCAATCATCATCATCATCTTCCCTTAAATCCCAGTTTAACCAGGGTCGGGAAATAGTAAATAAAATAATCAATCAATTACTAAAATTTCACATCCGGTTATTCGACGTAAGGCAATGTCATGGACTTCTCTTGCAGAAACTGCACAAACAGTCAGAGTCTCCATAACTGTTAATAATGCAATTAATAATTATTAATAATTTAATTAATAGTGATTGAAAATTTAATTAATAATCAGCACTAATTTAAGCAATACTTCTTACTAAAGCGCTACTACAGGGAGTAGTAGAGTTTAGGTGAAGAATTTGTATTACTTCGTAGACATTACCAATATGGTATTAATAAATACAATAAAACAAGAAAAAATATTATGTTTATTTGAATGAGGCAAACCTGCAGTCTTTATAAATATCGTCCAATGTATAATAACTAGCGCAATTTATATATATATATACATATATATATATACATATATATACATATATATATATACATATATATACATGTATATATATATACATGTATATATATATATATAGTATATACAGTATATATATATATGTATACGTATATATATATATATACATACATATGTTAAAATGAAGATATTAGCAGATGGATAAAAATAAATAGAATTGATTAGTAGAACGAAACACCTTTAAAAATCTGCAACTTTCTTCTGCCCAATATATTCTTAGAGCAGCTTATAAGTACAATATTCTAATTATTGGAGTTCTATGCACATATTATAAGAATACTTTTCAGCCTACAGTCTCAGAAGGATACATGCAGATTATCTAGCTGATTCATCAGAAAAATCATCAATTTACTTGATAAACCTAACTTCTCCGATTGGATCATTGCCTTCCAATAATACAGCTTCTCCATCTATCTACATGTATCTCTCTCTTTCTCTTTCTCCTTCTCCTTCTCTTTCTCACTCTCTCTCTCTTTCTCTCTCTCTCTCTCTCTCTTATCTCTCTTTAGCGTTCCGCCAAGTAGATGGTCCAAAGTTCAAATTTATACTTAGAGACTGCTTTTATGCTGCTTTTGATACACTCCAGAGATCAACAAGTTATTCCTTTCACGAAAGGCTATGCTTTATCAAAACCTCAATTACCCTATGGATTGGAAAAAATATGGCTTCGTAGATGGTTCCCCGTGATTTTTCTTACTTTTTTTACTTAGTATTCACTTACTATACATGAAGTTAATCGTTGATTTATACTTAATGTATAACTAACTTATACTCAAATGTTGCTCATCTTAGTTAACTGCATTTAGTCGCCTCCAAAACTTCCACAGAATACGATAATACTATCGGTGTACCCTGTATTTGGCCCGACAAAGCAATGACAATCCGTGCTAAACAAGCCAATGTTAAAATGCTTGATAATTCTAAGAATTAACATGAAATAAATTTCTCGAAAAATTCGAGATTACTCTTCTTCAATTAATGTCTATATCAAATTCAGAATAAAAAGGGAAAATATTTAGTACTTTAAATAAATATATTAAGAAGATATAGTCCACAGATATTTGAATAAATTTCATTTGACTGAATTCTCGAGAATGTATTTTCCGTATATTCTGAAATAATTAGATGATTTTCAAATTTAAAAATATATTGAAAATCAACTAGGAAAAATTATAATAACACACACCATATGTGTCGATAAATAAATTACACTGCTGTGCTATTTACTGTACTTCAAATTATCACTTGAATAAATCAAAAGGCTTATTCTTCATCTGAAATTGTAGCAAAGTTGATTTAGTCAACTTTTAGTAAGAAAATAAGCCTAAAGCCTATCTACTCATACTTTTCCTTTCATAACAAATACCAACAAGTTTTTACCAGGGTGTAACTTCTAATCAAATCTAAACGAATTTGACAAGAAATGAATGTATCACAGTTACATTATGCTGCACTTTCTTAACAGAACATTGAAAATTGAATATCTTTCGTTTAAAAGCTGATCGATCGTAGTTTGAATAAAATCACTATAAATAACATTCCTGCTTGCTATGCGCGTAAACACTATTACAGCTTGCTATTTCGATTGTTTAAAATCTACAGAACCAATAATTAATATAATGTATGTAATAAACATAATTTTAAAACATTCAACGTGCAGTACACGTTCATTTAACTTTTCTTTTAGATTTCGTGATGAAGCTATAAAACCGGAAGTTACAAAATTGTTTCCGAATTTATCAAGCTTGTGCTTTTTACTTTCCACTTCAGAATTATTCGAATAGAGTGAACACACGGAAAGTGTTCTAGATCATTAGAGACAGTACTTAGACAGTGATAAGGCTAAAAATCACTGGAGAGTATCGATTTGGTTATTTTTAGTTTAAATTAAGTTCCTTTAGTTTTGGTTTTTTATGAATCATTAAGGGTTAACAAATGAATTTCATTTGCTTACATTTCTATTTTACCTTTTAATTGTAGTTATTTCGTCTCCATTGCTAATGTGATGTGACAAATGGGGTATTATGACTGATGTGACTATGGCTAAATGAATAAATAATAAATGTCCTTTTCGTTTTATGAATGTTGACCTGTCCTCTTGAGCAGATTCACGACTTACACGGCCAACATTACGATTAGTGCCATACTTATATATATATATATATATATATATATATATATATATATATATATATATATATATATATATCATCATCATCATCAGCATCATCATCCTCCCTTGATTCCCAGTTTAACTAGGGTCGAGATACGAATAGACTTTCTCAAAAACTCTCTGTCCTACACCACACCACCAGCCAATCCCCTATTTGAGACTTTTCCATTCCTTTAAATTTTTGTAGCAGTTTCTTGAGCCTAGGCGCTAACCAACCGAATGCCCTTTCTCACGTTGGAATGGATCTTAGTGCGTTAGTCGCCTTCTACGACACGTGCAGTCACCGGTTGGTCAAATTCTTCAAAAAACCCGGACACATGACAGGAATATATATATATAATAGTATCATCATCTTGCATATAGATATATATTCCAGTCAATATATATATATATATATATATATATATATATATATATATATATATCTGCAAATGAGTATAATATGTTATTTGTGATAATTATTATGAATTGTGTAAGTTAGCTTTTCCTTATAAATTAATTGACCATGTGCTTAAGTGTTGTCAAATGATTAATTTAATAGAGTAATAACATGAATGTCACATATTCATTCATGTTATTACTCTATTAAATTTTGTGAAGATAAAACATATCTCTCTCTCTCTCTCTCTCTCTTATATTTTAATGTTATTCTACCTGCCAGTAGGAAGTGCACTAAGAGAGAAAGAGAGAGAGAGAGAGAGAGAGAGAGAGATTGAATAAAAGTCCCAGGTAAGTTTTTCAATTTGCATAGTTTGAAAACTACATTATCCTTTAATTACTGGAGGACACGCCCAAAAATATCACAATTATTAAGATACTTAAAATTCAATTTAATTATACAGATATCTGGCTATTTGAAGCAATTCCAGTCATGTGATAACTTAGCAAATACAATTTATTGCTTCACTAATAATTCAAATTGTTCATCCCCAAGGACCTACATTACATTTGGCACAGTTACGCCTATTTGCACGTAATTACTGCTGTTCTATAATTATATTGGTTAACACTCGCGTGCGTATGGAGCTGAGATGCATATAATTACTATGCATACCGGTGTATAATTTCAAAAAGCAATTATTTCGTCAATTGTACAATAAATTCCTTACATTCGATCTGCAATATCCTGATATGTGCTTCTCATAATTGAGCTTGTGTCCTAAGCGACTTTGCAGAGGTTAATATTGTGGGTTGTATGTAGGCATAACTATCTAATAGAACGCTTCCCTATTGGTTGGTCCTAAACCTGAAGCAAGTTGATACCAACTTTTAACTAAATCTGACCATTCGCAACTAACTAGTTACACTTGAACATTCAATACTTGGCGATGCTATGCTATCTAAATTCTCAATTATGTCATCAGAATTCCTGTTAATAAAGCCTTGCAAATTCGTATTCGCAACCATGGCATCTGAATTCCTATTAACAACTGTGGCATCTCAAACGTAAAAGTAGGCCATGCGTACATAATTTTCTTTAGTTGAGTCCAGTCAATATAAAATTAATAAAAATAAAGCAATCGCATACTGCGAAAGTCCTAAGAGGTACATGTATGGTACTTAAATAAAGGCACAAAAGCTACACTAAATTCAAAAGCAAGAAATTATCTAACGTTGAAAACAAGGAGATATCCAACGTTGAAGCTAAAGGTGAATGCTATAGTTAGAAAATGCACAAATTGTACAAGTATTTAAACGTGTTGCATTTGCGCCTAAATATCAAATAAAAAGCACTATGAAGGCAAAGTAGTGATATAATCATCTATGATAATATCTATCACTTTTAAATTCTCATGTTTATACTTGGTTAATTTCTGTACTATCAATATTACAAGACTTGTGAGAGTCCGAGATTTTATTACAAGTTAATCTAATCCTGGATTCAATCGCTTGACACTGTGAAGAGTCATATACACTGGGCTACTCTGACACTCAACAGAGTATATCTTAATTTTTAGATTTTCAATAACATTCACTTTTTTTATTAACATTATCTTCAAAATCTATTTTTTAAAGTTGAAAGCCGAATGAAAGATGACATCGTAACACTTTATCTGCAAATACTGAAATCTCAGATATATTAGAATATAGATACTTTAAATACTTCTAGGTATTGAATTCATAGCAATTTCTAAATTTATATTTTAAATTCATAGTAATAGTATAGATATACTAAACTGTTGCCATGAATTTTTACTGCCGTCATTATAAAACATCAAGCGTCTCTTCTAAGCTAGCATTGCAATCTCTCATCCCGGATATATGCTTGATCTACTGCCTCACTATTCAGAGCAATTAAAGAGTTGTAACTGTTGTAGCGTCATTAGATCCACTGTAGAACCTATCCAAGGCCGTGATGGTATTCGTTAGCCTATGCAAACTTGTGTAGTTTAGTAATTTGGAATTGCAAAGTTTTTGCTTCATTTAAGCTAGCGTGCTTCACGCCGAAGGAGACAAATCGGTCAACGAAGCTATTGTAAGGTTAGAAGTTTTTGAATGTTTTGATAAGCACTTATTAAATACTTAGTATGTAAGGGATTCAAATCCTGGGCTTCTCCCGTCACTGACATCGCTTTCGAGTGAGGAAACTGACGCAGACATTAGCTTAACCTGCTTTTTTATTTCTTATATTTCCACTTGTATTACATCAAAACTGGTTCTATTATTCAAATATATTTATAATATTAATGCGTCATACTGTCTTGTTACAACACACCTAAGTACGGCTTTATAGGTAAAAGCATCTAGAATTATTCTTAGAATTATTAAATTATTCGTAGAATTATTTACTATTATTATTTATTTTAGAACAGAAAACCTGATTCTAATGCAGGTAAAAAAGCAACGAAATGTGAATTACTTTTACTGTAATTTCAAATTATAATTTTTACTTTTTCAAATTTCTGCTAGGACTTGTTTATGTGTCTAAGATAACGAACAGATTTAGTCTCTCTTGGCCGAGTATTCTATTCTTCAAATGCATGCGAAAAGTGTTTTTAAAGGTGCGACTTTTAAAGGTGTGACTTTTAAAGGTGTGACAGAAAACAGAATTTAATTGCTGCAATTATATGTACAGGTAAGGATATATACTGTAGGCCTACATGTACAAATATGTATACAGCATATATACCGACTTAATTCAAGTATATGCGTAAATAACAAAATATATGAAATGAATACATGTACATATAGGCCTATATGCACATATATAAACCCGTGTTGTGTCTGATTTGCTGAATATTAGACAAACTGTGGACTGCAATTTTCGTAAAAGGCGACAAAACACAGAGACCCAAACTAACGTCAGAAAGGACATTCGGGTGGAAAAGATCCAAAATAACAAAAGATTCGGCCTCGTTCCTGAAGTTTCTGCACATTTTCAAATTGAATATATCGTTTATACAGACCTTAACAAAACTTCTATGATAATTTAGTAATACATAGGTTAATTTTTATTATTTCTAACTTACTTTAGCTCTAATACTTGCTTGATTGAATGACTTACTAACCAAATCATTTTTTCTATTTTTTTCATTTAGCTTAATCGTTCAATTGTCTACTGAGCCAGAAGGATGGCTAATTATAGAACCGTTCTCGCCTTGATGCTATTGGGCTTCGTTCTAATTTCCTCTAAGGTCCATGCAGCAAGCTTTGGCGTCCAGAGCGCCGAAGAAGACTCCATTAAAGATCTCCAGACAAGAAACCTCCTCGATGAGGTAGATCAGCTGGAAGAAGTAGAGGAAGAGTTGTCCAGAAGGGAGGAGATTTTGGAGTTAAGAAGGGAACTGGCTGCGATACAGCAAGAAGATAGAAAACGACAAATTCGCCAAACCCCAGTTCCAGAAGTAAAGAGATTAAAGATGACTCCTCCTCCTAACGTACCAGAAACAATACTCCGCTTGAAGCACACTCCCATACCTCCCCCCAGTGATATTGGGTTTAACCCGGCCGATCCCTACAACCTGGCTAATCGTCCGCTGAGGCAGACACCGAAGCCTCTGAGAATTACCCCTCAGCCCTTCGTTAGGCCTGCCGTCTATCCGATGGAAACTGTAGAAGAGATCTCGAATGAGCAGGAGCTGGCTCAAGAGCTCTGGAATGAGATCAACGAGAGATTTGTGTTGATTGATAGACGAGAGTTGGAGAGGGAGGCAATGGAGAGGCAAGAACTTGCCTAATTCTCCTTCCGGTTCAACAGTAAACAGTGTAAGTAGAGCTGGCATTATAATGCATTCTATTCTATTTTATTTTTAAAAATTAATGTCTATACAAATTTCTTTAGAAATATAAACAGGATTAGACAACCAGGTAAATTCCCATACAGTGCAAGTAGGTACAGTTTCAAATAACTACTGTACATCTGGCAATACAAATTGTGAACTATGAGAACCAAATAAAAGTGCGGACTAATTAAGGAATTGGTATTCAAGGACTACTTGTACTTGCATATTTTGCATTGCTGAGTCCTTAACTTAAATACAAGCTGGTAAAGCTAACGTTAGCGCCAGTTTTCTCACTCGAAAACGATGTCAGTGACGGGCGAGCCCGGGATTGAACCCCGCACAGTCTGATCCGCGATCGAGTATCTTACCGCTATCGTCACTGGCTCTAGCCATAGCGCCACTGGCGCTGTGGAATCTGTTTTATCTTTTTTATCTGCTTTATCGAATTTTTCTGTTGAATCAACGTATTCTGTTTACATGTAAGTTACGAGGTTGTGACAGTGTTGTAATCAAGGATGCCCCACTGCTCCGAGCAGATGTACGAGTTATATCGCGATTGTGTAGGTTGTGTCGCGATTAGTTGAGGTCTTTGCTCTAATCTCATCCGATTATACGACATCTTTACTGGTTGTACTGTATCAGTAACTTCTCTTAGCCTCATCTTTTCAATGCACCGCATAATGTAAAATCATAAAACTATAGGAATGATACAAATTAATTAAGTTAAAAATTAAATCAAAATCACTAGATAAAGTAAGAATGAAATTAGAGAGGCTCTCTCTCTAATTGCACTGTCTACTGGCAGGTCCATAGTATATAACGCCTCCACTCTTCTCTGTTTTCCGCACTTTTATCATGTCCACATATGAGTGAATCTTTAAATCATCTAACATACCTAATCTCGGCCTGCCCCTGCTTCTTTTTCCTTCCATTCTACCTTCTATAACCTCTTTTAGTAGACTTCCCCACTTATAATGTGTCCTATCCAACTCTTCTCCCTATTTCTTAATACATTTATCAACTGTCTCCCTGTACCAACTCCAGAACTTCCTCATTTGTAAGCTTTTGCGTCCAGCTAATCCTCTCCATTCTTCTCCATATCCACACTTGCAATGCCTCTAGTTTCCTGATATCTTCCTAATTACAGCGGCATGAAAGTAATAATAAAAACAAAATTAAAATGCTTATAATAAGCTTACAATATAGATACGATGCCATCCTGTCACTGATAACCTTTCAAGGGATGAAGAAATTTTAAATCCACTTATGGTATGTGTAAACAATAAACTTGTTTTTGCAAGCTGAACACAGGGCGTGTAAAAAAGCTAATGTTAACGTCAGTTTCCTCATTCGAAAGCGATGTCAGAGACGGGCTAGCCCAGGATTTGAACCCCGCACATACTGATCCGCGGTCGAGTATCTAGCCGACATCGCCACTGGCTTCAGCCAGTGTCGTTCAACACAGGTCAGCAAGTGTAATGATTTAATTCTGGCTCGCTCGTCACTGATATTCCTTATCGAAAATCTTAGCATCTGATTTAGCTTTGATAATAAAATCTGACTCGGCTTTAAGTTTGTTTCAAGAAATTTTTATGTAAGTAATGACTAATTGTTCACATAAAAGATTCGAGTATGAGGTGGCAATAATGATGTATTTTCTATTTGCTGTGTTTACTAGATGCAGGCAGAGAGTCAGCTGCAATCCGATACGTGTTGGGCTATGGATTTTGAGATTAAGTAATAATAGCCTCCGATTTACAAAAAATCAACATAAAACTCGAAAACTTTCTTCATGTACATGTTGCATACAGTAGTATAATAACTTCACGCTTACCCATATATTTGTGCAGTAGACTTTGCGATATTAATTTTACAGGATTTTATAGTTTGCGTCTTTAAAAAATATTGCCAGAGTTCAATAAAATAAAATTCAGTTTGATTCACTGTTGTGATTAGAATTTTCATAATATCTTTAGTTTTCTTGAATTTTATAAGCATATAAATACCAGAGTAAATATCATTAGTAATATACATTATTAAGCCCACGACAATTGTGCTATTTATCATTCGATCTCTTATGCGCCGATGATAATAATAACAACAATAGAGTGGTATTGTAGCTCATGACAACATTGAACAGTAATGAGAAAACTCCAAGACATAGGGAAGAATATAATCATGAGCGTCCAGGCTTTGACCAGTATACTTGAAGAGTTACAAGAAACTCTTGTAGTTTCAATATACAAGTTTATGAGTTATTGTGGATGCAAAAAGATCTCAGACTCTGATATTGAATCAGTAACTATTGATTTCAAAGTGCAGAAATATCCTGGCAAAAACTCGATTACACTAGAACCTTGTGGTCAACTTCCCCTGACCATTTGTATAAATTTTAATCACTAGTTGTTCATCTAGCTAACAAATTAAGCATTAATTACTTTTCTAAAGGGTTCGTGTTAGAATTTAGTTACAGCTAAAGTGTAATTGGTTAGGTAATTATGTGGTTTTAGTTACCTTACTAAAAGGTACATAATAGGTTTTATTTACATAATTAAAGGCTAAGTATTAGGTTTTGTTTACCATCCTAATAGTTATTTGATTTTATACATAGATACCTTATTGAGGTTTTCTCAATTAATTTATCTAAAGCATGATTGGTAAATGCAAATTTCAGTTTTTCGTCGAACAAATTTGGAACTAAATTACATTTGGAATAGTAAAACTAACCACTAAGTTTTTCGACTATTGTTTAGTTGAAGCAGGATTCAAATCTAGTTGTCTACCTGTCTCTGTCATAGTTTCAGGACAAGAAACATGCGTTAAACTAGAGTTTAGCTATATCATCTAAACAAGCAAATACAATTTTCAAAGAAACGCTCTACTATTGAAATGTCTCTATGCAGAATGTCATTATTTCTAAACATTTCGAACGTTTCTCATGCATTTTTTTGCAAAACTTAACACCTTTGCATGAACCTTAACGAGAGTCCAGAAGTTATAGTCTTACAATTAGTTCTCAAGTCGAGCAACATGTAAAGTTCAATTGTGGGATTAAACACCATGAATTGTCTTCTCTATCAGCAATAACAATTAGACTGCTGCAGTCATCAATAATAATAATAATAAGAATAATAAGAATAATAAGAATAATAAAGGTTTAACGTCCGTTTCCTCATACAAGGATAATGTCAGGGACGTTCCCATCACATGTCACCACAAATTGATTCACCCCAAGCGATCTGAAAAACATGTGCTGAAGTGAAAGAATAAGATCCTAAACGATGCCGGTCCGGTGATAAAAAAACAGACAACACCGAGCATGAAACTTGGCAAGCTTGTCTAAAAGCTAAAGCTAAAGCTAATGCTAACGTCAGTTTCCTCACTAGAAAGCGATGTCAGTGACGGACGAGCCCAGATTTGAACTCCGCACCTACTGATACTCGGTCGAGCATCTTACCGACTTCGCCACTGACTCCAGCTAAAGTTCTAAATCTTCAAAGTTTGATGTCGGCGATTATCTTTCGCATAGTCGACACGCTCTCGAGCAGCTTCTTCCTCTCGGAGTCGTTCAGCTTCTGGTTGACGACGTGCGTGATGCCAGCCTCTCCGAGCACACAAGGCATGCTGAGGAACAGCTCGTCCTTGATCCCCACCCACCCGTCAGCGAGGGTGCTGATCGTCACTACCGTCCTCTGGTTCTTCGTGATAATCTCACACAGCTTGGCCACCATCAGCCCGATGCCCCAGCTCGTGTAGCCCTTGAGTTCTATTATCTTGTAGGCCGCCTCGACGACTTTCCGGTGAATGTCTGACCAATTTTCCGGATCAGAACCGTCTGTTTCTCCTATCATTGGAGATATGTCCTGAGGAGAAAATATTTTAGTGTTAGTTTGTTCTATTGAATGACATTAGTGAAGGGTGAGATTAACGTTTAATCAGCCAGAATATATACTGACTGATTAGACATAATCAATCTACCCTGATCATTAGTTTGTTTTCTAGAATGATATTAGCAACGGTCGAGATTAACGTTTGAACCAGCATATATACTGATTGATTGGACATAATTAATCTACCCTGACCATTTGTTATCACCGGGCTGGCTTTCGTTTAGGACCTTATCTCCTCAGCAGATTTCTTTTGCAGAATGGTCTGGGAGAATTGATCTGTAGCGATGTGTGCTGTGGGGGACGTCTCTGACATTATCCCTGGATGAGGAAACGGACGTTAAACCTTGATTATTATTATTATTATTATCATTGAAAGTAGGCATACTAACCGATGCTGCCATTGCCGGTATGGGTAAATATTCGTACCGTTAAATCAGTCAAGCACTAATAGAATGCTTGAATGATTGCTAGTTTTATGTGCATTTATTTGTCACGGATGTCAATTACATCGCATTATATCAAATAGTCGCACAGTACTTAAATTACAATACACTAGCATCATAACGGATGATGCCTAATTTAAGTTATTTCACTCAAAGAATATAAGAATTTCATATGAACTACATATCAAAATTAAATATGAAGAGTCTGACATTCCAGAGATAAATTAACTTATTGATAGATTATTGATTGAATATTCAAAAGAATAATAACTTTATTGATTGCTAGTTTGATCAATCAGTTGACCGATTAACTTATTGATCTACATATTGATTAGTATAGTTAATATAGAGAGACAGTTAATGGAAATACATGCAAAGCGGAATACCAGGAATTTTCATTCTAGCCTCTAAGGGATCACAGAGAGCTTTTGTCATTTTATAGGTGATTGATTTACTGATTGGGGGATTAATTAACTGATATAAAATTGCAGCAGTAGCACAGAAAAGCAATTTTAAACCTACTCATAAATCGTATTTACATTAGATAAAGCAACATTAAGATTTAGTGAAGGCTTATTCTTTGAGAGAGGTCATTTATTTATCAACTGAATGCTGTAAACAACCATGAACGCAAACTGTGAACAAGAACATCTACCTTGGACCTGCCACTTGGAAAAACATAGATATACTGTTTTAAAATGGAATCTGATAAATATAGTGATTCACTGGTTCGCCATTAGCTGCAGCCAGTGACAATGTCGGTAAGATATTCGACCGCGGATCAGTATTTGTTGGATTCAAATCCTGGGCTTGCCCGTCACTGACACCGCTTTCGATTGAAGACACTGAATTAACATTAGCTTTATTTGCTTTTTTATCACTGATTTTAAAAAGAATCTGATAAATATAATAATGGTCAACTGATTTGAAATAGAACCTGACAAATACATTGATTTGACTCATACTTTTAAAAGAGTCCCGGCAACGTTAACACTGCTCCATACTGGGACACTCGAGTCCCCGTGCTCGCCTATGATATACCCGTGGATGCTCTGACCTCCAATCCCGAACCTCTCTCCCAGGAGGTACCGGAACCTCGAGGTGTCCAGGGTGGTGCCACTGCCGAACACCCGGTGCCTGGGGAACCCACTCAGCTTCCACGTCACCCAGGCCATGATGTCACAGGGGTTGCTAACGATGATGAAGATACACTTGGGACTGTACTTGACGATGTTTGGAATGATGGATTTAAAGATGGCGACGTTTTTCTGGACGAGATCCAGACGACTTTCTCCCGGAGCCTGACGCGCTCCTGCCGTTACCACGCAGATCTTCGATCCGGCACTGATTAATCAATCGATTGATTAATTGGTTAGTTATTTAATCGTTCAATCGATCAACTAATCTAATGAATTACTCAATAATCAATAGATCCGAAAATTAATCACTGTATTTGTGTATACATCACTAAATCAGTCAAAAATCAATCAATAATAGACAAAGAAATATACATTTAAAAAAGTTCAAGAGTGATGATTGTATTAAATCAATCAATCAATAAGAATTTGAAGTCCAGTTCCTCGTCGTATTGCCAGGGACGTAAAATATTTAAATGAATTATATAGTTAGTACATCACTTGACACATCAATAAACGAATTAACCAAGCAGCGCATATATATATATATATATATATATATATACATATATATATATATATATATATATATATATATATATATATATATATATATGTACGTTGTGTATATATGAGGTATCAACGATCAAGTGAAATTTATGATCACTGAACCTGCGCCGTAAACGAAATTACAATCAAGGCTTTAATGGACATGCAATTGGATGCCAAATAATTAAATATTTACATTAGAATATTCATTTGAAATGCTACAATTCTTCGAAGTTACAGTAATAACAAACCATTTAGAGAATACAATAATAAAAAGGAAAGCTGGTAAAGCTATTGTTAACGTCAGTTTCCTCACTCGAAAGCGATATCAGTGACAGGTGAGCCCAGGATTTAACCCCGCCCACACTGATCCGCGGTCGAGAACCTTACCGACATCGCCACAGACCAATATAGGATCACAGTAGGAACTCACTTAGAGCTTACACTAACGCCAACTCATCTATGGCACTAGTAACAACTTATATTCACAGTCGAATCATGCACAAATATATCTTCTCACAACAAGCGAGAAATCTGATATTTAAACCAGAAATAGCGACTCCTACCTGACGGCATAGTCCGAGTCTCCCTTGATATTACACCTCCTGCCCAGCATCGCCTGTCCGTGCATCAGGTCCATCTGCTCCCCTAGCACCGCTTCCTTCCTCATGTCCACGAGGGCCAGGTCTGTAGCGATCCCCATAGATAAGATGGCGAAGGCGCTCGCCATTCCCACAGCACCGGTACCGACAATCGTGACCTTCGAGCCACCTATCGGCGGGACAGGACTGATTTCCTTGAGTAGTTTGGCAACACTCGCCAGACGTTTTTTGAGGGCCACAGCGCCCGGAACCCCGCCCCCCGAATGGATGTGGGTGGTGGAGCTGTGGGCTGCGTCCGCCATCTGAATTAATTAGCAGAGGTTTTATGCAGTAGACTGGATGAATGCTTTAATGTTGATCTAGAAAATCAATCAATAATCAATAAGAATTAAACGTCCGTTCCGGTTTTGAAAAGTAGATAATTAATATGTAATTTTTTAGAAGAAAGTGATAGAGATCAAACTAAGTGATAAAACCGAATAAAGAAGGGTTAACGCCGCGCAAAATCTCAACAAACCAGACCAAAGATACGGAATAGAAGAAAAGGAGGTTTACGTGTTAATGCTGTTAAACTGAACTTCAGGTGGCATGGTCAAGTTGAAAAGTATCGCCGCCATTACTATAACCGGGAAACCAAGCTGATGATCCCTAGCTAGCAGTATACTTCTTCATTATCTTAATGTAAAAAAGTTAATGTTAACGTCAGTTTTCTCACTTGAAAGTGATGTGAGTGACGGGCGAGCCCAGGATTTGAACCCCTCACATACTGATCCGAGGTCGAATATCTTACCGACGTCGCAGCTAGCTTCAGCCAATCGAAACAAACTTGTCACGAAACAAACGCAAAAAAGCTTGGACTAACTACAACAGCTTATTTATATTTACTTCGCTGTATTTACAGTGCACGTCACAACTGAATGAAATACATTGACGTTTTGTTGATAAAGAATTTCAATGAGGTGTGAAATAATTAGATTCCTTTCAAGTTGGCCAACAGTTAACATTTATTGTAAATGTTATTCCTTTGTAGCTCGACATATCTTAAAATAAAATTTAACTTTATTAGATTAGAATGAGCACACTCGCAGATCTAAATCGCAATTTAACTCTGGTCTACTGATTGTATAATAACATGCGATCGCAATAAATTACTATCCCAATTATTAGAGATTATTTGACTTTAGTAAATAAATATTTTATTAAGTATATTTTAGCCACATCATAGAGATTTATCATTTGAAAAATGTGACCGTGTTCACAAAATCTGTTCAATTTTAGGTTTTCGGTTTATCTGATCAGATGAAATGGACGATTAAGACAAATCTGAAGAGATATCTGATGAAAAACCGGGACCTCTGTGTGTATTACTTTAATAGGCTTAAAGGTATTTGCACCATTCAACTTTTAATACGTAATGTTGAAACCTTTATATAATTTATCGATTATTGTCCATGCTAAAGGTCCTGTGATTGTTCAATATATTGCTTTATAATCAATTCCACCTGAAAAACTTGAGGATCAGTTGTTTTGATTTTCATGATTTTGCTCAGATAAGCTATATGCACCCAGGTATTAGGCATTCTTGCGGTGTTTTATCGTACTGCTAGAAAAAGATAATTATGCAATCTCCAAGGAAACGTTTTGCTACATAACACAAGTAACTAATAATCACATATAATATCTCTCAACCAAAGAAATTAACATAAAAATATAGAATTATATAGATTATGAAAAATAAATAAAAGATGACGTTTAAAGATCTCGTAAGAACAACCGTCTATGACAGACTATTATCCGGGTATGAGAATTGCGTGACACGTTAGCAATTAAATCCAAATTTGCTTATTTTAGTAATAATATTTGTTCGCACTCGTGAAAAGCTAACTGCATCGTTACAAACGAATTGTCAGACAAAATCGAGATTCAACAGTGCTTCGACTGATTACGAAAAATACTGTTTGTTTTAGACGATATTGATACCAATAATTTCTGTCTCGGATGACCATTTACTTCAATCGACGGTTGATATTTCAGAGATTATCATTCCAGTGATGCATTACCGCAGATGACACTGAACTGTAGAAGGATATTTTAAAGAAATGGTTGGCTTTGAAACTAAAATTCAAACACGATTAGACCTGGTACATAATCGCTTGCAGTTAATGCAGTATACTATAAGCATTTTCAGCTAACATTAAGCTTTAAAAAAGACCATCTGATCTGATTATTGTGCAGGCCTCTGTGATTCTTTGTAATCTTTCATGATAGTGGAGCCTTAGTTTTAAACTAACTTAAACAGTTATCAGATGCTTAAAGTTACAATTTCGCAGAAGTCTAAATAATTGCAAAATGAGACAATTTGTAGAGATTTTATTTGTTGCTATTGCAATAAAATTATCTGGCAGCAGTGTGAGGAGCTAATCTCTACCTGAGGCGTTTATCAAAAAGCTAGAGGAGGAGGAGGAGATAAATAAGAGCTATGTTGGGTTTCAGGAGGATCGCAAGCGGCAAGTAACCTCCTTCCCGTGGATGCACATGTCAACGATGGGATGGGAACTCAAATCCACCGTGGGACTACAAAACGGATGGAGTTATCAAGATACAGATAAATATTTTAATGCTTTTAAAACCTACACGACGGATTTTCCAGGTAATGTAATTCCAACAGAAGGCTGGAAGCCCGCTGCAACAAAAGGATATGAAAGTTTTCCATGGGATGGAAATCAAGAGAAAGGAA
This sequence comes from Enchytraeus crypticus, assembly GCA_905160935.1. Taxonomy (NCBI): domain Eukaryota; kingdom Metazoa; phylum Annelida; class Clitellata; order Enchytraeida; family Enchytraeidae; genus Enchytraeus; species Enchytraeus crypticus. The sequence continues at coordinate 1,974,327 of CAJHZI010000253.1, read as the reverse complement.
GTAGTACCTTATCATCACTTGAGGAGGGAAAAGTTTTGACGACAAATTTTCCATGGAAAGGAATGTCCACAGACTTCCCGTGGAATGCTGTATTTACTGAATTTCCCTCTAAGGGAATGCATACGGATTTTCCTTTTAAGAAGCTAACTACAAGCTTTCCCTGGAAGGTGTTCACTAATCTGTCAAATAAGAGAAAATCCACAGAAATTACTTTGAAGAAAATTCCTGTAGATCCATGGAATATTATAAATAGAAAGGAATTAAGTGGAGTTCACAAGACACATTTTCCTGGGATAGAAATTCAAACAGAACGTAGAAAAACTGTTTCAAAAATTATCGCTGACAAAATTTATACTACTGACTTTCCATGGAAAGGAAATTCAACTAAACCATGGAACTTGTATATTTTTGTCTGTACATAATGTAATGATGCCTGCTTAGTGGCGTAAAGGATTTTCAATTACTAATTGTAGTTTATATGTAGAGTCTCCAAAATGTTTAATTACCTTAGCATTTGAGAACCGTATTTAATTTTGACCCGCTTGCCTTGGATTTTGGAATTCACTGTTTTGATCTCTTTCTCTTGTGGTCTCTGTACACTCAGTCGTCATAGTGTGGTGCTTTGGCGCCTGTTTGTGTAGTGTCTGCAAGAGACGTCCCTGACATTGCCTTATGGCGAGGAACCGGACGTTAAATTCTTATTGCTTGATTGACTGATTGATTTATTTCAGTTCAATGGCGCGGTGTGTATACTCATATTAAGCAAATATTGAAAAGCTGAAGACCCTCTGGTATAGCGATTATTATGTTTTTAAATTTTAAAGTTTCCTTTGGGTTAGGCTGCTCTGACATCAAGAATAAAAATCCGGACGCTAGGAGTGGAGTCTGTACCATCTCAGGATCAGTCGATCCTGGAATCCGTAGCATCCAAGTTTACTGTAGCATCCAAGTTTACTGTGACATGGACTTAGCGGGCGGAGGTTGGACAGTATGATATAGATTTCTTCTCATCATTACTTTCTTCAACTGAGCTTTAAAAATAGTATCTTCGTCCCTTTCTGTGCCCATCCTCTTCTTCTTTCTCTCTCTGTCTTGCTCTCTCTAAGTCAGCAGTTTTAGAATAATTTTCTCAATATTTGCTTTTAGCTAAATAAATTAAAACGTTTAAGGACACAATTTGTTGCTTTAGTTATTTGATATATATTCTACGGTATCATGGATGTGAGAAGGAGACAGTTTTTGTTATCACTTACTTATAAGTACGCACTAGTTCCTTTCTATCAGGGTGTTCAAGGCACATATTCCTATTCTTGGAACTCATGCGCCATCACCAAAGTGTGTCACGTTGATCAATATTTTCTGGTCATTTTATGATAAGGGTTACTATTGTGAAATTATATCATATCCACAATATTTAAAAATTTGGGCTCTGTATAGTGAATACTCTTGGCCAAAACTTGTGACAGTATTTTTTGTTAAACTATTTATAATAAATGTTTTATGAAATAAATGTGATATGAGAATTAAGAATATCGTTTCATTTCTATTAGACTAATTTTCTTAGAGGCCTTACTAATGTGACACAAAATGTTGATAAAAGACATTTCTAGGAATCTATTCATTGACTTTTTGTATGCAAGCAATCAATGCTTGAATATTGATATCGATATAATTTTAAATTTTAGTGTACTTTTTATTTTCTTATTATTATTATTATTGAGCTCTTTCTGTAAAGTAGTCTCGAAGATCGAGTTCGGCCATGACACTGCTATATAAGTTTTTTCTTTGTTTATAATAATAATAATAATAATAATAATGCTTTTATGCATCTTAATTAGGCGTTATGTATTTAAGTTTTGCACCTTTCTTTTTTGGACCTTCGATTTTCTCCCCGGCTGGATTTGTCACAATAGTGCTCGATGCAGTCATGAACGTCAGTAGCACTGTAAGGGTATGCCAATTGTTCTTGATGGTAATTGCTATTATGTTAATTGCTGTTATGTTAATTGTTATGTTAATAGCTGTTATGCTAATTGCTGTTATGTTAATTGCTGTTATGTTAATTGCTGTTATGTTAATAGCTGTTATGTTGATAGCTGTTATGTTAATAGCTGTTACGCTAATAGCTGTTACGTTAATAGCTGTTACGTTAATAGCTGTTACGTTAATTGCTGTTGTGTTAATTGCTGTTATGTTAATTGCTGTTATGTTAATTGCTGTTATGTTAATAGCTGTTATGTTAATTGCTGTTATGTTAATTGCTGTTATGTTAATTGCTGTTATGTTAATTGCTGTTATGTTAATTGCTGTTATGTTAATAGCTGTTATGTTAATTGCTGTTATGTTAATTGCTGTTATGTTAATTGCTGTTATGTTAATTGCTGTTATGTTAATTGCTGTTATGTTAATTGCTGTTATGTTAATTGCTGTTATGTTAATTGCTGTTATGTTAATAGCTGTTACGTTAATTGCTGTTACGTTAATTGCTGTTACGTTAATTGCTGTTATGTTAATTGCTGTTATGTTAATTGCTGTTATGTTAATTGCTGTTATGTTAATTGCTGTTATGTTAATTGCTGTTATGTTAATTGCTGTTATGTTAATTGCTGTTATGTTAATTGCTGTTATGTTAATAGCTGTTATGTTAATTGCTGTTATGTTAATTGCTGTTATGTTAATTGCTGTTATGTTAATTGCTGTTATGTTAATTGCTGTTATGTTAATTGCTGTTATGTTAATTGCTGTTATGTTAATTGCTGTTATGTTAATTGCTGTTATGTTAATTGCTGTTGTGTTTAGTAACTAATGGCTATAGTAATAAATACTCATTGAAATGAGAATAATGATCAGTAAACTTAGGACGTCGTTAGGGTTAATAACGAACAGAGAATATGTTATACTTAATTATATTCTTTAATTTGTGTGAATTTACACAAATTTTAGTTTATCTCGGAATCTGTTATTTGAAACTTAAATATATGTTAACACATGGAGCTATTTAGACACATAAATCATTTAATAACAGTAACATTTGTCTGAGATCCGTTAGCGCAGCTGCTAAATGCGTGATGTATTAATGTTTTCGTAGCTCTTTGATTTTGTACAAACTAAAACAGTGTCTCTTCAGCAAACGACAGAACGTTTTCGCGATACATCAATTCCTTGTTTACAATTATGTATTTTTTTAATTATCGTACCGGGACTTGGTCAGCGTGAGTTTATGATGCTATATTTATATAACCGGCTCCACTCTAGTCAAGCTAACTGATCTGACACCAGGACTTAACAATTATTAAGTAATGTAACGTATTCTACTTGTTCTCCAGTAAGTGCCGGATATGTTACAGTAAGTGATATTAAAAACTGCGAAGTCCTGTTGCTGTTTTTAATTGAACTGCATACTACCAAAAGTGGTGATATTGTTTATGCATTAACTTTAGCAGTTTTCAACACCAAATGCAAAGATTTATGGACAGTTAAATATGATTATTTCAACATGTTGTATTCATGTTTTCGGTACTAGTCTAAGGTTTGCCATGTCAGCTCTATAAGTAAGTATGCTATTGTAAAGCATTAGAATGTTTCATACATTTATCGCCAGTATGTCCTGCTTTTTAGCTACATAATCTGCGTCGGATATTTATAATGTAATACTAGCTATCGTTGTCCTATGTAAAAACTTAGCCTCCTTTACAAATTAATACAATAAATTGCTTGTTAAAAGTACTTAATATTTTCTGAAAATCTTATACATTGAAGGCTTTGGTTACTCTCTCCATGATGCCGCCCATATAACCACATTTGAGACCTAAGTATAGGTTGCTTAATTAAACGAATTAGCTACTAATACATGCAGTTTGCAGTCAATTAAATAATTTACGTAGAGCCTATTCGGTTTAACGTAAACCCACACACTATACCCTGAGTGTCCCACACTTACTGTTACGTACTATTAAATCAGACAGTTGCATACTATGTGCTACTTTCATACTTTGAACTACTATAACTTCTGCTACACAAATGCAGGAAGGCGCAGTTACACAGTAGCTACTAACTCTTGATCATGCGTAATATTTTATGCTTGTCTTTGCTGATAGTTTACTTACTTGACTGCGGAGTGAGTGGCCATGTATTTGGAAAAATTGGAAGCAGTGGACATAGGAGAATTGGAATCAATCGCGTAAACTGGAAACATAGAAGGTTCACTACGAGAATCCCTGATAGCAGGAAAGACAAGGATGACGGTGACTCTCGCCAAGACCTGGCACAATGCCTGAACAATATTACAATAGTGCTGAAACGCATAAATATTTCGAGCAATGTGCTATTGAGTCAACAGGGGACTATTCTATGGCTTAAAAAAAAGCTGGGGTTAAATTCAGGGTTGATTGTTCATGCAGTGCCGTATTGCAGAGTGCCATACGGTATAGAGAATCGCAATGACCGTGGAAGTGATTCGCTGAAGCAGTGTAGGGACTTTTTGAAATGTCAGGCTCATAAGCTTGAGGAGACTGTAAGTATTATTAAAGTAAATTTTGATCTGATCACTGAGCTAAGAAGAAAACTACAGATTGATGGTTTGACAACTACTACATCTGTCGCATCTTCTACAACGAAAAGACCCTGGAGACCTTGGAACACTGATGATCCGTGGAAAACCTGGACTACAGAAAATCCCTGGCAACAATGGACCAGTAGAACCCCTAGGTATCCATGGAACACTGATGATCCGTGGAAATCCTGGACTACAGAAAATCCCTGGCAACAATGGACCAATAAATCTCCTAGGTATCCATGGAACACTGATGATCCGTGGAAATCCTGGACTACAGAAAATCCCTGGCAACAATGGACCAATAGATCTCCTAGGTATCCATGGAACACTGATGATCCGTGGAAATTGTGGACCACAAACAATCCCTGGAAACAATGGACCAGTAGATCTCCTAGGTATCCATGGAACACTGATGATCCGTGGAAATCCTGGACTACAAACAATCCCTGGCAACATTGGACCAGTAGAACTTCTAGGTATCCATGGAACACTGATGATCCGTGGAAATCCTGGACTACAAAAAATCCATGGCAACAATGGACCAGTAGATCTCCTAGGTATCCATGGAACACTGATGATCCGTGGAAATCCTGGACTACAAACAATCCCTGGCAACAATGGAGCAGTAGAACCCCTAGGCATCCATGGAACACTGATGATCCGTGGAAATCCTGGACTACAGAAAATCCCTGGCAACAATGGACCTCTAACACTTCTAGGGATTCAAGGAATACAGAAGAACAACGGAAGTCCTGGACAACGGAAAATCCCTGGCAAGAACGGACAAGTAGCACTGCTTGGAATCCCTGGAAGCCATTTGTAACAACAGATGGGATTAGCTACTCGGCGACCACCACTAGTCCAGGGGACGCGAACCCCTGGACCACCGACAATCCGGTCATAATCACGACACCTGACGGTAAGTTTAGTATTTTAAAGAATAATATGTACTTTAATTAATGATTGTGTTATATAATTAATTATTTATTCAAGCTTTAGTAAATTTCATGTCACGAAGATGATCGTAGAATTTTGAAGTAGAGGTAATGAGGAAGGAGAATTAGATGAATCATTTGTATCATTCTCTTTGATCTTATCATATATTCCATCAATCAATTCGATCTAAGCAAATCTCCTATCCGCTGTTTTATCGCATCGCATCATCTTCCATCAATATATTCGATATTGTCATAATATTTTTAAAATGTCAATACTTTTTCATTATAATATTTATTAGCCAACAGCTTTATCAATATAATTTTTGATGCACTGAAAGTACAGATATCTAACTACTGGGATAGATCAACTGCAGCGTTCACTGCTAATTCATTGTTATTGATGGATGTAATATATCAAAAATACTCCACTAATCAATCAATAGCAGATCGTTAGATATACGGCATTGCAATGACACGCATGTGGGTTAACGACAGATTGTTGGATAAATAATAAATTATCAGAAATATCTATGAAATAATAGAGAGAAGCTAATCTAATGAGCAGGATAAATGCTCTATTGATTAATGGGTTATTACATCAGCATTTGCTTCTTATGAGCAGTTCAGTTCCACATGCAGTTGAAGGAAGACCTACCTTTTCCATCTCTCTTTTCCATCCTATGTCCATTAATTGCGATCAGGACTTAAACCTCCTTTTCTTTAATTCCATTTATCTTTGGACTGAATTTCGTAATTTCTACCAAATTTTTCTTTGCTGACCGGTTTGGATTTGTCTCAATATTGTTCTATGTTGTCATTGACGACTGTAAAAATCTAATTGTTTTTATGTTATGTTATTGATAGTCGATGAATTAGTAACCTAATGTTTGTATCTCTATTAAATAACTTATTGATTAAATTTCACTGCTTCTTTGATGTGACAGTCGCAGCCACGGATTGTTTTGACATTCAGATTCTCAATCCAGGAGCCCAGAGCGGAGTCTACAGGATAGCCTGGGATCCTCTATCCGTCTTCTGTGATATGAATATAGCTTCCGGTGGATGGATGGTAGGTAACTTTCGGATGACCCCGTGACAAATTCTCCTATACTATTTGTATTTCTTCATAAGCATGCCACGGAGCAAACAGGAAAAGATAGTTATAAGATTAAGCTTAGTTATAAATAGTTGTAAGTTACTAGTACCTACTACTAATTGTCGTGTTGTTGTTGTTGCCATTGTTGTTATTGTTGCTGTTATCTGGTATCCTGACGCTCCTGGTCTATAATAAAATTAAGGTGAGCATTTGTTGGGATCACTATTTAGGTGATTCAGAGGAGAGAAACTGGACATGTGGACTTCTACAGATCATGGGATGAGTATGAGGAAGGATTTGGCTATGTGAGCGGAGACTACTGGATTGGTTAATAGATCTTTATTTATAATTTATCAATCTATCATATATATATATATATATATATATATATATATATATATATATATATATATATATATATATATATATATCTTCTTAGCGTATGACTCACTCACACAAGTTCAATGTCGTTTAAACGTCACTTGCTTGTTGACTGTGCTATGAGTTACTGTTGAAGCGAGTATGGCCGAGATTCTTTGAATTAGCTACGAAATTCCGTCGACTGGTAAGCTCTATTCTGCCGACAATATTCATGGGTGTGAAGTGAAATATTTCGCTGAGCACGTCCTTAGTTATGTACGTTGAACCTGTGCTCATGTGGTGTGGGCTACGTTCTAACTGAACTCGGGTTTGAATTCTGGCCATTTGCATCCGATGTGACCACTCTAACCGTCATGTCGTGGTCCCTCTGATAGGAATTTAATGCCTAATCCTTCTCCGTGAGATGATATTGCTGATGTAGCGATAATTATAATTAATAGTTCTAAAATATTACTTTAATAAATCAAATAAAACTAAAAGCTAAAATTAAAACAAATAAAATTAAAAACGTCAATAAATCAAATACGCTTACTTAGTGAGGAAATTAGTATTGCACTTGTAGAGATCCATAAAATTCAGCTAACTTAATCTACAATCTCAGTAATTATGATTTTTTTAGCCAGCTTGTCAAACTTTAGCGTTGGTTAAAGTTGCACTACTGGCCACAACATAAAAACATTTAATTTAATTTACTTAATTTAATGAAATTAAATTACTTTAGAATTGATAATAAACAATACTTTAATTTATAATAAGTTACTTTAATTAGGCTAATTAAATTAATTTGATAATTTAATTAATTACATAAATTCAAACAACATTTCCTCAGAATAAGCTTCTCGATCGCACGAAACAGAGACTAAAGGATTTAATAATGTTGACACCAAAGAAATAATATTTTGAAATTTCCAATTTTTAAAATAATGACAAAATATCTCACAGTTAATTCACTGGTAAAACTTATTCTTCTATATTTCTTTTGTTTCCCTCATTTTGTTTGTATTTTTTATGTTGTTTTATTTTCCTTGCATGTACTGCCACTTGTTTGACGAATAAAGACTATATAAACCAAATGTTTTGCTCGAGGAAATTAAATCAATTAGAGAGTACTGAATAAATGTTACAAATACTTGCAAAGTTAGCAAGCTGAAAGTTTAGTACTGACGTACCTACAAGTAAATGTTTTAACATCGATGTTATCATCATGGCTATTTCAACGACAATACTTCCTACGAACATTAGGAGGAACGTATTTTCTTTAGCACTATTTTTTGGAATATCATACTTACTACTATTAGTTGCTTTCTAGATTTATGTCTTCTGTGCAACAGATAGAAGTGGCACTCTGACCTGATTGTAGGCCTTTTTTAACAAAACGATTTTTTGAGTAAAAATACTCTTGACAAGGAGAAAACTGCCAGTGATTTCTACTCCATTTTAGCTTGCCATTTGACACAATGAATTGCTTAGCTGAATTTGTTTTCAGTCTGCTTCAGACGTCTCTGACATTACCTTATGGTAGGAAACCGAGCGTTAGATTTATTGATTGATTATTGATTGATTAATTTTATATTTGACAACGGCTTCAGATAATGAAAAAGACTAACTCGTATTTAATTAATTGTATTTTGAATTGTACAGGAAATAAGAACCTCGCGATATTCACCAACAATCGACGGTATACTCTACGCATAGAGATGGTTGATGCTAGAGGGAGAAAGAATTACGCAGAATATTCTCATTTCGTAGTGGCAGGTTCAGAGTTCCAATACAAGCTGGTTTCTGTTGGTCGATACTCTGGAACATCAGGTAATGCAAATACAATGCAGCGCAATACTACGCAATACAACTGAGATAATACAATTAGGTAATACAAGTATAAAGCAATAGAAAATTGCAATACGTCCAAAGCTCGATTTTTAATTTAATTTTGGTTTTGGAAAGAAATTTGTACACTAAGCATTACAGTGTAAACATCATTCGAAGCTAAAATTATAATTCGTATAGTTTGCTTGATGTACTTGTTTAACATTTCATGCAATAATATCTGAAAATTCAAAAATCTCACAATTTAGCTGACGTATTGAGTAATCTCTATACATAAATCAGTCGAATATTCCATCCATTCTTTAGAAGATTTACTTGTTATGCAAGACGTTGCAGTTTCTGTATACTTCAATCGAGACAGTCACTGAGACTAATAAATGAAAGCAGAAATATATTTTAAATATTACTTCAAAATAAAGGTATTGTAAGTGAAACAGAGTCGATTACATCATAAACCGGTCTAGTAACTGACAGGTTCAGCTTTCAGAATACCAGTTTTGTTACATCAGTTCTTGTAGAGAATTATTAGTAGTAATCTGTCTTAGTCGTGACTGCCAGATGTATAGATTGCCTGTCTTATATATTAATTGCCACTTCCTATGCCAGGAAACCTATAAATGACAATGGCCTTGAGTACAAACCTACATTTGTCCATCAAAGTCATTTGTTAGACCATACACTACAGTAAGAATATGTTAAGATAAAATTATTTTGAATTTGCTGTGCAAAAAATGCCATTTGAAAGTATAGTTAGTATAAACATGCGAAGTATAGCAGAGTATGTATGTTTGTGAATGCAAATGTAAAAAACTGGTTGTGTTTGTATGACTATGCATATATTCACTCTACTTCTACCTAGCGTTACTGACTTTATTAGAAATAATTGAATTGCAAAAAATGTTAAAAGTAAATTAATACACTTCCCTAATATAGATATATACGTCCCTAATATAGTTATGAGACTGTAGACACCATGTCATGTTGAAATATAAACTATAAAATAATCGATTTAGTTTTTAGTTCTCCTAATAATATTTATTAACTAGTAATCTTAATTTTAATATTAGTATCTAATATTAATAATAGTAAATTTCTTAATATTAATGTAAACGTTAATATTAATATTAATATTATTTTATTGATTTTATCTTTCTCCTCACTCAAGGTGACTCTCTCAGCTACCACGTCGGTCAGCCCTTCAGCACTTTTGATAAGGACAACGACTCTGTTCCGGAGAACAGTTGTGCCAAGAACTTTCACGGAGCGTGGTGGTTCAAGTACTGCCACGAGTCAAATCTCAACGGAGAGTTTGGAAAGGGCCTGACCTGGAGAACTCTGACAGGCTACAGCACATCCCTTAAGAGCGTCGTGATGATGATCAGACCTCCAAAATAGCACCTACACCATTGCTCAAATCCTCCATACGACGCCCATTCCTTCCTGTAGCGTTTGATTGGACGATATTTGGTGACCGCTAGTTTCTTCTGAGCACTTTCTTCGGGAGAATAACTTCCTATTTCGTCTAAATAATATCTGGTTTTTTTGCTTTAGTTCAAAATACGTATTTGGATGCAACTCAATTTGGTTTTGAATCTTATGATTGATCTTTACTGATCACGAAAGCTTTTCAAGTTTTAAGTTTTAGGAGTAGAAATTAAGTCATGTCTCCTCTGTAGGTTCGTTGACATTCAGGTTCTTGAGAATCATTAGCTATTTTTGTTCAGGCCACTGTCCACATTGCCTTTTAGAGACGATTAATCTTGTGATTAATTTTTAATGCCAACTTAGAGTTGAGTGATTGATATCTGATTATTAAATCGTAAAACATAAACATAAGCATTAGCTGGGCTCATTTACAATGCTTATACTAATACTTCTGAGCGATTGTGAAACATGGATGTTAAGAAATGAAGATATCAGAAAGCTGGAACCATGTGAAATGCGGCATAAGAATGTGGCAAAAATGTTGCAAATGCGGTCAATGTGGCAAATGTGACAGAAGAATGGAAAAGATAAAATTGATTGACAGACTTATGAACGAAGAAGTGCTAAATAGGGTTGGAATAAATATACAATTGATAAATATCAGAAAGAATAGAATAACGGGATGGATCACGATCGTGCTGAGAGGAATTGGTTCTTTAAAAGAGGTAATTGAAGGAAGAATGGAAGGAAAAGCGGTTAGCGAAAGACTGAGACTTGGAGTGCTGGATGATTTAATATCTAATTCTTATGTTAATATGATGGGAAAGGTAGAAAATATAAATATGTGGAGGAGTTATATGCCATGGACCTGTCAATATTCAGTGCACTATGAGAGAGAGATGTTTAATATAGTGCAACACTATTAAAATAAAAATTAATTTGGCTACTTATTGAATTGTGATGACCCTAAATTAATCCGCTTCATTTCAGCATTTAAAAACTATTTTGTGAAGTAATTCTCAAGCTTCAATATCAAGCAGTAATTGCCAGAATTAAATTAATTCAAAAACACGCTCAGTCAAATTAAAGTTAAGGTGATAAAAAGTAAATAATTTTAAAGTGAAGAATGTAGCCATTCAATTCCTTCTGTCGATTTTGTCCAGCCGGTTATATATCACGCTTGATACATGAGCACTCCTTGTTAGTTCTTTATTAATCATATAATAGAAAAGTAAAATAGTTGCGCTACAGCTACTATCATGTCACCAACAAAAAAGCAATGATTACTGATAACCATGGAGAGAAAGGAGGAAATAAGGAAAACAACAAAAACAGCAACCATGATGGGAAACTGTATAAACCCAGTCGATCGTCATATGTGTAACCATATGAACAAAAATTGTATACAAATTGAATAATCGCTAGCAAGTGTAGGGCCTAATGAAAATCCCTTCAAATTGTCGTGTAACTAACACTTCAAAAACTCTTGTACTTCAACTCTTTTCTGTAGGCCTGTTTTGGCTTCAAATCTCAGAACGTATAACATGGAGCATGATAAAATCTTATATTTTATTTAATACTTCGTCACCGAAAATGACTTAGCAT